>CM053400.1:59935969-60079574 GCA_028644305.1 Xerus rutilus | reverse complement strand
CCCTTCAATAGATGACTGGATAAACAAACTGTGGTACATATACACAATGGAATATTATTCAGCAATAAGAGAGAATAAAATTATGGCATTTGCAGGCAAATGGATGGAATTGGAGAACATTATGCTTAGTGAAGTAAGCCAATCCCAAAAAACCAAATGCCGAATGTTCTCTCTGATTAGTGGATAAGAATACATAAGGTGGGGTGGGAACGGGAAACATAGGAGAAATGCAGGAACTCTAGACGTGGTTGGGGGAGGGGGGAGGAAGGAAAGGGGAATGGGCATAGTAGTGAAGGTTGTTCGAGATGGTCATTACTGCCCCTGGCACATCTATGAAGACTCTAATGGTGTGACTTTATCTGGTTTCCAATCAGAGAAATGGAAAAACTGAGCTCTGGTTATGTACTATGACTTGAAATGCATTTAAATAAAATAACTAAACTAATAAAAAAAAAGAAGAAGTAAATGAGTGAATGAAAAAAATATTTCTTTTATGGATTGCACCTTTGGTGTTGTATCTAAAAAAATAATTACCAAAATGAAGGTCATATAGTTTCTTCCTATTTTCTGGACTTTTTATGGTATTATGCTTTACAATTATGTCTGTTACCCATTTTGAGTTAATTTTTGTGATGAGTAATGTATGTGTCTAGATTTTTATTTTGTTCCATGTGGATGTATAGAACTTCTAGCATCATTTGTTGAAAAGACTTTATTATATTTTCTTTGCTCCTTTGTCAAAATCATATGGCAATACTTTTATTGTTCTATTTCTGGATCTCTGCTGTTTCCTTAGTCTATGAGTATATTCTTTTACCTAAATCATTGCCATTTTATAATAGTTACTAAAATATATATTGTCTTTATTAATACAGCTTTATAACAAGTCTTACAGTTGGGTAATAATTGTCCAATTTTGTTTTTCTCCTTTAATTAGCCTGTTTTTTAAAAAATATTATATATGTGTGTGTGTGTATTGAATTATAGACACTAATTTTAAAATTTGCTGAAATTATTAATGAACATGTAGATGGTGACATGACATTAGTTCAAATAGTACTATCCACACATTAACAGAAACATCGATTATAGCCTTTAACAAGTTCATTAAAGGTATCATGGACTATGTCATATAATTTAATTTCCAAACTTTGTTATGGTCATTTGAAGACATAAGATTAGAGTAGATTTCTCAAAGATGAGCATGCATGCACTACTAAGAAATTCACTACTAAGATAAACTGCCTTCTTGTTTAAAATATGGAGAAGGATATATATTAAAAACTCAATATGAATGTGTTCAGTGTAGTCCAACCGGCCAGAAATTAATTAATCTAATATTTTAATTATATTCTATAGTGAACAAACCACTGAATTAACCAAGGAATTAACCAAGATTCTTTTCCTGAGACTGTCTTAAAGAAAAATACCTAGCTCCTTGTTTTTGGAAGGTATGAATCAAGAGACATCTAAATTTTATTATAAATCTTTTGAATCTTTTTTAGGATTTGTTTATGAATTTGTTAGTGAGCTTTCTGTTACTATAACAAATCATCTTTATAGGAAAGATTTATTTTGGCTCATGGTTTTGGAGACTTGAGTCCATGGTTATTTGACTCCATTGCCTTTGGGCCTATGGTGAGACAGTATACCGTAGTGGGGAGACAGTGGTGGAGAACTCTGTCACTTCATGGCATCTGTGAAGCAAAGAGAGAGGAAAAGTCTGGGGTCCCAATATCTCCATCAATAGCACACCCTGTGGACCTACCTAACTTCCCCCCACCAGATTCCACCTGTTAAAAGTTCCACTACCTCCCAATAGTGCTGCTGGCCAGCAACCAAGCCTCTAACAAATGAGCCTTTGGGGAATGCTTCTACAAACCACTGCAATGCACTATTTTGAAAAATAATTTAAGACACCCTCAGGCCCACTTCAAACTCAGGATTCAGTATACATGAATTTAATAATATAATATAATAGGCACATGTGTATATATGTATGTTTGTGTGTATATATACTTGTATATATACACACATATGTGAAAATTGCATCTTACATAAAAACGTATATGTCTCTGGTATGCATGTGTGGATATATTGTCAAGGAATTCCTTGACATCCAATCTTCAGATACACCTCTAAGACCTATTGTCATATAAAATAACAGTTGTAAGTTTTGAGAAAAAGTTGAATACTTGCTATACTGTTGTTTCAAGATTAATTTAATTGATTTAGGGCAGCATCACTAAATCAGAGTTGAAGCATATTAGACCAATAATGTTTAATTAATTTGTGAATGTGCCTATATGAAGGTATAACTTTAAGTCATATGTTTGATAAATATGATTTGTTATCATGTAGAATAACAGTAGTAAAATCATACCTACTACAAAAAATATTTATAGTTTTTGGTTACAGCAGGTTAAAATAATCAATGCTTTCCAAAGATAGTACAGTTTTTGTGCTAAAGATTAGTTATTCTCTATAAAACTAGACCTCAAGAAGACACATTAATAGAGAAAGGCGATAATAGCACAAATAACACAATACACTGCAATTCTCAAGCATAGTTTATTCCTGACTTTGTAATAGCCTATCTGATATGTTTGTAAGTTTCTTTATAATTTTATTTGTTCAGAGATGCCCCAATGACTTCCATTTCTTAGACACATAGTTACTAACAACAAATTTAAACAGATGTTGCTAGACCAGTGCCTGCCTGACTAAAAAATTTTAGAGACCCAGATTGACCTGATCACAGTCATCTTGAGTTATAAAAAAAAATAGTAAATGTTGACCAAATGATAAATGTCAAATTCATTAATCAGAAATGCAAATTTAAAAAAAGAAAATTAGTTCCATTCACCATCTAAAATGCTGAAAAATATTTAAATGTATGGCAATGCTGGGTAACGTGATAATATTGAAAATAATGACATAACATAGGTAAAATAAAACTAACACACCCATAAACATCATTTACCATTCTTTTTTTTTGTACCAGGGATTAAACCCAGGGATGCTTAACCACTGAGCCATATCTCCAGCCCTTTTTTGTTTTTTATTTAGAGACAAGGTCTCCCTGAGTTGCTTAGGGCCTCACTAAGTTTTTGAAGCTGTCTTTGAACTCAAAATTCTCCTGCCTCAGCCTCCCGAGCTTTTGGGATTACATGCACACACCAGCACACCTAGACTTTTCCATTCTTAAAACATGATGCAGTATTTCAAACTATTCATAGGAAAACAGTCTTAAAAAAAAACAGAAATGTAGCCAAAGATTTATGTGCCATGGTGCTCCTAACGTTACTTCAATACTATTTAAAATGAACCTGTATTTCCAAAAATTGGACTTGGATTTAGTAACTTTAGTATTTCCATAAGATAAAATTCAATAATTTCAGTAAAAATTATGTTAAAAACCGTTTCAAGGCATAGATAAGTAAACATGATATAATGTGAAGTTGCGAAGGAAATATATCTGAGACACTGCACTTTCATATCAAACACTACAAAAAATCTAAATCTATTCATAAGATTGCTGTGGCTATGAGTATTTCTATTTTAATGTTCTTTTACTCTCATGTTACCAGGCTTTGAAAAGTTTTGAAGTTTCTTTTACCATTTAAGGTACTTACCATTTGAAGTACCCAAAATATTTTATTATATAAATTTTAGTCAGTTTATGTGGAAGCATGTGTACTTTTGAAGCAGTTGCCCTTACTTATACATAAGTCATTAAATACAGAGAAAGTCAGAAGTTTGTTCATGGATCCGTGACTTCATAGTTTGAGGCAAAAACTGAAGGTCTTAGCCATAATAATTTCATTTTTTTCAAAATATATTTCCAGCTATTATTTTTTTCAAATCCTTTTATGAGGGCTTTTAAGAACACAGGATATAAAAGTAATAAAATCCTAACTTTGACTATATTTTTGATTGTTTAGACAGGATATTCCATTTGGTTCTTTTAGCATACATAATTTTCCCTATTCTAGTATGAGATCAAAATTTTGCTCACCTATTTTTACTGCTTAAAATTAAAATACTTTGCCTTTCCCCCCAAATATGTATAAGGGATTATCTTGATCTTTGTCTCTATTTCTTTATACCTTTCTATCTATTTCTACATCTCTATATAACATTATAGTACTGGTCTTATCATAAATAAACAATCATCCTCATCATGTGAGCTCTTATTGTGGAAATACAGCCTTATATTTCTCTGCTCCATTCTACACAAACACACTCTTACACTCCTTAATAATTATTTCATACCTCCTTCCACATTCTGTTTCTCTGTTGATTTTGTTCACTATCTCATTGAGAAAATTCCAGCGAACTGAAAAGAATTCCTAGATTTCCTGCCATCTCAACTATCCTCACACTTGCATCAGTGTTCCTATTTTTTGCCTTTCTTCTTGGTTTCTTGGATGAGCATTCAGACTGCAAATATATAGTCAATCTTTTCATTTTTGTCCTCTTACCTTTCTTATAGACTGAGGATCAGTTATTCTTGGACAGTTCAGATCCTCAATTTTCTTTCTTCATTGTATTACATCTGTTAACATTTATGCCAAATATCTTCATCAGAAAACAATTCATCTTTTGACTGCCTCATCCCTGCAACCAAATACTTCACTTTTCCCCTTCTTTGTAATAGAAACAATTTCAAAAGCATTGTGTCTACCTAAATCTTCCAGGTCTTTTTATCATAGTGGTTTATGAAACCACCCCAAATCAAGCTTCTTCCCTGATGACTCCACTAAAATTCTACCAGTAACTTTCAAGATGGGCTTGCCAATCCTATTTCTCACCTTTTTGAACTTTAATCAGCATTTGGCATAATTAGTTATTCCCTCCTAATTCCTTTGGTCACTACCCTCTCTTGGTTTTTCCCCTAACCCTCTGCCCTTTCTTTCTAATTGTCTTTGTTTCTTTTTCTTTCCCCAACCTCTAAATCTTATAGTACCCAGGGCTCAATTTGATATCCTCCTTCTTTTCTCTATACTCATTCTCTTCTTTATTTCATTAAGCCTTATGACTTGTATACCGTCTATATGCCTTATGACGCCCAATGTATATGCCCCGTTGTAATAGCTAATCTCCAAGGATAGCATGCCACGAGCCATATATATTCATGTTCCACATGTACTCTTTTTTTAAATTTATTTTAGTTGTAGATGAACACAATCTCTTTATTTTATTTACTTTTTATGTGGTGCTAGGGATCGAACCCAGTGCCTCACACATGTGAGGCAAGCACTCTACCACTGAGCCACAATCCCAGCCCCCACATCTACTCTTGTATATTCCTCTTTCTTTGACTCTGGTCTGTACACTGGAACTCACTCTTGACCAGTAGAGTAGGGCAGACATGAGGCCATGTGATTCTCAAAGCTAAGTCATAAGAAATCTTGCCGCTTGCATTTGAGCCTTTGGAATACTTGCTCCTGGGACCTCTTGGAACTCAGCTACCATGAAAGCCAAAACAATAAGGGAAGACCACAAGTAGACACTCAGTAGATAGCACTCCTAGCCAACAGCTAGCATGGAAGCTGAGCCATTCATGGGTCCTCCACATACTACTGCAAGTCTTGAAATGACTCTAGTCTTAATTTCCATTTGACTTCAACTTCAGGAGAGCATCCAGCCAACCCTGATTATTGTGAGAAATAATGCAAAATTTTTGTTTTAAACCAATAAATGTGGGGGTAGTTTAAGCTGCACTTTATAGCTGAGGATACTTGAACTCCTCACTTAGATATCCAACTGCTCACCCGATGTCTCTGCTTGATATCTAGTAGGCATACCAAATTCAGTATATCTTAGATGAACTCCTGAATTTCCTCGTGAAACCTTAACTCTCTCCCAAAATTTCCCATCCCACTAGAAGGTCACTCCATAATTACTGGTGTTCAGGTGAAAACCTTTGGTTTCATTGTAAATTATCCCTGAATTCACATGGAAAATCCAAGCAGAAAATCAATCTTGCTTGTTTCAATTCAGTATAATCAGAATTTGTTTACACCTGCCATCAGAACTTCATCTTATAACAATTTCCCTCTTCCTAAGCCTTAAGACTTTGAACTTGTATTTCCCCACATATAATTATATCCACTGTCTCACTAGTCCTTATCAAAATGCCCTTTTCTTTTCTGTAAAGTCTTTCCTAAGCAATTAATTTGTAATCACAGGCCTTCTTCATAAGACCATTATCTATTTACCATTCTCCATTTCTAATGTTTTTCTCTTAATATGACATACTTTATATTTTTGTTAATTATCAGTTACACAAATGTTTATCATCTGCTTCCTCAATAAGCACCACAAAGTCAGAATTTTAAATGCTGTATCTCCAATACCCATAATAGTGTCAGAAATATAGTAGGTGAATATGCACTGGTGAAATTGGGCTATGATTAAAATTCTTTCTCTTTTCTAACGTTATTTCAATTAAGGCAGCTGAAAGGAATTGTGTTGTGGCTGAAATTTTCTTTAATGACTCATGAGCCAAAATTAGTGATGAAATTAATTATGCTAATAAGAGAAAAATATTTTGACAAAGTTTTTTAAAGACAAAGCAAATTTTCTGCAACTCCCAACCTCATTGTTGTGTCACATTTTTCAGACATTTTCAAAGCAGGTTAGAAGTAATTAAATGTATTTTAACCAGCCATCCTACTAGATATTTGTGTGTAGTTATAAAATTTAAAGTGGATGCGCATTTCATCTAGCCTGCAGTGTTTACATTTATATGTATGTTTTATTTCTTATATGTTGATACTGTGAGGACCAACTCTTCACTTTGATTTAATATTTTGTCTTTAATATTCTATAACCAGGACAAAGGACATACATATATACAGTTTAGAAGTAGCTTTGCTGGAAGAAAATTGAAAGTTGGAACAAAAGAATCAAATAATGAAGCATAGTCTTTTCTTAATTATTTTTTAAAACAGCAGAATAAATTTCAATTCACAGTACACATATGGAGCACAATTTTTTATTTCTCTGGTTGTAAACAAGGTAGAGTCACACCATTCATGTCTTCATACATGTAACCTAGGATAGTGATGCCCATCTCATTCCATCTTTCCTACCCTCATGCCCCCTCTCTTCCCCTTTTCCCTTTGCCCTGTCTAATGTTCCTCCATTTCTCCCATGCTCCCCAGCATCCACTAATCAGAGAAAATATTCGGCCTTTGCTTTTGGGGATTGGCTTACTTCACTTAGCATGATATTCTCCAACTCAATCCATTTACCTGCAAATGCCATAATTTTACTCTCTTTTAATACTGAGTAATATTCCATTGTGTATATATACCACAGTTTCTTTATCTATTCATCTATTGAAAGGCATCTAGGTTGTTGAAGCATATTCTTAAAACTTAACTGAGAAAATTATAAAAGAATATAAAATATTAACAAACTGTTAATGAAGTGTCTTAAAGTTGAAGGAGATCACAAATAAGTTGAACATCAGACCCCCAAGATAACCCACTAGGCTGAGACAACGTGTCTAACCTATTACAATAAGGATAGATAGGAACAAACATCAAGTTACAGCACTCTGTTTAGTGAAAACAACTCTATAAACATGAGAGAGGGAAGTGAGACTCAGAAACAATCTGAGGAAGTCAAATGGGTTTAAAAGAAGCACATGAAAAATGTTATGTTTCTATGCTGAATAGGTCAAACTTACTTTCAAACTACATGAATGAGAGTTCAAAGGAATCAGTGATGGTGCTCTGTTCTATGCTTCCCAGTACCTACTTGAAGTGTTTTTCCAGTGTTTAGAAAATAAATGCAATCCATAGAAATTTGGTTAGAGATGATAGGTCAGTCCATTGGCTGGACTTGAAAGGGTGTCAAACAGGAAAAAATTAACAACTTAGAAGGATGTCTAACACACACACACGCACACGCACACACACACACATGCAAGAGCATAGATCTTGGTATTTATTTTCAAATGCATGAAGAGCTGTTCTTTGTAGAGATGAATTACACTTATTCTAAGACCACTCATGTGCGTAAATATGATCAATGGTTCCATATAGTATAATTATTGTAGATCGTGTGAAAACTTCCATAGGCAAAATACTTAGATAATAGTAAACTGTAACGAACCTGACTTCAAGATACCGATTGCAAAATATGAAAAGAAATTCACAAAAAAAAATATGAAAAGGACTCAGAAAAGAATGAAGCAAGATTCTGAAGCCAAAATGGTAAGTAAACATGGAAGTTGTGCTACCCCAGAGCAAAAATGAAAACCTTAGGCCTGGATGTTAAATACAGCACTTGAGAAAAATTAGGCGAGCCTTTAATCACCAAATGGTAGCGTAAGGAAGAGGCAATGAGGATCATTTTCCCCCACATAAGGTTGGATGCCTCAGTACAGTCTCTTTTCAGTGAAGATTTGTGTATGTGAAACATTCTGTTCTGTTTGTAGAAGAGAACTAAAGAGGAATACTGTCTATTTGCCTAGGAACAGGTGGGAATGTAATCATAGTAATGGCAATAATAGTTTACTTGGAGAATTATGATAATGGAACTAATTTGACTCCAGTTAATGGTATTTAAATCACAGAGAATAAAATGAAATATAATCATGCTATTTAGCTAGGTTATATGTTTTACATGACCATACCAACTGCATCAGTCAGTAGTCATTAGTCTATAGATATCAAGAGAAATAGAAAAATTAGGTGTATATGCACCCAATATGTACTTCAAGTTCAAGTTGAAAAGCCTGAGAACATGAAGAACTGATGTGTAAACATGTCCAGAAGCTAGCAATTTGAGGCCTAAGGAAAGTAAATCTTTTGGTTTGAGTCAGAAGGTCATAAAAGACTGATATCCCAACTCAGTACAGTCAGGCAGGAGTAGTTCCTTCCAACTCAGCCATATTATTCTATTCAGATCTTCAACTGATTGGATGAGGACAAATTGGTGAGGACAATCTGCTTTACTTGGTCAACAGATTCAAATTCAAATCTCTTCCAGAAATATCCTCCCATATAGGCCATAATGTTTGAGCAAATGTCTGGGCACCTCATGGCCCAATTCATTTAACACATAATGTTGGCTATCACAATAACATAAAAGCTTCATTTTTAATTATTAAGCAAAACCCAGAATGATGAATAGAGATAATATAATATTATAATATTATAATATTAATGGTAAATACATAATACTTATGCACCTTTATGGAAAAATATTTATAAGAATCTTTAACTTAAGGTAGAAAAGGGAAAATTTAGCTTGTGTGCTAGCTTGAAGCTCTCCTCATATGTCTCAGAAGCTTTATTCTCCAGTTGTTTCCTGTATCTTATTATGTAATATATAAGTAGAGCACCTTATGTAGAGCACCTGGGGTTGAAATTCATTTACTTGCTTACACACTATGTATTTCTACTTGCCCATATCATACTTACTTATATGTGGGTTCTTACATTCTGATCAGGAGACATGTAAAAGGAGCATCTCAGTCCATCAAGGAATAGCACCATTTTTCTAGCTGTAACTTTATGATCTAAATACAGAAGATTGCATGTGTATGTTTGTGAACAGAAAGATTATAGTAACTAATAAATCTTTATGTCAGGATATTGCCAATAATTTGTCTTAAGCATATATCTCTAATATTTTCCTTGCTGCCTTTTAATACTATTTCCATTTAACCTTATTTTAAATAAATATAAACTCATTAAAACATATAGAAATAAATCAAGATGAAGAATAAATATCACATATAGTTACATCACCAAAAACCAACAATACATTATTAAGAAAAATTTTTTTCTAGAACCCTCTCTTGCCTTAAAAGATGTGGTAGACTTCTAACATAGTTTGATTATAGCATGTGTTTAGATCTTGGCATCCTGATTACTACAGAAAATAATAACCTACTAATATTTTTAAATGAACTCATGCTTAGAACCCAGTCAAGGCCAAGCAAATTAAGAATTCTTGGTGGTGGGATTAATCATGTTTATTTTAAAATTGCATAGTAGATAATGATAAAGCATAGCCAGGTTGAGAACTACTGAGGGAACATATGAACATGTTATAAAATAGTTTCCATAAACATTACTTTAAATGAGTGTTTATATCTGATAGTCACACTAAAGGTATTTAAATTTCCCTTAGTGTTAGATATTTAGAATTTTATGAATGGGTAGATCAAAATATATGTGAAAATTCAATCTTCCTATATTTTTATTATTAAACAAGGATAAAGATGTATTGGCATTTTGAGCAGGAGTTAAATTATGTAATAGAACAAATGCTCTCATATAGCATGTTTTCCTTTTGGTTCTTTTGGCTATTGATGGACAGAAGCTGGTGCTATAATGAAAAACAGAACTGTGCAACATGCTGGATTTCATAATCTTGCTAAGAATTCAGAATTGATTAATTACGAACTTAAAAAGCCTCCAGTATGTGCTTTATATTTATTGCTTTGTACTATATATGTGTGTGTGTGTGTGTGTGTGTGTAAAGTAATTAATTTTAATTGTTTAAATTTTTGTGGGGGCAAAGATATTTTTTATAACCTCAGTACTTGAGAAATTTGAAAACTATGAACTTCATACAACTCATGAAAGAATAATTTATTTTAAGAAATAGAGAAAAATCACATTGTATTTGATTAGGGGGATTGTGATAAAAAGAGGTATTTTGTCAAAATCCAATTCAGACATCCCTATGGAAAATTAAGACAGTTGGGATTAGACAGTATCCACTTATCCAATTTCTGCCTCACTGTGTCTTTTTTATTGGAATTAATCTGGGTAATGAACACCCAAACCAAATTATTGTGGGTTGATTACCCATGAAAAGTGGGTTAATTGTTTAATAGCCATGGGTGCAAGTGGATATAGGTATTTTAATATACATAAACTTCTAGATGGCATATTTGATAGCAGCATAAAATACATATACAATGAAATCAATGATACAATTTCAATTTAAAAGTTGATTAATCTTCTTGTTACAGTAATTTAATTGACTGTAAAATTGGTTGCTAAATACTGGAAAAAATAGTCATCTATTATAATTGTTTCTGTTTTAAAAAAACAAGAATAAATGAATGTTTTCTGTGTACTAAACAAATAAATCTTAACTTGGAAAAAATGTTGGATGAGAAAAGATATTTAATGTCATTTATAAGCAAAGGCACATCTAATAAATGGTGGTTTCCATTGTCAGCTCAACTTATCATCAGACTTGAGGACAGCTAGATACACCATTCGCATTCCTATGCAGTTTAAAGTGAAAGATGGGTAAAAGGTTTCAGTTTCTAAGGAAGAAGATGGCATTGAATTAGCGATGTTGGCTGCATGTATATCCCCACATCCCCCGGGCAAGAAAAATGGACCTGATCAAGAAACACCAACTGCAGCCATGTTTTCTAATTTGCTTTCTGAGGTCATTAAGGGTAAGACCTTATTAGAAAATAGCTGCCAGTATTATTATCTTTCTTTCACTTTCAATGAAAGTGCACAGGATTCCAATGAAAAACGTCAGCATTCAGCTTTCCTCTCATGGCAGAACCACGGACCCAATTAAAAATTTTAGTGAATGGATCCATTACATTATGCCCTTTCTGAAGAAAAAACAACAATAGAACACAAGGGAATAACAATATAACAACCTCCCCCAAAAAGGATAGAAAACACCAGAGTGAGCCTGCTGGATCAGCAGGGAAGCCGCAAATGTGGGCAGAAGGTTATTATAAAGTTCACAGAGTTAACAAGGAGGCCAACCAAAAGATTCCTTGGTTGTCAAATCATCACTAATTTTCTATTTCTTTTCTTGTTTTATTTCTCTCTTTTTTTCAATGCATCCTTCAGCTGATTTCTTTTGCTTTATATGGAAACCAAGAATATAGCCTTAAAAGAGGAAGAAGCGGTGATAGATTTCCCTTTAAAATTAACTTCAGAGAAAAAGCCCCAGTAATTACAGATTGAAAGGCATCATTCTGGTATGAAACATTTTCACATAGCTCTGAAATGGTCCTTCCACAGAATGGTTTTAAACAACAATATCACAGAAACCATGATAAACTCAATTTTTGTTGAAAACCAAAAAACCTTGCTATGCTTGTGGTGCCCATTCCTTCCATAAGAGTCGGCAACGCAGTAGCTCAGTCTCACAACTCAGCAGCCCTGAGATGACACTTGGCCCTGCAGCACACAGGGACTTAATTATAGCTCATCTGTGATTAACCTTCTCCCCAGTGCATTAGGGCACAGGGCTTACAGCAAAACCACTTTCCTAGACTATGCCTGGAAGAGTTAGATCTGGGAATCCTCCACAACAGGACAAGAGACTAAAATAGAAATTAACGGAACAAAGCCTACAGATGCCCACACTTAAAAGGAGCCAGAGACTTTAAAGAGGATGAAAGAGGCGGTCATTGGGTCATTGGGGGGGCTGCAACTAAATTTCACCTAGAGAAACCGAAAAACAAAGCATCATTTAAAAAAAAAACCACAACACCAGACTTGGCGGTGTGTGGGATTTGATCCACCTTACCCAGGGCAGCTGTCTGGTCAGAGGAGGGCCCATGCTGTTCAGCCATGCTCCTGTCTGTGTTCTAGCCAGATGACACACCTTCACAAAAAGATGTATTCCCAACTGTATATATTAATTTTGATGCTTGCCTGGAGCCACAATTTCTCATTCTCTGTCAACCAGTGTGGTTAATTATGCACCATAATATTTAAATTACAATTCTGATTATTTTTGAAAGATAATTAGACTAAGAAAAAGAAGGCAACAGAGTTGCAGTGAAGGTTGTCCTGGAAGGTTCTGGTGATACTGGGAAGACAATATATTTTCCCAGAAGTGAGAATCTTTTGTGGTACAACTGGGCCCCTGGGGAGATTGCAGTGAGTGCTTGGGAATGCATTCACTTTAATTAAGGAGGGGCCATCTGGTTCAGGTAAAAAGAGAAAATAAGATGAATTCTATTAGACAACTTATCAGACTGTGAACTACAAATCTACTTCCCAAGTGAAGTCTCTCCCTTTATATTTTCCATCTTTTTATTTCAGGATTTCTATTTGGCTCACAAATTAGTTCATTCAGAATCTTAAAAGTGTTTGACAAAATTTTATTGCTAATATACAGTTATTTCATTGTTTCACTGTCTCTACACATTTCCCTTCAAAATTATAAAGTATCAAATGAGATAGTTTGGGGGATATGTGGTCAATTTATTTTTCCAACAATAGAACTATTCATGTAAACTTAAGACATGTATTTATGTAATTATTGGACTTATTAGCAGATGGGTTTGTGCCAAAGAAGGGATGAATATTCACTTAAAAGAAATTTGATTCTTCCCAGCACCATGACATATTCCTGTAATCCCAATAATTCAGGAGGCTAAAACAGGAGGATCATAAGTTTGAGACCTGCCTCAGCAATTTAGTGAGGCTCTCAGCAATTTACCAAGATGCTGTCTCAAAATAAAAAGGGTTGAGGATGTGGCTCAGAGGTTGAGCATCCCTGAGTTCAATCCATAGTACCAAATAATAATAATAAAGAAATAGAAATTATCTTCTAATGTGTTTCTCTGGCAATATATATGAAGTAATAACTTATTTTTAATGTTAAAATGATTCCACTTGTTTCATATACACTAATAAAGTCAAGTAGACATAATCAGTGAAGTTGCATATCCCAAGAACAACATTCAAGAGTTAGAACACAATCTAGGGTCCCAAACTAGCTCCAAATTATGTTACTTACTTTCTTTTTCTCCATCTTCCAATTTTTTTCATTCCTTCATTCCCATCTCCTTTTCTCTCCCTTTCTCCTTCCTTTTTCCATCATTTTTGCTTTCCTTTCTTTCTTCCTCCCTCTTTTCTTCTTTATGTAAACATTTCAGCAAATTTGTGGTATTTCAGCATAAGTTCAGGCAGTGAAGAAATAGCAAAATACACAGTAGCAGATGAAGCAACTGAATGTAATTTCACCCAATGTGATAAAAGCTATTTCCCATGGTTTTCTTCCATTGTGTAGAAATCATTGATAATGAACAAAGTTAATTAGTTTACTCTAGCTGTTCAGCGCTTCAAGGAAGCTGTACGAAGGCCAGCGTACCATGGAATGCTGAACGCCAAACACGAGAAGTAGTATCCAACAACTTGAATTGTCACTTAAAATCAACTAGATTTTTGAATTGTCACTTAAAATCAACTAGATTTTCAGAACAATGATAAAATATTTTAAAATATTGGCAATAGTTTAACATAATGGCTAAAAAATACAGTTTTTTCTCCAGATAGATTCAGGTCCTAATATCAGGTTCAACACTTAATAATAATGTGACTTTGCATAAATTAACCAAGCAGTTCTGCTCAATTTTCTTATCAGTTAAAGGGGTACAACTGTTCGGTTGTACCCCTTTCTTATCAGTTAAAGGGGTACAACTGTTCGGTTGAGAATTGAACAAACTTTACATAGAGTGCCCACTATAAGCCCTGGTGCATACAATCAATAACTATATTATCATAGCATTATTATTATCTCAAAATTGAAAAGGCCTTTGTGCTTGTTCAAAAATCACTGTCAAGTAATTCAGGTAATTCTTCCTTGTGCAAAAATAACTAACCAATGCTGTGTTTTTCACTAGGAAATCAATCCAATACAACTCAAGTACAGTAGACTCATCTGCTTGCTTAGTTCTTAAAACAACACTCCAGATTTCCTTAAATACAGGATTTTGGAATACAGTAATGCCTTTAATGGTTAAATAGACTCATAACTAAATCAATACTAATGCAAAGAAAAAGGGGTATGTGAATAGAGGCAGGAATATAATCTTTACTTCCTATTGATTATAACTGGATTCACAAACAGCAAAAGGGGCTCTTGGCTCTTTTGAAGTGCCTAGGTTAGCTTCTACCTAACCAATGGGGGATAATCTCTTGCTCTATTGACCTTTGTAAAACGGGTTGCCAGGAAAATGCTTAAGTCCCCAGACAATATTTACCACATGCCTATCTGTTGTCTGGAGAAGGCAATAATCAAGAGTCAGAGGATAAGGAGAAAAATCATAATGAGCTTTTCATGATTTTTATAAGAAAGATGATTCCAATCAAATCTCTCAGTAATAAAATAAATTGTATCAGAAGCATTAAATCAACATGTATAATAATGCCTCATAAAAATATCCTATATCCCATTGGCAAATAGTTACCCTCACCGGAATTATTATGAAGGCCAGATAGAACTGTAAGGTAACTTGATTTTGCTTACCCTAAATCTCTTATTTCCTGTTAGTCATTCAATTTCAATTTGCATTCTAAAATGCCAATCTTGTGTAGAATGTTTTATTGAGATCTTAAAACACTCTCAAAACAGAAAACATGATTTCCAACAGTTAGACTCTATATATTCTATGTTTACAAATTGTGTTATTACTCTTATGACTATGTTATACAAAGGAAACCAGTAAGATGAGCTTAAAAATAAATAATAACTCTAGCATTTGTTTTAAATCAGAAAATATTAAAAAAAAGAAAGAGTAGAAAACAATTTGAATTACAAATGTATCAGATCATAGACTTCTTAATAGGAAAGACCAGGTCTTAGGTAGCATCTTGTCAATGTAAAGCTAGAAATGTCAGCTGCCAGCCCAAAACCTCCATCAGCCTAACAGGGAGACTAGCATCATCTCAGAACCAATAGCAATAATGAAGTATCATTGTTGCATCCTGGAACTGGCCCAATTCAATTATTCAGTGTACCAGAGGCACATAGAATTGCTTTAAGTTTCCAGAATGAGAGAGCATGTCATGTTTGAAAAAGATAAAACTTTCTCACTCATTGTTGGTTGAGTGAGAATTCTAGCTACCACTTTGTCAACTGAATCAGTGACCAGACAGTCCAGGTCTGTTTTCAGCTCTGTTCTGGAGCAAAGGAAATAATCCTTTTTTTGGTAAAAAATCCACTTTCTTCCCAGGGGAACAACTAGAAGATTAAAAAGAATTTTGGCTAACTATTACAATGAATGTCATAAATATCTCACACTGTTAATTTTGCTTTAATAAGATACTTAATTTCTGCTGATTCTAAATATGTTGAATTTTAAAACACATTATTGAAAAATTAAACCACTGAGAATATATGGTTTAAAACTATCACATACTTTTTAACATTGTATAAATAAACCTGAGAGGAAAAAATATATGCATAGTTATTCAATAGTATCTATTTTTACTTGAAGGGTTAGAATAAAAACAGCCATCTTAGTACAGTATGTTAAAGACCAATAGAATATTCAAAGCATATTAAGTGAGATTTAGTAACCATAAATTTGATATGTGTCTATGATATAGCTGCTCATCTTCAATAAATAGATTTGTAATAAGCAGTTAGTATTTATTCAACAAAAGCAACTGTTACAATGAATAAATTAAATGCCTATTGAAGACACTTCATCCAGCATAAAAAGGTGGCCCGATTTCCCAGCAGTACCAGAAATGATCGTGTTAATACTGGAGTGAAGCCAGTGCTCTAATACCCAGTTGCCAGTGGGAAGCACGTCAGGCTCCGCACTCCAGCATGACCGACATTTCACAGCATGAGGAGTCACAGCCATGAAGAATCAATCCAGGAATTTTGACAAGATCCTGGTGGCTGAAATAGTTTCAATCCTTAAACATCAACCCAGAGTACATGAAAGACAGAGCAAGTCTCTATTTCTTTTCAACAAGTCTGGAGGAAAAGGACTTCAATGTTTGCTTTGATTTTATGGCTGCATGCTCTCCAGTTATCAAATATGCCACTCAACCTAGAAGGTGGCCTGCCAACTCACCACTGGGCATGTGTATGTAATTTAGTAATCCTGGATGGTGCTTTACTAGCCCTGAAGCATGATGTTTCTGAAGAAATTATCATGAGCTCCATTGGTATATTTCCAATTGATTTCCCAGTATCGTTTAATTTTTCTTACATGAGAGTTTTTGCAGAAAAAATCACATGTTTCAATCATTTAATGTTGGCATCTGTTATGCCATGGGCTTAAATGATAGAGTAGAATCAATTCAGTTATAAAATCTCTCTTCAACCAATACCCACATGTTATAGATGTGATTATTTTTAGATATTCACATCTATTCACCTTATTGGTTACACAAGTTTAGATGAATGGATAGCTAGTACTTCATAAACAAGGATGATTCTATTCTGGTTTAAATTCTTTAAAACAAGCACCTTCCATAGCAATTGAGAGCTTACACTCAATTCAGTAATCAAAATGCCTCTTCCTTCCAGTGAACAGAAAAATCAATGTAAAACACTATAATACAATATAATACATATTTCTAATTATCATTTAATTTCCTTACTTATGAATAGTCACAAGTTCTTTAGCCAATTTTTTCTCTATAAAAATGAGACTATATAATAAAATCCTAGAGATTCTCAGAGAATTCTATATAAGTAGTTTTAGTATTTTAGTAAAATAAATCATGGCCTCTCCCTAACCAAGCTGCCAAGCCTGAAATTATAAGCTTATACAGTGCCTTTGTGAATGCATATGTATGTTTGCATGTATGTGTGTGCGCCTGCACACTTGGATGATATATAACATATAGAGATAATATTAAGGGACTCATTTAAAAGTTCCTTGAAGCCGGGCGCGGTGGCTCAAGCCTGTAATCCCAGCACTTAGGGAGGCTGAGACAGGAGAATTGCGAGTTCAAAGCCAGCCTCAGCAATGGCGAGGTGCTAAGCAACTCAGTGAGACCCTGTCTCTACATAAAACACAAAATAGGGGTGGGGATGTGGCTCAGTGGTCAAGTACCCCTGAGTTCAATCCCCAGTACCAAAAAAAAAAAAAAAAAAAAAAATTCCTTGAATCCCAGAAATTTTGAATTTTGTTCACAGAAAACACTGAATAATTTATTGAAGAGAGATTCTGAGTACAAAAGGAGATCATTATAAACTTTGTGGTAAGGAAACTATTCAGCAACTATGAAATAAGTCTTTAGGCCTAGTAAGAAGTCTTCAGGAAGGAATCAGACACTCCAGCTAGTGCTCCTTGAACAAGCATTTGATTCTAACTATAAGAATAAAGAAAAGAGAAGCCTCCACTGCTTCAATGATTAAACCTTTTGAATCTTCTCTTCTTCAGACTAAAATGCTAGATGAAAGGCAGCATGTGTATATAAGCATATATATATATGTAATATTGACACATTTATATATATATAAATTGGAACATATATATATATACATATATATATATATGTTCCAATTTTTCTTAACTATTATTTTCTACCATCAAAAAGAGGAGGACACATACACATACAATTGAGATAAGGGAAGGAAGAAACTATCAGAGACATTGAGAGGATCTGATCAATGAAATCTACCCTTCTCACATCACTTTTGGGCAATGAGAACTAGAATAAAAAATCAGATGGAAATTGTAATTGGCAGAATTCTAGGATGACCTTCAAGTCTTTTTACTCCCCACATGTACATGCATACTGTCTGGAGCTGTGAATTGGTTACATTTTACACCTGTGAGTAGACTGTCATATGGAAGAGTTGACTTTAAGATAGGGAGATTATCCACATGAGCCTAACATAATCATATGAGCCCTTTATAAACAAAGAGTTTCCTTTGGCTAGTCACAGAAGCCATTCATTTAAAGTATGAGAAGGATTCAGTTTGCTATCACTGGCTTGAAGACAGAGGAGGTCATGAGAGGAATACAGGCTGCCTTTAGGAGCTGAGAGCAGCTCCCAGCTGAAAGCCAGTAAGGTAATGAACACTTCTAACAACGACTTGGTATAGCAGAGAACCCCCAAAACTGTAACCTTGGTCAATGGCTGCATTTCAACCTAGTGAGATCCTGAACAGAGAAACAACCATCACATGTTCAGAACTTCTTACCTATGGAAACTATAAGAAAATACATCTGAGCTACTTTCCTCTTCTAAGTTTGTGGGAATTTGTCTCACAGACATAAAAAACTAATAATAAAGTAGAAAAAACACTGCTTTGATTCTTTATAGGTTTGATTGAAAAAATTAGACTAGCATGGAAGCAACTGAATTTGGCCACTGATTTCCAAAATTAGCCTGACCTAGTTCCAGGCATGTGTGGTTGTAACAGGCCTTCTCCAGTGGAAGGAATTTGCACAGAAAAATGTATACAAAACAAAAAAAAGGGTAAACCAAGCTCACCGAAGTTATGGCTCTTCCCAAGAAGAACAAAAGTGGAGCTACTCTGACAATTTTTATTTATTTTACTAAAATTGACCAATCAATTCCATTATTCCACCAAGTAAGGTGTTATAAAGAGACTACTGGGTATGGAAATTGAGCTCATTTTACTGGTGAAAAATATTAAGAATGGGGAGCATTTTTTCCTCCAGTAAAATGAAGGAAAGAGAAAAAAGGGAGGGTAGGGCCCTGACTTACCTTAATATCTTGTACTTAACGTTCTACTTAGTTTAAAATCATTGGTCAATAAAAGTTTGTTTATTAAAAGAAAGGCTGAACCATTGAATTAATGATGAAGGTATTTGTATGAGTCAGCTTTTTGTCACGAGGATAAAATACCTGAGGAGAGATTTACTTTGACTCGAGGTTTTAGATGTTTCAGTCCATGGTCACTTGACCCCATTGCTGTGGGCTTTGGGGAAGGCAAAATTTCACGGTGGGCAGTGTGAAGTAAGGTAGAAGTGCTCACCTCATGGTGGCCATGACGGAGAGTGGTAGGAGGAGAGAGAGAGAGGGAAAGAAAGGGCTGGGGACAAGAAATGCTCCTCAATGGTATGCCTCCAAGGACCTACTCCCCACAACTAGGACAGATCTCCTACAGTTTCCATCACCTCCCCATAGTCCACTCAGCTGTGAATCCATCAGTGGATTAATCCATTGATGATATCAGAGCCCTCATGATCCAATCAATTCTCAAAAGCCCCACATCCAAACTTTGGTACACTGGGGACCAAGCTTTCAACACACGAGACTTTGGGGAACATTTCAGATCCAAATCATAACAATATTCTCTTTCACACTTGAAATAATCACATTTCACTTGATAATAGGACAACAAAATAAGTAAGTGTAGCATAACGAAGCAGCAAGAACACAAGACTTGAAACTAGATAAGCCCATGTTCTAAAACTAACAAGCAAATACTTTGAGAAGGTGAGTGACCTCACCTTCCCTCTTAATCTGTATAACAAATGCATAGCTCATGGTATTATTAGAAGGACAGCATGAGAAAATCTAGGCACAATGCTCAGCTGTGTTCCACACAGTAAGTGATTGTCAAATGGAAGCCATGTATTATTTGCTGACTAGCTTTGTAATGTCATGGGCTCAGAACTTCTTTGATAACAAGTACCTCGTCAGTGAAGGCCTTAGCAAGTACAGAAGTTCTTGACTCATAACAGTGGGTCCATGTGGTGGCTTAATGTTCAGACTAAGTTTACATTGTGACAATTCCACTTCAGTGTGAAGCTACAGGAGTCTTTATGGAAGTGGAAGAGAACTTGGATAATCAACTTTGGTGCTTCAGCTTATTGGTGATACTCGTCATCTCTAGTTTCAAAGCCCATTGGCATCATTAGTCACATGGCTCTGGTCAATGACACAGGTGCCATGGGAGTTATTTGCTATTGTTCAAAAAAAAGGGAAGAGAAAGTGATGAATTATTTTGCACTAATGACTTCCCCACCAAGTTTCCCAATTTTTATTGATTTTGGTTCTTCTGCTATTCTTCCACTCCTGAAGAAATATCCAAACTTTTCCTCCCAAGGTAAGAACTTGAACTGGTAACAATTCTTTTCTCTTAACAACTGTGTCTGCTCAATGCATTTTTTCCTCAAAGTTCACTATTCGCTCTGTACACTGAATACAAAAATCCAACTGCAGAAATACTGAAATAGAAGAAACATGGCTTTGTTTTTATAAAACAAGTTCTAAAAAATATAATAGTTTGATGGGGTGAGCCATTAAACCACTGAATGTTTAATTTTGTTGCTAGACACACAGTATACAAGGACAACAGTGCCAGTCTTGCTTTTCTTAATATTAGGCAAACCACAGTTTTATTATATTGTGTTCTGGAAAATTCACTTAGACACAGACAAAGATAAACCACATGCATCCAGAGAGGAGCAATCAGAATGGTGAGGAAATTCTGTGCCAAATTATATGAGCAACAATTGAACTCAGAGATGGGAATGCATAGCCAGGAAATGAGCACCCTCAGGCAGGACATGATTACTGTCTTCAAATATTTGAAGGGCTGTCATGAGGGAAAAGAGTTAGATGTGTTCCGTATAACCCTAGGGTATAGTGAGAACCAATGGATGGGAGCAAAAGCCAGACCTAATTATCTTATTTTAAGGAAGATCTATCAGAACCAAACTACAATGTATTAGGGTGCCTCAGGAAGTAGTAGATTCTCTGTCAGAAAAATGGTTCAAGCCAATAGATAACCAAGTGATAGGAATAGTGTAGAAAAGAATGCAAGAGTGAGATGGAGATTGGACAGCTATATTTAGGTAGGGTGACCATAACATAATATCCAAACTGGGGTCAAAGCAAAAGGAGGAGTTGTTAACAGTTGTGCCGGGAAAATAGGCATAAATTGGGACACCAAAGAAAACAGAATTCATGTTCTTGCTATAAGTAAGGTCTTTTCCAAATCAGCAATTATTTTGCACCATTTCTTTACATGAAAATGTCCATAGCAGTTTAATAATTTGCATCCCTGGAGTACATTTGCATGACAAAGAATTTCCAAATACTCAACTATAAGGCTGTATTTTTTTGACCTTGTATTAAGGCAAGGAGATTGAGCATGCTGTTTTGAGCAGGCTGGCAACCTTGTTTTATAGTTTTTAAATCTCATCGTGCAGTTGTCTTCATGAACGATTCAGTTAGAGCTAAGATTATTCCAGCATACAGCCATATCACAGAATGCCTCATGTACACTTAGAAGCCATGTGAAAAATTTTATAGTCTCCCACATTTGTTCCCAAAGTTATTTTGGATTTTCAAGGAAAATGGATTGAGCACTTACTCCAAGCTGGGTGCTATGCTTGGTATCATATATTGTTTCATTCTGTTGAAGCCCCATGAAGTCAGAATTATTGTCTTATGAGAAAAGTATTATTTTTGCTCCAGTTTATAAACAAACAAAAACAGAGTGTGTGAGAGAAAGACTCCCTAATTTGTCGAAAGACATAAACTTAATAAGGGAGAGAGTCAGAATTTGAATCTGTACTTGTCTTTTTCAGAAGTATAAGCTTGTGATATTCCAGAGTATCAGAATTGAATAGAAACTCCAATAAAACAAAAGTCTGATATTTGAACATGACAAGCTTTTGAATTTCTACATTAGTTTATTAAATTATTATTTATTTACTATACAAACATTTTACTATCTACCAGTTTCCAGACACTGGGAAAGCTAAAATAGGATTATTCTTACAAAAGAATGAAGTTGTAAGCAATAGAGAAGAAACATGCCTTAATTGCTGTCCCCTTGCCTGTATTTCAGTAAAAAAAAAAAAAAGGTAATATTTCTTATGTGTGAGAATACTCCCTCAGCTGAGAAATGCCTGAGTCAGAGTACAGGAGGAAGAGAAGTTCTACATTGCAAATTTGGGGAAGTATCTCCTGGCTTGTGAGGAACTATGGGCTGGCTGGAACAAAGAAGGGAGCAAAGAAAGAGGAGGGTCCTGGTCCTTTGAAGCCATTGATGATTGAACAGTTCTAAGCTATCTCTGGTGTTGGCAGCTGGACAAAGATGCACTAGAAGACACATAAGTTGATGCTTATAACAAACATAGAATTAAAGCATGAATTCTTATTATTCATTCAATATGACAAATAGACTAGAATCCTGAGTTACCTGAAGGCATATAATTTTCAAAGTTTATGTTCATCCCTTTCCACAACACAACACTGTGTCAGGAATAGTCATTAGTGGTCATGACGAAATAAAATGTAAAACTAAAAATGTCATGAAAGAGTGAAAGGGTCATTTAGATGTCGCCTTTCTCTTGATCACTGTAGCAATTCAACTTGGAACAGAAGCATTTGAGTGCTTCCTTCTTAACCTCCCAGCTCTCTCACATCGTTGTTTTCTGTAAAATTACAAATAAAGTAATAAGCAACAGAGATTTCAGCTTTGCGAAACTAAAACAAGAAGGCTGAAGGCAAGAAAACAGTCCTATAACATGTTCCAAGGAGAAATTCCAAACAAGAATGAAATATTTCCTGGTGTAAAATGCCCTCTGCGGACTGAAAAATTTCTTTGGAACCTAAGACAACTAAAGTCTGTTCCTCATTAGCTTGTGCAGTAATGACCTGCTCTTACATTTTCTGTTTCTTTGGAATTCATTTGTTTTCATTACATCAGGTGGTTGTTATTATGATGTGTTAATGGGCTTCAAGCAGGGCTGTCCTCTGTGACTCAGACGCTGATTACCAAAATGAGAGTTTTGATATTTCTTATTATACAAACTTAGTTTGCATTCCAATTGTTAATATTCTTGTCTGCCAGAGCAGTGCTCTGAATTTCAAAGGCATGTAAAGGAAAGCAAAAGTAAGAACCTTATTTTTATTTTCAACTTTAGCCCCTTAATATCCAAAAGTTTTGGGGGTTGTTTTGCACTTTAGCATCATACTTCAATTTTTTCGTGGCCCTAGTCTTAAGCAAAACAAAACAAAACAATTCAAAATTTTTCTTTTCCTTTACTTAACATTCCTTTCTTTTGTTCTTTTTTTATTTCCTTTTTTTTTTCCCCATAAGCAACCTTTCCCTGTCTTTGCCATCTACTGGTCCTATTCACGCAGGAACTATCCCTAACTATCTCCATTGGGAGCTTTTGGTTCCAAATGATTACAATACATTTATTTCTGTAGTTCATTACTTTTAAATATAAATGAGTTAGACGAATTGCTCCCAAGCAATATACAAATACACATCATCAAAGTCAAGCTGCACTATTAGTGCAATACCAAGTTGGGCTTGTTTTTTTTTTTTTTTCTTTTTTTCTTTTACATGTATGAAATGAAAAACTTTAAGCCAGGGAGCAAATTCAGTTTCTGTGTAAGACAAGGGAGAACCAAGACACTTCTGCTCTGATTGAAATTCGGGCTGTTTTTCAGAAACTCATACTAAATATATCCTACATATTGAGAATTTTCATCCTGCCCATTCTATTTACCCAGCACCTCCCCAATATCAGTGCATGCTTCTCTTCATTCTGTTCTAACAGGAACAGCAAACTCCCTATTTAACTGGATAATAAACGAACTTCTTAAGATGCCTAAGTCTATGTTTACACATACAAGATGAGATTAGTGTTTACCTAAGGAGACTGTCTTTACTCACTAATGTGCACTTTACAATAACCTAAGAAAACAAAAACAACCTTCTCCCTCCCAGGAAAATGGTACTTCTGATAATTACAGAGATATTAAACAGCCTTGCTTTTCCAAACACTACAGAAATACATTTGGTTGAACACATTTTTGTTTTCCATTTATGGAAAGATTCCTTTACGTTCCCTTTGTTTGGGTAATTGTAAATGTTATTGCTGTTTATGCCAGCTTCGGTCAAGGCTTGCATTTCTGACTGCCTCAGCTTTTGCTGATGTATACCACATGTTGATTTACCTTATATCTTTTCTCTTTCCCTCCACCCCCAAAACATTTACCATCACAGATGGCATTTTATAGACAACTATTTTGGTATATGTGTGGATGTTTAACTTTGCATTCAGCTTGAGGAGAGATGCCATGAGGGCTTTGTCCTTCAAAGTGCACTGTTACGTTGCTGCTTCCCTTTAAAGTTAATTGTATGTTTCCTTGTCACTGATTAAATTGATGTTTGGAATGTGTCTATAAGCAGCTCTTTTGATTTTCTTCTGTTTGTTGGGGTCAGATTGCATACAACAGCTGTTTCAAGAACTTTATAATATGGAAAATTTTATTGGAGCTGTTGAAGAGTTAAAGCATCGAAACACACAGAGGACAGAAATAATAGAGAAAATAAATGCAAAAAACCCTATTTCATAAAGATATTTTATTTTTTTGTTGTTGTTTTTTTGATACTGGGGATTGAACTGAACTCAGGGGCACTCAGCCACTGAGCCACATCCCCAGCCCTAGTTTGTGTTTTATGTAGAGACAGGGTCTCACTGAGTTGCTTAGTACCTCGCTGTTGCTGAGGCTGGCTTTGAACTCGCAATTCTCCTGTCTCAGCCTCCCTAAATGCTGGGATTACAGGCTTGAGCCACCGCGCCCGGCTAAGATATTAATTTTCATATACAGAAAATTTTTACCTATGACTATTTCGTTGGACCAACAATAGAATGTAACCATATTAAAAATTATACGACCTTTTCTTGAATAACTCAAATTCTCAAATTAACAGAATAAAAATAATTCTTTTTTCTATATTTAGCCTGATAACTGGTCTACTCACTATTTGCTAAAAATGTAAACACATGATAATTACAGAAATCAAAGGGGTTACAAAAAAGAAGTTATTATTTATCTATCAAGGAAAGGCATCTTTTTACTGGCTAATAGCATCTTTGAAAATTCACAAAAGAAATACAAGAATCTGAAATGAAAGTCAGAAGATGCAAGAAAGAGAAAAAGTAATTTTTAAAAGGTGAAAACTGATTTCAACAATTATTAACAATCTGTGGCAGAATTCTTGACAAAAGTTGGAAGCAGAAGCAACTGAACAACAGAAATATAATCATAAACCCAAAGGCTTATGGGGTGGATAAATAACATAAGTGAGAGTGAAAGGTGAGGTGTTTTAAGTCATGACCCTGGATCACTTGTCATTTACATCCATAAGAATAATCTTTTCTCTCTCAAATAAAAATGCTTTCTCATTTTTCTTGGAACCTACTTATTATTTCCCTACTTCTGACAGAGATATGGGTACAAGGAACACTTCAATTTCTTCAAGGCTGTGTAATAATGGTGTGGTAATAAGTAGCAATTGGCAGTATACCAATTACTATACCTCCGTGTTATGGAAAGAAAAAAAACACAGCTGGTAACTCAGTATTTTTAAAACCGTGAAGGTCACAGCCCAATCAAATCAAAACTAGCAGCCATGTATTTGTAAACTCCAGTAGACTGTAAATTTATCAAGGCAAAACCATGCATTATCCATCCTCAACACTTCAGTGCTTGACCCCTAGGAGGCATTTATCACAAGTGTATTGAATTAAATTAATTTTTAATAATATAAAAAAGACCACATGACAAAAAGAAACTAGAATAGCTCAACAAGAAGGAAAGAGATAAAGGAGAAAAATAAATCGCGTTCCTTTCCAGAAAGAATATCAGAAAACTATCTCCATTAATCAGGTGTATTCTTATATATTTATGTGTAAGCATTCACATACATATCTGAAAACATCATATGATGAGGCCATGTGGCCACAAAGACATGCTTATCAAGACAGCACAGCAGTGTGGACAGGGGGTACAGCCTGAAAATAAAGCGGGAATATGGGCATCCTCTTGTTTATATCATGCCTTCTACATCTATCGCCATATCAGTGTTTTGAGATGGTAATATGTTGTCCCCAAATGAGTCACCAAGAATAGCTAAATTATACGACGTTATATTAAGTGAACAAAGAAATATAGAAAGAATTTTTCAGAGTTCTGGAATTAAAATTATAAGAGCTCAAAGTAGAAATGAAATAATCCTACTACTCTTGAAAATTTTTATATAAACTCATTCATGTCTTAATGATTGTTAAGGTTTAAATATGAGGTGTTCCCCAAAAGTTCATGTGTGAGACAATGCAAGAATGTTCAGAGATGAAACGATTGGTTATGAGAGCCTTCACTGAATCAGTGGATTAACTGTATGGTACCTATAGGCAGGTAGGGTGTGGCTGGAGGAGGAAGGTCACTAGGGATGTGTATTTGGAGTGTATATTCCGTCCCTCGTGAGCAGATCTTCCTGGTGTCACGTTCTGAGCTGCTTTCCTCTGCAATGCCCTTCCACTGTGATGTTTGGCCTCACCTTGGGCTCAGAGCTATAGAGAGCTGTCTGTGAACTGAGATCTCTGAAACTGCGAGCAAAAATAAACTTTTTCTCCTCTATGTTGTTTTCATCAGGTCTTTTGGTCACAGTCATGAAAAAGCTGACTAAACAATGACCCAGGTCAAGGTAAGTTTAAAGTGAAGTGGCCTGATAATATCTCAGCATGCCTTGAAGGATGCTGGCATTTTGTTTGAGAATACCATTAAGCTCTGGTCTTTAGCCCAATTAAATTTAACATTTTACCTTTTAATATTTCCATTATATACGAAACTAATTGCTTATCCTACGCTGTCTTGAAAATAAAGAAACCACTGTACCAAATAGTTACCAAACTGTCTTTGAGAGATCAAATGAAGGAGGAAAACAAGGTATTTGTCTTTGTGAATCATTTAGAAGTTTTATATCACATAGACTTTTGAAAGAATATTTACCCCAAAGATTGATCTCCCTATTCAATCTTCCTGAGCTAGTGGATAACCATCTTTCATAATGTCCATACTTATCTGAATTATCAGGATTTTTATAATCTTCTCTAGATTTGTTTGAATTATCATTGCCAAATCATTAACTGAACATATTTTAATCATTTTATTTGATACTTATATATCATTATAAAATCAAATGGAATGACTAGCTAATAAATTAATTAATTCAACAACAGTTTATTAAATAGTCACTGTGGGACAGGCCTTGGGTCGATGTTAGCAAAACAGAAACACTAGTGTTTGCTTCCTTGTCCTTACACAGACTTTGGCTATATTGGTAACATTATTGTTCATAATGTGCTGGTTTTCATTCTTATAAATGATTTTTTTATTTCACAGATCTATTTTTTGCAACCTGTTGTTTATATTGTGCCTATGAATAGTAAACTTTTAAATAATTTTTCGTTTTTGTCTTTGGGAAAACCAAAACACCACATGACATAAGATACTTATTTGCTTATTAGATTGATTCTTCTAGGGAATATTCTTGACAGCACAGCACTTCCGTGCAGAGGAATTTCATCTATGTATCATTAATACTTTCAGCAGGATCATTACCTTCTAATTTAACAAGAAATAAACTATAATTTCTCTGTATGGCACAAAGTGCAATATGCACGGCAAATTCATAGCATCATTCTGATCAACTAATAATTGATCATATAGAGATAGATTGATTGATTTAAGAATCACAAAACAAAACAATGGTGCTATGGCCATCTTCCAATTCCCCTTTCAATTATTTTCCATTAGCTACAAGACAGAGAAAAAGGATGCTACTTCTGCTTTAGGATAACTGATTTTCTGTATTGATTTCAGGATCTAAATGAAAATTGTGAAGTAGAAAAAGAAAAATAGAAAAGAGTAGGAATGAAAAGCCTGAAGTACCTCTTCCTACAAATACTTTTCTTGGGCACACAGTGGTTTTGTCAACTAATTTAAACTCAGGGATGAGGATTCTCAAAAGTTATAATATGCATGGAAAGACTGTGGAGATCAGTGGAGGCTCCTTAGAGGAAGTTCATAAAGAGGGATACACATTACAGATTATCTTCGACCCATTCAGCCATTTTCAAGCTTACTTCCTAGAGGCGCCTCCTGCTCTGGGTGCTATGTGAGAATGAGGTTTTAGTCCTAAATCTGTTGCAAATTAGGTTACATTGTCAGGTGAGGTTTTTAAAATATATACAGAGCTTAGTTTAATGAAGGGTGAAACCCCATGATCTCTAAAATACCTATCTGATCCTTAAACTTAAAAACTATTGGTAACTTATTTGCCCATTGATGATAACAACATGTATTATTTTAGCATCTTCCTGTGCCAGCTAGTTCACATTACCCAACCTTAAGGGAATTGCCTTGGAGACCAGTTAGTGAACATATTAAAATACTTTAAAAACAAACAAAACACCTCAATTCAGCTTCCTAGCCATGTAATAGGTTGATATGAAACAAGAAGCTGTGAGTAATTGTTTCCAGGCACTAGGACTTTACAACATGGCATGAAACAAGGAGATGCAGCTCCAGTTCTACAGTTATCATTTTTTCTATTTCCCAAAGTGTTACCTAGGCATTAATTTTCATAGTAAAACCATTAATTACCTTATTACTAGAAAGTAGTTTAAGTTTCATTTTTTGGACCTTTCTCTTTAAGATGGAAACATTTTTCTGTAATGCATTTGGCCTATGACAATGCTGAAATCTTTTAGATCACCTCCTTTCCATGGATACCTTGTACAGAGCTCAGATTCTTCCAAGTAATGTTCTTCTACACAGTGGAAATCTCAATTAATAAACAGTTTAGCACTTGATCCTCAGACCTCTCCCATAATGGAATCTACTGTGAGGACTAACATAATATAGTGCCTAGAATAGCTGAACTCATCATAAGGATTACAACACAGAAATGAATTCTCCATAAATATTAAAAATTTTCTAGCCCTCACAGATGTTCATTCTGCTTATTATCTGCAAACTTTCTGGATCAAATGTTCAATTTGAATATGTTAGTATCCACCAAAGATTGGTTTTGGCAGGGTATGTGTGGGTATCAGCAGGAAATAAATAGGAAAACATTAAAAGGTATGAAACTTTAAAACAATAGCTTAAAGGTGTTTTATAAACTACAGATGGCTTATACCATTTAAGTGAATATTTGCCCTGGGACAAGAAATGGACTGAAAAAAAAAAAAAGAAAATCATTTGAAAATAATGTCTCCCATGCAATATGTTGTAATTAAAGCAGAGATAAGCAATGTGAAAATTGCCTCTTATTATCTCTCCTCACATAGGAGATATGAAGTATACTAGCCTGTATAAGCACAAAATCGGGAATAAAACAGAGAAATGTTCTCAAAAAAGTAGTCTTCACTTCGAGAAGTATGCAAATGGGATCTCTCATTATTAATGAAATATCAAACACACACAACACACACTCAAATACACTCAAGTTGCCTTGTGTATACCCAGACCAGCTTTGACTATTCTGTTCTGAGGAATTACCACCACTGACCTCAAAAATCACAGAAAGGGGAAAAAAAAGAAAGAAAAGAATAAAGACAAGTTTAGTTTCAAGGCACATGGAAGCAGATCAAAAATGTCAGATCTGCTGCTTCAACAACTTTTCTCCTCCAGAAAGGCTTCTGGAGTTGGACAAATCACCCCTTGATTTTTCCTCCTTAAGCTAAAGGAACAGACCAAACTCAAATGAGGCTGTCCCATCTTAGGCTGTAATCTCATTAGTGCTTAGAAGCTGAGTGACATAGAACACAAGGGCCACCGTCAGTGTCCTGGTGGGAGTTGACTGAAAAAGGCAGGTGCAGGAGGAGCTGAGAACAGTTCCCTGATGTTCTCCTCATTCATAATTGAACCTGTACACTAGCATGGTGCTACAATTGCACCCTTGCTTCAGGAATTGTCTCTGGAAAGCAACACTAAACTATATTCCCTAGCAATCCCCATGCAATTCTTTCAGAGTAGTTAAGAGAGTCTGGAATCCCTGTGGCAAAATTTCATGGAGTTCTATGTTGTATTCATAGACTGAAAAAAAATGATCTATGTTTATCCCTGCAATGAATTTGTGCATTACGTACAACCTTAAGTTCCTCAGAATTAAGAGTTATTTATATTAATACAAAAAGCAACATATGTAACATATTGTACTAAATATATGCTTTTGATCATGGAGTAAGATAAAACATTGTATAGATAGTGAGGATGCATTGAGTTTAGGGCTGGTGATGTGGCTCACTGGCCGAGTGCCCATGAGTTCAATCTCAGGTGCACATCCCCACTCCAGCCAAAAAAAAAAACCTGTAATGATGCAGCCAGGTGAGGTGGTATGCACCTGTAATCCCAGCAGCTTGGGAGGCTGAGGCAGGAGGATCATAAGTTCAAAGCTGACCTCAGCAAAAGCGAGGCCCTAAGCAACTCAGGGAGACTCTGTCTCTAAATAAAATACAAAAAGAGGCTGGGAATGTGGCTCAGTGGGGATGTGGTTCAGTGGTTAAGCACCTTGGAGTTCAACCACCCATACTGGAAAAAAGAAAAAAGTGATGATGCAGAAGCTGATGTGATTAAAATAAATCAACAGATTTTACAAATTCTTGAAAAGTTAATGTAATTTGCAAGCAGTATACATGCATGTATTTATTTACCAATCTATTTACATATTTTACATTAAACACTGAAGTGAATATTATTGAGAAAGTATTTATATTCCCCTAAATGCCTCTTTAATAGTTACTTCCACATCTGAATCATGATATACATTATCCCTCCCACCTAGAGGACTCCCATATACCTACCACATAAGATAACTCCATTCTTCAAAACACTCTTCTCAAGGTTAAGTCCATGTGACTTTGTATATTACTCTTAATCGAATAATACTATTAATTTCCATATTTATCAGAAAATTCTGTGAACTATATATTATTGCAGAAAGCTGGACCACATATCAGATATGAGCTCTGATCCCACTTCCTCCCTTGAACTCCTTTGAATTATAAATTTTCATTTGCTAAAAAAAGGAAGAATACATTTCTGGTTGCATCCTTAGGTGCAAATTAAGTAATATTTACCCTTTTATGTAAAGTTCAAAATAATGTGTGATTTATAGTATTTTTTTCTTATTGGAAGTGGTAAAAAAGGTAGAAGTCCCTGTCTTGAAACATCTAATGAAAGAAGATTTGTTTATACATAAACTTCCCTGGGGTGCTGGAGTGCTATGAACTCAGGAAACTTATCCCAATGCCATGTAAAGTGCTGAAACTGTTCTGAATCAAATTCAATAGATTAAGAAATGGTTCTTCACTAAAACTTCATAAAAATTTGGGAACCAGGAGGAACATCATGAAACTCAGGGAAAGGAGGAGTCAACAAAGGATGAGCAGAGAAACACTTTTTATAAATAAGGGGAGCAATAAAGACTGCTTCCTTTTCCTTTGTATTTAATGAAAAAGTCACACTCACCACAGAAAAGATGGATCATACCTGGACCAAGAGGCGATTGGGAAGTTTTCAGAGAAAGAAGCCTAAAGGAGGAAGGCAAATGATGAAGAGGAAGAGGCTGAGAAAATCAGACACAGATGCAGATAATGCTCCTGAAAAGATAGCCAACTCATTTTATTGCTTGGGGATACAAAAGAAGATACCCCAAATCAAATCAAGTCATGCAATAGATATGGGATTTCAATTTTTACAGGTTGATTAGATTCTATTTTCACTGAACCCTGTGGACTTTCTGAGAGAACTTGAAACTCCTCTCAATGCTTTGCAAAATTTCCCTACATGTAAATTTTCTTCAAAGGGATTGCTCTGTATATTAGCCACCAAACAATAGCATGGAAAGGACAGATGTCATAGTAGATACAGAGTTAAGGGTTTGAGCCACATTTGTGATTCCCTGGCTCCCACACCATCTGAGTAAGAGGAAACCCCCCATTAGCAGTCATATGCTGCTCAGTGCCAGTGTGCTCTTCTAAGACTTTTTTTCTAGAGGGTATATATCCCTCCCTGTTTTTTAATCCCTTAACAAAATCTGCACAAACACAAAGAATGAATGGTTCTGGACCAGTGAGTACTTGGCAGAACTCAAGTGTCAAGTGGGAGAGAAACACAACAAGAGAAATGCAAACCGCTGCTGTAATTGAGCTCTCAGGTAAGGGGCACATCAGGAGCCAGGACCTGAGCACCTGTAGCAGGTGCAAGATAGCAAGTGCCCCAAGTCTCTCCTGTCAAAGGGACTAATAGGCAGATGCACCGAAGGTCCCTATCTTTCCCAGTTGTATGCATTCTAGACGGAGCTGTGTGGTGTTTATTAAAATTGTCATAGCACTAGGTACTCAGTGTAGCTATGAGATTAGAGAAACATGTAAGTATAATGCAACAGAGGGAACTCAATTTCTCCTGGGCTCTACTCCATTTAAACCATGTGAATACAAGTGGGAAAAAACGAGGCACTGGTAAACTTAGAATTCCAAGCTAGTGAGTGCATTGAGGGAGGAAGTTTTGTGTGCCACGTTGTGAATTATTATACCAAGACTCAGGTGGATAAGCGAGAAGTGAGAGGTCTATGCACTAGGGTTTTCATTTCCAAAATGACTTCGTTGAGGTCTTTTCAATTTAATCCTAGAAATAAACAACTGCTGAGTGCAAGTAGTGATTGAAAGTAGGAAGGGGAAGATGACTTCAGTAGGCAGTTTCTGAAGAGGCTAGGTCCCTAAGCCCTTCAGGATTTAAAGAAGAGGGTAAGGGTTTTAATTGGATTTTAAATTGTATTAGTAGTCAGGAAAGGTTTGGGGTGCACTGTGGTCTGTTCTGCAAGCACAGCAGGCAGCTGTGTTTCAAAGCTGACCTTTATCAGATGGTGGTGTGTTTATTTCAGTCTGTCACAGAGAAGGAATAGGAAAACGTTGCTTCTAGGCCATGCAATTTTAGTTATTTAAGCACACATGTGCACACACACACATGCACACTCACATCCGGGTGGGGGAGGACTCTAAAGATACTATGTGCTTAACTAGCTATCTAGCTGAACTAAATGAAGGGACTGGGGATACAGGATTTAGGGGGAGGATAACTGATCAGTTATGAAATAACTAAAGACAAAAGCATAATGCTCAGGAACTGAAAAGAAGAAAATTGGGCTAAAATGAAACAAAAGAAAACCTTCAAAGAGGTAGGAAGCAAGCCTTAATTATTCAGGGCAGAACTCTGATAGTGGTCTGTTTAACTCTCCCCCTTCACTTCCCCCTTCCCTCATCAAGACATTTTCTAGGTATCAAAAACTCTAGCACGTTCGGAAACTTGGCTCCAAGGTTAAGAAGGAAATGTTATACTATACTTTTATATAATAAAGTTCAGCTATATCTCAAACTCTATTTCCTTTTTAATTACAATTTTCTTACCTGAGCCTCAAGTGATTCTAATGTTACCATTAACCCCGGAGGCCTGAGTTTTTTATGTTCAGCGACAAGTATTGAAAGTGCAGTTTCTACATGGGCAATTTCTCCACTCCATGAACTTTAACCAAGTGGATAGCATCCGACCAAAGTTCCTAGTTACTCATGCCCTGTAGAGAGACAAGCGCCCTAGGGAAAGCTCCGAAATTTGAAATAAACTGAAGATTATATTGCTTCTGAAATAGCTGGGCACTTTAGAGTTAGAAAACAGACAGAATTTTAAACTGAGGGATGTTCTAAAACTGGACTTTTTAGAAAAGATACAACTGTGCCTGCTTTAAATTTTAAACTTTCATTTTAGACAAAGTTTATTTAGAAATTACATTAAGGAGGATAATTAAGAAGAGATGGAGACTAAACAGTTGGAGGGAACTCACATATTTGAAGAAAAGGATCACTTATAAACTTTTAAGAGCATTGGTTATCAGTTGTCCCTAGTTATATCATTTATGGCCAGAATGGCAAATATATGGCATAGGTACTCCCATGCCAACACTTCCTCCCAGGCAGATATTTCAGTCTATCACATTACTATTTCCATTTACACCAAATAATGCTAGCTTCATCATTAAATAGACCTCCCCTTCTTCCTAGGCCCACAGCTAGATTTCACTTCCCAAATTTCTTGTCGTTAGAAATGATTATGTGATAGTTCTAACCATCAAAATATAGTAGAAAAGATGCGCGCTCTGTGCATATGTGCCCCCAAGATACTGCTTACAGGCTATTCTTCCAGCTGCTTAGGAGAGAGACCATTTGCAAGGTGGCCTAGCAGATTAAAGAAAACGTTCCTGGAAGGCAGCACTGCTATAAACAAACAAATAAAAAAGGCGAGCAGCAGGTGGCGCTAAAACTGAGTCAAGACTGGAAAACGAGAGCTCCTATTGCAGGACAGACAGACAGACAGACATACATACATACATACATACATACATACAATAAAAATCAAAAATCTTAAATAACTGTTGTCTAAGTTGAATTGCAAGGATACTTTGCCTCTAGAGAGGAGCTTTGAGGGAAGTGGTTGGAAGAGCCACAATGTTGGCACTATTGGCTAGTTTTAGCAAGCTGTTTTAAGAATAAGGTAAGAATGAGCCAGACGTAGGGGCGCACACCTGTAATTCCAGCAGCTGGGTAGGCTGAGGCAGGAGAATCGAGAGTTTAAAGCTAGCCTCAGCAAAAGCGAGGGGCTAACAACTCAGCGAGACGCTATCTCTAAATAAAGTACAAAAATGGATTGGAAGACTGGAGATGTGGTGCAGTGGTTGAGTGCCCCTGAATTCAATTCCCAGTAACTGCCACCACCCCCTAAAAAGAATGGGGTAAGAATAAAAATGGAGGGGGCTGGGGTTGTGGCTCAGTGGTAGAGCATTTGCTTGGCATGTGTGAGGCACTGCGTTCGATTCTCAGTACCACATATAAAATAAATGAATAAAATAAAGGTCCATCAACATCTAAAAAATACTTTAAAAAAAAAAAGAATAAAAACGGAGGGCTGGACGTCAAGAGCCTTATAGATTTGGAGATCCGATGACTCTGGATCCCATATCGTAATCTTAAGACTGAAAATATCTCCAGTGACAAAAATCTAGTTTCACTGCTCAAGTAAGCAAATTGAGCATTCCCTAAGAGATTGTATCAGGGTTGTGACCTCAAATCTCTTGTTTCAGGCACCCTCAATGTAACCTCTTTCAGAGAAATAGAGGAAGGTACCCCAAAGGGCTGCCATTTGAGCTCCTGAGCAATCTCCACAGAGCTTCCCAGGGAACTCTGCAATTTTAACATGGACTTTCACCAGCTGTACCTCAGCCCCGGGACCTTTAGCCTCACTTCAGAACTTGTTTTAGTCAACTTTCTTTAAACCCTATCTTTTAAGCTCTTATTCTCTCATCACAGCAGGAAAGAAGTGACCTTCTTTCTGAAATCTAAAACCATTTATTTTATACAACACACTTAGCAACTGCATCTGATTTTCACATATTTAAACTTGTGCTTTATCTCGCTATTTAGGTATAAATTTATTTGAACCATCGCCTACATCTTATATGTGTTTTAGACTTTCTAAAGCTCCCAAGCATTTTGAATATAGAATAACATCATTTTCATGAATTAAAAATTAGCAACACATTCCAGCTTTGTCTTGTTTCTCTTATATTTAATTAGTAATTGATTTGATCCTGTTACTCCAGTGCCTCCCCATTCTCTGAAGCTCTGTGACTAAAATGTATACCTTTCCCAGGCTCAAAACTTTCTTAACTCTATATCTATGCCTACAAATATGTTTCTGTTACTTCTGTTCAAAATTAACCATTCTTCTCACTCAGATTCATAAAAATTTAGAACCAATCCAGTCAAATTCCTCCTTTCCGCTTTCTACCTTCCTTTCCTTCCTTCCTGCCTTCCTACTTCTCTCCCTTCTTCCATCTCTCCTTCTATTCTTCCTTTCCTTCCTTTTTTTCTTATTTTCCCATCTTTTTTGTATTTTTCCTCTCTCCCTTCTGTATGTAGATGAGAATATCAAAAACGGTAGAGTGCTTGGCCAAATTCACCCTGATATTAGTCAAAACCCACATCTTCTCCTTGCCTGCTAAATATTCCTTTGCTCTTCCCTTGTATTTTTCTCATTTTAACATATTCAAAACTCAAAGTGATGACCCCTTCATGTGTAAAATCTTTTCATTGTATCTGGCAATTGTTTAGAAGTTAAAATTTGCTTTTTTGTTTGTTCTATTATGCATGGGTTTGTTCTACAGCTAAATAATACTCCTTCCTGTTCTATTTTTAACCTTAATAATAGCTTTATTCATTTAAAATCTCATAGATTTAGAAAATTAGAAAATTGTGATTTGCATATATTATCTCAAAATTTTTGATATTTTAAATTCTACTTTTATCAAAGTCATGCATGCACTGTGTAACAAAGAGAACAAAGAATTTATCATAAAACTTCTGGCTCCTGAACATCCCCACACCCTGTAGTTCCCTTCTCTACCTCTTCTTGAGTCCTTTTAGTTCAAAAAGGGATTACCTCTGTACACACCAGATTGAGAAGGATCTATTTACTTGCTCTCATGATGCATGGAGATTTAGTTCAGCTACATTCCCCTTTGCTTACTGCTTTGTGATTGATAACCACTCTTCTACTTTCTACTTCTACAAAATCAACTTTTTTAGATTTTACATCCGAGTGAGATCATATAGTACTTATCTTTCTGTTCCTGGCATTTTTCACTCAATATAATGTCTTCTTGATTAATGCATATTATGCAAATGGCAGGATTTTATCATTTTATGTGGCTGAATAGTATTTCATTTTGTATATTTGATGAACACCTTGGTTGACTTCTTATCTTGGCTACTGTGAATAGTGCTGCAACAAACATGGCAGAGCAAATGTTGCTTGTTTTAATTCTTCATGCTGATAGTACACATCCTCCAGATACTTTCTGAGAAAGATTTTGGAGCAGTCAGATTTTCCAGCCCTCAAATGAAAAAAAAAAAAAAGAGGCCTTTATTTTGTTCTCACATGTGGTCAATTCTTTGGTTTGATTTAAAATCTGAACTGAAGATTATTCAATTTCAGAATTTAAGAGTCTATTGCTTTTCTGTTTGAAAGTCTGACACTTCTCTGGTTTTTGCTAACCTGAATTTTTCTTTCTTTCCCCTCTGAAACCTTATTAAAATAATATTCTTATTATTATTTATGCCTTTGGGAGAAAAATATAGTTTAATTCATAATTGCAAGGTCTTTGGAGGCAGATTACCTGGGCTTGTATCTCAGTATTGCCACTTACACACCGGATAAAATGTGTCTGTTATTTAACCATTGTTTGTTTCAGGTTTATCATTTATAAAAAGGGATAATAATAGTAATCCTCAGCATTGTTGTGAGGATTAAATAAGTGAATACATATAAAGTACATAAAACTGGCTAGAATGTTACAAATTCTGTGGGAATGTTTGCTCTGATTATTTTCTACTGTAATTAATTTCATAGTTTTGATATCTTCAAACCTCTCTCATGTTCTATGATTGACCCTTTTGATAAGACCCTTTTATGTTCAATGAAACCAAATAAGCTTTAAAATATTTTTATAATACAAATAAGAAATGTCTAAAAATCTATGTGGTGCTATGAATTACATGTTTACTTTGTGACAAGTTTTATTTGTGTGTTTAAATGGTGTTTGTTTTCCACACAGCTTGCTCTGTTCATATGGTACTGATGTTTGATGTTTGGTTTATCTTGACAAAGACAGGAGGACCTGCAAATGGTGTGACTCTGCCATTGCTTCTGGAATTTCTCTTCCCTGAATGGGGAATTCTTCTTGGGCGCTCTGAGTGGAAGGTTGGGGTGAACCTATCAATGCTTTGATCAGCTTCATCTCGAGGACAGTGGGTAGAGTGGGGTCCAATGTATCCCCATAATCTCACCAGCATGTCCAAATGAAAAGGCATGTACTGAGAGTCATCAGGGTCAGTCTGTAAGCCCAACCTCTCCTCAGATGATGTAGTGGGGTAAATATCATCTTCACTATGTAGACAGCAATGAAAGACCAGTCCATGGATAGTAGCTATAACCCTCAGACTTGCCCTCTTCCTTACATTCTTCCTGCCAGTCACAGAAACTTTATAGAGCTCTTTCTGATGGATGATTCCCAAGTTCTGAGGCAGTAGTCTGTATTGTACTCTAGGCTAAGGAATGATATGAAAGAATATTTGACAGTGACACTCTTCATTCATTATTCTAACTTTATTTTACTTTGTAATTATACATTTTAAGTCCAGTGACTCTCAACAGAGACAAGAAGCACATGTATTTGCTTAGTCCACACTAAGTATTGTTTTTTGATACCTATGAAAGCACAAATACAGCTGAAGAAATAAATGATAGTATAAATGTGTACTTGCCATATTGGTTATGCTAGCAATAGGAGGAAGCACTAGAATGTATGTTTTTCTTTAGAACAAATGACTATCCTGCAATTTCTAGAATGTGTATTCCATAAATTCAGATTTGATACAATACCTAGATATTTTCCCTAGAAACATATGTATTAAGGTTTTAAAATTTTATAAAAAAGTGATATTTGCTGTTTAATACTAATAAATGGTTATGAGCTATTTTTAAAATAGTATATTAAAGGATGTTAATCATTTAATATATACCCCAAAATTAACCTGTATCTTCCCTAACATGACACTATTTGCATGTTAGTAAAATTGCATCTTGAAATGCCTACTTTCCCTGGATGGATGGAGTCATGATTTTGGTGCTAAAGACTTTGCTCCTTGCCATCTATTCAGTGACTACAATAGACATTGTAGAATGTGAGCCCTTTAGATCTTTTGAATAAATGGATGAATACATGAATGAATGATGTCTAAACCTAAAATGAATTTTTCTAAGTTAAAATAAACTTGGGATATAATATGGGGCTCTAATATAGATTTCAATTTTTAACTTGTTTCTTCATGTTCATTGTCTTTATGAAAATTAAATCTATTTAAATCTAAGAGCAATACTAACAATAATTATTCAGCATCAACCTTTATAAATTCTTTCTAATACAGAGCATTATTTGATCTTGTGAGATTCTTAGGACAATTGCTATAATCAAATAATATGTGAAGTATATCTTTGAAACTATAAAACACTATGCAAAATTATAGGTTATTTCTTTGGCTCTTATATGCATTTACTTTACACTCTGTTTTTGGAGAGCGCATTATATTACCAAATAATATCTCACAATTTTCATTGAAGACTGAACTTCTAAAAAAAAAAAGAAAAGAAAGACAACTCATCTGAAAATAGATGTTACCTACAATACTAGAAGGATTGGAAATCAAAGAAACCCACTTTATTTGAGCACTTTTCTGCCTCTCTTCTATGGATGTAGAGATTTAATGAGGTGAAACTGCGTACACAAAGTCACACGGCTTGTGAGTGTTGGGGCTGCTCAATGGCAGGACCATAACAAATTTGTTTGCTTACTTTGCCCCAAATAAATCTAAACCTACTAGGAATCTAAGATTTTGGAAGTTTGTAAGAATAGGTGAAAAAAAATAGTGTAACGTTAATACACCTGTACAATTTGTTTTGAGCTCATGTTCAACACCCCACAAGAAACAAAACTTAAAGCATCCTCATCAGTGATGCAATCAAGACAGTTGTTCTGCAGCACACAAGGTCACAGTTTTCCAGGGCTGCAGTGATCATAGCTGAGCCACAGCATTGTGCTCCGTTGCTTGCAGCCCTTTCCACTGGAGTGTAATAGAATACTGGAGCATTATTGTATTTTTAAAGGCAATTAATATTTTATTATGCACAGACTTTTATTTGCACCATTTGGATTCCTCTTCTCTAATTAAATCTTGTGATTTACACAAACAGAACTGCTGTTCTTTAAACTCTGCAAATTATCAAAATTAACAAATACTTGTTAAAAGGAAGGAAAAGCAGCCAAGGGTCCTATTTTTGTGATAGAAACAACTGGAGGCTACAGAGTGAATTGATAGTGTCTCTTGCTTGAGTGGGGCAATGTGGCAATTACATATAAAATACCTTAGTTAAGTAGAACTGATAGAAATTCCAGCTGTCTGTGAGAGAAAGGTTAATTCTTTAAATAAATAAAGTCAGTATTTTATGTGCTCATGTTGAGTTTTTTTGCTTCATGACCTTGTGTGCAGCATTTTGTATTATGGGATTTATAAATCACAAGTGTGGTTCCAGGCTTGCATTCTCCCAACTCTGCATTTGTAGAATGTTTTCTCAGATCCAATGAATGGTTTTTCAGAGGGAACAGAGAAACTTTGAGCTTAGATGCTCACTGGGAGAATGCACCTTGCTTGCACCTCCTCGCTTTCAGGGATGCTAAATGACAGCTTCTAGGTAAATCTCAACTGGATGAGTATTGTACCTACTGGGTTCCATCCACTCCTGGAGTAGAGGAGAGTACCCTGCTGGGGAAAGACAAAAGTACCTCTTCACCCTTGGAAAAACAATAGAGGGAGTGTGCAGAGGGTCTGGAGGAACAAGACTGAGCTAGAACAAGAAGTAATCTCCATCCTAAATAGGATAGAGGCTCGTAATGCAAGCTTTCCTAAGAACAGTACTCGATCACCTTGAAGCACATTACTCCCAGAGTTTCCATCTGGGGAAGAAAAAGAGGTAACTCAAGAAGCAGATCTGGGTGAGCAAAAAGAATTGACATGAACTCAGCAAGGACCTGCTTACTTTATATCTCTTTTTTTCAACCTAGCAAAGTGCACATTCACTCCAGTAAATGGAATGAAAGCCTGAAAGGCACAGATTCAGATTTACTTTCATAATAATTTCAGGAGAGCATTTAGTCCATATGTAAACTCCACATGTACAATGTAGGTCTGCAATTTTCATACTCATTTTGCATAAATTCTCTGCATTTGATTTTTAAGTCACACACTTTGTTTTTTCTTTCTGTGCTAGTGAATTAATAGAGGAAAAGCTCCTACATGAAATTTTTGTGAAAATAACCGCACATCTACCTCACAGAATACATTTTCTCCATTTAAGCACATATTGATAAAAATGACTTCAAAGACACCTTTCTTACAAAAGCCTTGAAATACTTTTGAAAAATAATAACATACACAAGTATACACTACGCACATAACTTATACATTTAGATACAGAAAGTCCCCAATTTAAAAACATTCCACATAAAAGCAACACTCGAGTTAGAAATAAATATAAGCCAATAACAAACAAATAATCCTTTTTATTTCACTATTTTATTACTCTGTTTCTATTACTGTTGTGAAATCACTGTGGAGGGATCTTTATTCTTTTAGAGAATCTCCATGTTGCAGAAATGAACAGCTTATTCTATGAGGCCTCATGAAAAGAAGATACAAAGAAGAGCAAAGAAAGTTCACTCATTTCAAACAATTCTCCAGAATAAACACTGTTCCCAAAAAGCAGTAGAAAACTTTTTTCTCTGTTCTTTCTTTCTTCTATCTCCCTCTTCCTCCTCTTAGTCCTAAAATGAAGCAGTTTTTCCTACAAATGAGACAGCAAATCAAGAACAAAGGCATTTGGTATCAGCATAATCTTTTGGTACCTAGTTACTGCAATTACTACTTCAAGACTACCCCAGGGAATTAATTACCATTGGAACTGTGTTTCTGTGAGGACATTTGTAGTCAAATACAACTAGAAACAACCACTGTAGACATGCTCACTGAGACATTTACACTCAAAAGCAGTTCATATATACTGAATGCTAACCAAGCGTCAAGCTGGATACTCAATTACTTAATGCATTTTCTCATTGGGTTGTTTCCTCCTCGCAAACAACCCAATCTTGAAAAGGCTTATTAGGATCCCTTTTTAAGATGAGAATAGTGAGACTTAGAGAATTTAGCCCCATTCTCAAGCCATGTACAAACTAAATGGAAAAGTCAAGAGTATAAGAATGTAAACATAGATCAACCTGACTTCTAATCTGGTGCTGTTTAACTCAGTTTACAATAAAGTAGCTAAGTGAAGTTGAAATAGTTTATACCAGAAGTGATTAAAAAAAAAACCTAGTGAATTTTAAGAATATTTCTATTATTAGGAAGTTAATTATGAAGATTAATTATTGTATTGTTCTTACACATAACACAAAAAGAAGACCAAACTGACCAGTAGACAATGCATAGGAAAAGTTGTATCTTCCCCTTTACCTGTGCCTGAGGATTATTTCATAAAGTTTGTATTCTTCTTCTATCCCAGTCACAGCTCACTGAGGTGATTGTATTTGCCAGGCCCAGTTTTATTTCTTCTGGTAGTTATCTTCATAATCCCTCAAAATATGCTGCCAGGCTGATGGTTCAACTGATGCAGGATAGCGAGTACCTTTAGAGTGCTGGCATTCTGTACTAAGGGACACTGCTCAGCAAGCTGCTCATGTTATTTCATTTAGCACTCCTCAGTAGTAAATACTGATCAAGTTAGTCAGTCATAATAATTCCATTCTCCTTGTCTTTGATTGATTTAAATGACATAATTCTGGTAAAAGCTACTAAAATTTGCTCAAGGTGTTCAGGGAAAAATCCCTTTATTCTTTAAAAGAGAAGTGTAAGGGGCATTCTCTCCTTCAGGGAATGCTCTTGCACATTAGTGTGACACATGGTTATACTGCAGTCATGCTGTGACTATGAGAAAAGGGCACAATCAGGATGGTAAGTAAGACATATTCACTTACTGGCAGAAATGTGTTTATTCATTGATGTATGACCAGATTTAATTTGGTTAATGAGTTTTAAAAACACAATAGACCATTTGATCATGAAAATACTATATTGTATTATAAACTTTTGTCATATAGAACTGAAATACCACAAGAGAACATGCACTATGCATTATTTCAAAAACATGACCAGCGATTAGAGTGTACATTTTTTTAAATAAAATTGTTTATGCTAGCCTATACTTGTTTAATTGAATTTTGTTATGGTTGTGCAAGACTTTTGATGAATCATCTGCACTCTCATTTCTCTCTGCTGCCAATAACATGACATTTAGAAGAAAATGACAAGTATGTATCAGTATCTTTAATACAAAAATTTTGGAGGAGAAGGTGCACATAAGTATGATGGCTTTTGAACCCCATATACCAAATGTACCAGTTCCCACGATGTATCTTCCTGATGTTATATAACTCTTTCCCCAACTTAACCCCTCTCACATCTGAGACTGGTCAAAAATTCTATAGTTGCTTATCCTTGCTCTTCCTCTTGTCTAAAATGACAGGAAGTGATTCAATAGATTCATACAGGGGAAAATCTAGTTAGTCTTTCATATTTTCTCATTTCAAAGTCATTCAATTCTGTTTCTCTCTAAAACTCCAGTTCCAGTCTACAAAATTGCCTTCCCCATTGCCAGAGCCTCCATGTGCACTTGTGTACAAGTTTGGCCTTGCCCAGAACTTGTACAGATAGAACTTGTACTGCTAGACACCTGGGAGGCGTGTTTGAGAGCAGCCACACTATGCACAGTCCAGTGAACCCAGGGCCTGAATTCAGGTCCACACCTGGAACCCATGCAACAGCTCTCACTGTATCCTTTTTATATTTAAGTGAAAGGAAAGGGGGAAAAAAAAGCAAAAATGGAAGGAAGAAGAGAAGGAAGTATGGAGAAATAAAAGGGAGATGGAGGGCATATGTGTTGTGTATTTACTTTTACAAACTTTATCAGAAAAACACTGAATTACACATTAAAATACTTGTGTTTTTTGTGCTAATATTGTTTCTTAGAATACATCCCCCTTGCATAGTATAACAACATGAAGACCACTTTTTTCCATCTTAGCTAGAGCTGGGAATACACAGATCAGGTAAAGATTGAGATATGCTTGGTGGCCCTGTGAATGTACCTTTGCAACTAATCACAAGAGTTCTATAAATTCAATACCTGCCTGTTCCCCTACAGTGATTCAACTTGTCAGTATTCAGAGGCAGCCTACTGTACAATCTCATGTCAGCTGTAGCATCTCTGCCTTTCCCTTGGCCCAGAAAAAGGGTGTACCAGAACCACACCTCTATTTCTCCTATTGACTTGTAGACCATTTTCCTCTTTGCTTTCATTTGATGGTTTTGGACAGGAGAAATAATATTGAAATAAATATAAATAGATTTCAATACTTGTCTTTTCAATCTTTGTACTTTTCTTCAGTTGAATTAAAAAAAGAATAGATCAAAGTACAAGAGTCCAGCCTTTCTCCTGGAGCCCTTTGTACCAGTGAACTTAAATGATTTCAAAAAAAAATACTCATTTATCTCTTGGGAATTTGTGTCACAGTTAGCATCCCTGGAACCTGAGGAACATTATAGGGACATGTGCTAGTACACAGAGACAGTTTATAGTAATAGTCCTTAGCTACAATGAAAAAGAAGGGTCATTATTAGTCTATATGCTGAATTCCCTAAACACCAGAGAGTAACAATGAAATCAGTGTTAATAAAATGAAAGATAAGGTTAATAAGAACAACATCTAACTGTGATAAGCACTTTATATTTATAATCTTGTGGCATACTCACTGAAGCCCTATGAAATACACATGCTTATCCTGTCATCTTAATGATGAATAAATTGAAGCTGGGATAGTTTAAACAAGCAGTTCAAATTTTACAACTCGAAAAGAAAGGAGTTGAGATTTGAATTCAGATAAAATAAGTGTTCACATGTTCTGTTAGTAAACAAAAACAAGCCATAACAACAGATAAAGAAACATCTTGATATTCTAGAATAACTTCCCCAGAAGTGGCACACTACGGGTCTTACACCTTGGTACCTAGGGTGGATTCTCAATTTGTTAAGAAAGGAAGAGCAATAACAGCCACTCTATTCATTTTACAGAAGCATATCTTTTTCAGAATACATGTTCTCTAACAGCAGTGACTCTGCCCAGTGCTCTAAAACCCTTTTAATTAACCTGCAATATAATATTCATTAAATTTTGAATATTTACATTCAACACTGTCAATGAGGCAGAATATTTCTTCTGTTTTTTTTACATCCATTTCTCAATGAAAATGAGAGCATGCAAGAAAAAAGAAAGGAAGGAAGGAAGGAAGGAAGAGTTGATTCTGTCCTGTCCACTTAAATTTCCTGAATTATATTTCGCTCAGAAATGGAGCCTGTTGGGTTGTCCAGATGTACCTTTGCTTATTTGCATCTTTTAAGGTCTTGGTTTTTTCCTGTGTACCTCCACTGAGCACATCTGGAGTAACCATTGCTATCTGCTCCTCCACAGAATTGCCCAATTTTCTATGCTGACAGAAATTGCTTTTTGAAGAGTTCAAAACTTGTAATAAGTTTAAACACTGAATATAAACAAGACCATCCACATAGATAAGTTGTGCTTACTTATAGAAAAAGGATATTAGAGATAATATAATTTTGTGTGCTCCAGTATCTTCCAGTAATTACAGGGGAATCAAGTTTACTGAGGTGGGAGTGTCAGGGGCAAGGTTCAAACAATAACAGAGACAAATCTTCTGTGAGAAAACTTTCTTTAGTAGCAGAATTCCTCACTCGGGGACTATACTGATTCTACAAGTCTGTGGCATATTATTGATAAAGAAAAAGAACTTGAAATTCTGGATTCTGCAATTTCCATCATTTATTAGCAAGGTGAACTTGAGCAAATCATTGAAACTGTTTACTCTTTTGCAAATGTGTTCAATTAGTACCTTTTAGATAAAACTTTGGGCCACTGAAAGAATCAAATGAGAAAAATGTATAAAATTATGATATAATGTTACATAAGAAACACACATTGATGTTTCTCATCAAAATGCATGTAAATATTTTAATAATGCATCAGGACAAAATTCCTAGATTTATAAAGAGAGAAAAAATTGCTATACACAATTAAGTTCAAGTTTTAGATTTCTATAAATCTGATCTTCTGAGATAAGCAATGAGCAAAATAATAACCTGAAATAAGGTGATTATTCTAAAAGCTCAGTTTTAAGCTAACCAAGTCAGAATTGAGTAAAAGTAGAGAATTATAATGTCAAAAACAGAGCGCATTTAACTATAATTCAGGGGCATGCTGTTCCTCCAGGATTTTATTTGAATTGAAAAGTTTTTAAAAGGGAGAAAAAATTACTGATCAATTAGGATGATGTGCTGATTAATATTTCTATAAAATTGGCTTAAAATAGAGGATTTTATAGTTGAGTGGAGGTAAGCGAACATGAGGAAACAAACTTCAACATACTAATAGACAATACCTACTCTAACTCCCAAAGTTTGAAAAGCCTGATAATGTGACCATCAGACTGTGCATAGTAACATCTTATATGCCCGGCCACTGATTGCTAAAATACATTTAATTTAGTCAAATTCAATAGTGCAATACAAAATCGATTTGAAGATTAGTAATAGTCCTATATTTATTTTGTCCTACAACCTAATCCAAATATTTTGCAGTCATAGTGAGAAAATTTAATACACTGATTTAATGGAAAGAATATCTGAGCACTTTTGTTTGCTTTTAGACATTTTAAAAGAAATAAGTAACCTTTATTAAAATAATATATAGTTCATTTATTTTCATTAATTACAGACACTTTATTCTTTCCTCAACTCCTTATTGACCGTTTTTTACCTTAAAAATGTAATTATCTGTAGATAAGAGTTACATATAATTTTTTTAGTAAAAATAAGAAAAAAATATTTTCTTTCTTTATTCCATGTTTCCAAAATGTACAAGGAGGTAGGTCAAATCAAATGTAATTGTCTGGGCCACATTCCCTAATGGATAGACTTTTACACCTTAGACCTAATGTGTATACATAGGCCTCTAGAAAATAGCATGGTTTGAGCTAATGATGTGCATTGCTAAATATTTTTACATCAGGGTGACATTTATAAATTATATTTTAATATTACAATTATTTTAGATGATTGCCCCCAAAGCCCTTTTATTTTTAGAAAATATGAAGCATGCCTGGCCCACAGACACTCAAAATCCAAGATGATCCAAATTGGACTCATTATCTTGACACCCCCGCCCTAAAGTTGCTGCTCCTCTGTTCCCTTGCTCCAGTAATGGGGCCATTCTCCTCCCAGTCACACAGGCTAGAAAACTTCAATCATCTGTGGCTCCAACCTCTCCTGACCTTCTAAATCTAATCAACCAAGTCCTCTCAAGTTTACCTTTGAAATGCCTTTGGAAATTGTCCTGTGCTTCATCCTTACCACTCCTGCAGTTGGGGACCTAATTGCCAAATGTCCTCAGTTAATCCAAGAGCCTTATTTGCTCAGCTCCCAGGAGCTCGTACATTCTATCTCCAAATGCCCTTTTTACATTGCAAGCATTATGCTCCTAAAACACAGGCATGAATACTTAGCCATTCTGAAGCTGGTAAACATATTTGGCAATACCATTTCACATACAAAGAAACCTATCAATCAATTCCTTAGTAAGGCATCAATTCCTCAGTTTTGTCCTGCTTTAGCCCAACTCTGTCATTAGCTATCTCCAAACATTCTACATTTTTCTTCAGCAATTCCCTATGTTCCAGCTTCTATATATCAGGAAAAACTACCCATTTTTCATAGTATAGTTCATTTTCTTTGTATCCTTGGGAAGAATTTCAAAACTTTGCTACCAGTTTCCTTAAGCCTCTCTTGTAATTCATATCATAATCTAATAAAAATTAAAATTTGCCAGATATGTGTTTGTAAATCCCAGTAAACAAAAAATTCTTTGAATGTAAGGAGTCTGCTTTTCATTATTTGCTTCATATTTTGTAAGTCCTTCATATAGGTATGGTATTAAACATTCTTAATTGTTTGGCAAATTGCTATTGGTTCTGTTCATAGTTTCTACTGTATTATGAAAAATAGCATTTTTAAAAGCAGTATTTCTGCATTATATCAGAGAGATATCAATTTGAATCTAAGATTAGAAGAAAATGCACAGACTTCCTGAATTGCATACAGCATTTTTCCATCATACTTTTGCATTAGGATAATTCATATCTTTGAAAAAAGCCAAAGGAATATATACAAATATGTATATATAACAAATATCTCATATTTCCTAAAAAAACTAATGAGAAAAGATAGAGACAGATGGAGTTCAATTGGCTAATTTTCTGCCCAGCTGCCTAGATGAAAGATAAAGATGTACTGACCCTATGCTTCTATATGCTAAACTGTTCAAATATTCAGCCTTCCTTAGTTGACCATTATGCCAAGGTTGAGTGGCCAGTATCTAGATTAGTAGACACTATTCACCTGGTTGTCCCTTTTGTTCTCAGTTTTTAATGTGAAAGAAGAGAGATCTAAAAACAGAACAAACCCTTGCAACTGACTTGTATTTCTGAATATACAATTAGGGTTAAGTTAGGAGTGAAAAACCACACCAGTAATCTGCACAGAGAAAATTTAGTGCAAAAAAAGTAATAGCTAGTAACATGGGAGTAATTGCTAAGGGGTGAAAAGAAGCTTAAGGATCTAAGAATAGCAACTTTAGGAAGCATCCTGGGGCCAAAGATGAGCACCAGGAAGAAGCACATTTGAAAGAGCACCTCACCACCACCACCACTGCCTTCTACCAGTAATTTCTCAAAGGAGAGAATGTGGCTATGCCATATTGGATGGGAAGAAGTTGAATGAAGTGGTAAGGACAGGGGTGGAAATAAAACAAGGTGGCCAGTAAGACTTGCCGGGAATCCACCCACTGTGGTTCCAGAAAAAGACTTGGTAAAGGACAAGTCCACTGAACATCCTGTATATTGCTGGCTGCCACACACTGCAGAGGCAAAGAGGATGAAAACACACTGGAACTCGGAAGAGATACCTCTTCCCCCTACAGGGTGCTTCCTTTTCCCTCTCTGGTAAAGTTCACTATGTGCCAGTCAGCAAAGGAGTAATGTTAAAGGGACCAACATCAGTATTCCAAAGCAGGGAGAAGAACAGTGGATTGAATCTGAGAGACAATAAATTGATAACTGGCACTGGGAAGATACTCTAACCATAAGTCCCTCCCCAACTCCTGCAGACCTGAGTTTACAGCAAATCTCCATAGCATCAGTAACTCACATGGTTTTATACCACAAATGTTTAGAGCTTTAGAATTCTAAGATACTCTATCAGATGACATGGAATTACCAATACTGCTGACACATAGAATTGTATCTAAGAAAATGCAAAAATCAGATGGAAAACATGAACTTCTATGTATGTATCTAAAATGTACTATGTTCAAAGGAATGTAAGAAGTAAGTGATTTTGATATGGTTTTCAATTTCCTTAAACTCTTTGGATAAAAATAAAATCAATTAAAATCGCTATCTTTAAAAAATAGCTTATTTCGTGGAGCTGCTTTTGACCTTCAAGAAAATGAAATGTGAAGTCTCTGAAAACATTCTAAGGAGAAGACTTGGACCTTTGCCCTGGCTTATGTCAACTGCTTACAGGTTTTTTGAACCTAGGTGAGCAATGAGCTTATTTTGTCTTTATATTCAGGAAAGTGGACTAGATTGATTTTCAATAGATGGTTACTTTGCCTGTGCCTCTACAGTATCTTGAAGATACTGTTAACAGTTTGGCAAGACATCTGTCATTTATACAAATAGCAAGTCAAAATAATACCCCAGTATTATACTTCTATAAAGTAAATGAAGATTCCTCAGGACTTGAACTAAAATGCTTAGCTCATAGCTATAGTCAATACTGATTTGGGCTCCCTGTGACAGATTCAACAGGTAAAAGAAGAGTTTTAACCAACAGGAGATACCAATACGTTCATTTCTTCCCAAGAATTAAATGAAATTATTTATTTCTCTAATATCCACTTAGTGGTGTTGATGGGAATGAGTACAAAATCAATTCCTTCTGAGAATGGTATTTAATATACTTTTTTAGATTTTTCTTTTACACATTAACACACACACAAACAGATGACATTTCCTAACCCTGTACCACTTTTGAAAGGTGAAACAATGAAACAATAAAAATTATGACTATCTAGGAGAATCTCTATTTTATCTCATTTTTTGTGCTCTTACAATATATAATTTCAGTTTCTCTTCACTCATGACAGAAACAGATATAACGAGAGCATTTCCTTTTAAAAAGGAAAAAAAAACAATCCATCTAGCTTTAAGAAATATACTCTGCAATATTCTCTACATGCTTTTGAAAACAGAATTTTTAAGAGTAGAAATAGAAGCATAAAAATATAACTAAACTTCAAAAACTGCTATGACAGTATGACTGGTGTTGTATAACCTTCCTCGATCACCCATAAATAATCATTCCTTCAGAACTTAGAAGTGAGAGCCTGAAAGGTTTTAAACTTTAGAGCATTATTTTTTACAAAACTTCTGAGAAAATCAAAGCAATGTTGGGGGGCATTTGGGGGAATTTGACCACACTTTGCATTCAGGTACTAGAGTTGTGGTTTCTTGTCAATCAGGGAATAGGTTTTCTCAGGTGTTTTTTTTTACTAAACCGTTCTAACCATTATTTCACTCATTTAAATATGTTCTAAAATCTCTAGGGCTGCATAAAACATTTAAAATATTATCTTTAGGTAAACGGTGCCAATGGAAATTTACTATTTGAAGAAAGCTGTTGTGTAATATCCCTGAACCTCTTTAATGGCTTCTTTGAGGACCTGCAAAACTCTCTGTGTATAAATGGACTACTTGCATTAACCTAAAAAAAGAAATGTTTGGCTTACATCTCTTAAAAATAATGTGTTCTGGATCACAAATTTGGATGCTCTTATAAATTGAGGTCATGTACACAGTCAGATAATGAAATGAATATTATCATTTTGTACTTACTTCATATTATAGGAGTTATTTAAGATAGAGGAAAAGAGGGGGAGAGAGAGAGAGAAAGATACCAAACAATGATATGAACATATCTCTGGTACTTGGCCTTGCTATTATTGATTATTTATTTTTTTCTTTTTCTGTCTCTCAATTACTTTACATAAAATTTTCTCTAGAGAAAAGCCAATTGGCATAAAGAAATGATCCATAAGGATTATAATTCAGGTATGGGCTATCCACTTTATTTTATAATTCAGTAGTGTAATAAATTTAAAGTGTACCTTGTTTTGCTTCATTGTACATCTGAGTACATTTTTCACAAATTGAAGGTTTGTAGTAATCTTGCATGGAGTAAGTCTATCAGCACCATTTTTCCAACATCTCTAATGATCATGGGCATTTCTTGGCAATAAAATAGTTTTTAATCATCATATGTACTTTTTTTAGATACAATGTTATCAGCATGCTTAATGGACTACAGTTTAGTATAAACATAACTTTTATATGCACTGGGAAACCAAAAAATTCACATGACTCACTTTGTAATGCAGTACTTGTTTAATTGTGAGAATACCCAATAGAATCCATAGTATGTCTGAAGTGGCCCTACACTTGGAAAATGTGGTAAATAAAAAATATTTTTCTGCTTTCAATATTCATAGATATACACCCAGTTAATATCCAAATTCCTTTTCAACTGAAACTGTTGCCTAATGAGTCAGATTTACAATATTGTACAAAGGACATACAATAGTCCCTCACAAATACATACGAAGACCCCTAACTGTGCCCAAAACAGCCCAAAACTCAGAACTAAACCCAATATGTATGAATTTATGTATATTTTTTTTTAAGTTTACTTAACAGTTTAGACACAGTAATAGAATTAACAGCAGCTAAATGAAATAGAACAATTCTGACAACATATTGTGATAAAATTATGTGAATGTGTTCTCTATCTTGAAATATTGTATAGTATTCACCCTTCTTCTCCTTGTGATGATGTGAGATGAAACAAAGCCTACATGAGATGAGATGAAATAAATGATGTGGGCATTGTGCTGAGTATTACGCTACCTAGTTTAAAACTGCAATGGTCCATCCGAATACAGAGGGCTACTAAAGATTAGACCAATGGAAAGATAGTATTCACAGTGTTTACACACTGAACAAAGGGATGATTCATGTCCCAGGGAACAGTATTTCATCATACCACTCTGAACAGTGCACAATTTAAATTTATTACTTGTTCATTTCTGGAAATTTTTTCACCTAGCATGTTCGGACCATAGTTGGTCATAGGTAAGTGAAACTGTAGATAGGGAGGTAACTACAGAAATGAGGAGGAGTATAAAATGAAAGCCATTGCATATCATTTTAACATAAGGAGTTAACAAAAGTAGATAATTTAAAAATTAATTGAAATATATTTTTAGTATCTGTTCTAAAGCATGTTTGATCAAGATCCCAAATTAGTCAAGTAAACTACATTTTCTCTCAAAGTTGTATGTATTCATGATTCTTAAAGGAGATTCCTGGTAAAAGGTCAGACTGAATGGAAATAGAAAATGGTGTATTTAAATGACTAGTGTAAATGTGCTACTAGGGGGCTTTCTATTTGAACACCGGTTAGGTAAGGTTTGGGTGGCATATACTTTAGTGTGTAAGTGAATATATATTCCTCAATAGATTTGTGAAATGCTGTGTTTACTAGCTCTTTTACTTCAAACATTGGAGTAACTTCCATTTTCATTAAATGGAATGATCTAAGAGCACCTCATCTGCAGAATGGTTTCTTTTTCTAACTTATAATATGGTGTCTAAACTGTGATGAGTGCTTGCAAATGGAACAGAAAGTAGACACATCAAAACACTTGTATTCTTGATCTTCTTTATTGTTATTTCTTGGATTTTAAAGAAGCAAATGCTTTCAGTTAGCAGTGATTTTCTAAAATTTTGCTTAGTTGTTTCTGTACCAATATGATTGAACCTATGAATAAGCAACTCCAAGCATTTCACAATATATTATTTTACTACTTCGAGCACTGAGCAAAATATTAAGAGCTATGCAGTAAAGCTGTACTAGGTTGTAGAATTCCCTCTTGGTTCTCACTATCTTTTTTGCTTCTTTCTCTGGCACCCGTATTTCTCAGAGGCTGGAAACCAGGAGTTTATGCTTCTCAGGCACTTTGGTCATCAGAGTTCTGTTTGAAGTTCACCAAGGAGAGGCGTGTGAGTGATACGTAGAAGGCAGAAGGGAATGAATGAAAAGCCGCCTTTGTCCTGACAATAGCAGATCTTTAGAAAGGCTGTGGCCGATGACTCCCTCTAGTTTCACAAGAATTTGCTTTTTCCTTCAGTAAAGAATTTGTTCTGCAGGTTGCTGAGATCATTGATGAATTATTATTGCATTATCAGATTATTGCAATTGCTATTTTACTGATTTTCTGAACTTCAAAAGTGTTTTTCATGATCTTCACTTCCCCACAATTGCAGTTTTATTAGCTTCTGTTCTCCTCTATTTAATTCTTTGCAGAACAAAATCGAGATTTTGTTTTCCTAGTAGAAATCTGAATGAACCCTGTTTCTATGTAATAATAATTCTTTACTTAGGAGTTGATTAATGAACTATTTCCCATCTCATCTCTCTACCCGCTTATCACTTTCTAAACACTTTGCACATATTCAGAAAAAAATCACTGGATCATATTATTTTCTTCTCATTTAATGACAAATACTAGTACTGATCCACTCCACTTACTGCGTCTCTGTTATATGATAAAATTTGAACTACTTAGCCAGGTATCAGCATTCTCCTTGTGAACCTACTTTTTCAGTATTAGTTCCTGTCTTTTACACAGAAACTATGTTATTCACAAGTCAATTATGACACTGAAGTATTTACCAGTCATAGCAATAATTGTTTTAAATTTCCATGCCATTGTTTATACCAGTTATTCAACTGAAATATTTTCCTTTTATCCTCAAGTTGTAAAAAGTTCATTCTGATCACATATCTGAAAAGATACCTGTTCTGTTATTTTCTGAAGTGTTACTTTTTTCATTTAATTTTCCTAAAAGTAGATATGACTGTTGTGATTTATCTTGACATGTAGGTCCATATATTCCTATTTTTATGTATCCATAAATTCTTATTCAGAATATATTAAGTATCATAGTATAGATCATATCATTCAGGAATAATTCATTTATTTGTTTATTCTACCTCTTGATACCTTTAAGAATGTCCACACAATATAATTTCCTTGAAAGAATGATTTAAAATTCTTAGATATCATTAAAATTTTAACCAAATATTTTCAATGTTGAGTACAATAACCATTTAATCACAAATTAACCCCCAATTAAAGAAATTAAAATCAGACTAATAAGCCTACTTGAAAGTGATTAAACACATAAGATAGGTAACTCAGAGAGTTGCATCGAAGTGAAAGACTACATACCAGAAATCTGGGCAGCTTCACCACAAGAAAATTAAAGTTCTACCAGAATCTGGCAGTTATAAAACACATATTCTCAGGATGAAGCAATCTCATAATTAGAACTCATTATCAAAATTTACAGAAAAAAATAAGGAAAAATAATTTTAGGAGTTAGGAGGGAAAAAAAAGAAAGAAAACTAAGTCACATTTATATCCACAAAGTCTTTAAGAATTGAAATGTCAGCTAAATATAATAAACTTTATTAAATCACTTACAAAATAAAAAGGGCAAAAAGAAAGGGATTTAAAAGTTAATCAAATATAATTTAAAGAAATAATCAGAACTGAAATGAAAATCTTCAAGACATTTTGAATGACAGATTAAATTCAAATATCTTTCTAGAGAATTCGTGTAGCTGATAAAAAGTGCCAAAGAGAGAGAGTTCCCAGGCTGAAACAAAGAAAGGAAGAATATGGAAAGAGCTCAGACCCATGGAGCATAGAACGAGGAGGTCCCTGCATGTCTGCCTGGCATTCCAGAAGGGACTGGATAGAGCCACACCCAAAGCTTTTTCTCAGAATGTTTCAAACATGATGAGGAATGTGGTTGTTCAGATTTAAGAAGCCTGATAAATTCACAGCCAGATAATCATTTTTCATGAATCTGAAGAGCAATGAAACAAAAAGATCATCACTGATGAAGGAAATAAGATGAAATGTCTATAAGAGAAAATCAATTAGAATGACAGAATAATTTCTCAAAACCAATAACAGAACCCAGGATATAGGAAAAAGGCAATTTTTGAAAGGCTGAGAAAAAAATAACTCAACTTAGAATTTAATGTTCAAATAAATTAGCATATTAGATTTTTATGTAACTACTTATCTATTGAATGGTTGATATAGTTAGTTCAATAGTCTAAAGATAGGAGAGGGTATACAGTAAAACACTTCATCTGCATTCTGTATTCTAGCTACTTAATATATCCCATCACTAGTGATAACTACTCTTAGCAGGTTGTTACATATTTTAACAGAGATATTTTATCCATATAAAATCAAATTTGAATAATATGTTTTCTTATTTTCCCAAACAATAGTGAACTATGTCCACCAATTCTGAACCTTCCTCTTATTGCTAGTATGTCTAGAGATCATTATATATCAGCAAATACAGAGTGTAGAATTTATGTGAAATCAACCATTTTTAGAACTAAACATACTACTGTACCATAATAGACCCTCAGTTAGGAAATATTTAAATGATATATATCAGAAAGAAAGAAGGAAAATTTGAAATACAAAAAGAGATGTGAATAATAAAGTTGAAAAGCAGGTTGGTAAATGTAAATTAAAATATTCTCTATGAATAGCAACAGGCACCTAGTTTGAGAAGTAAGTTTCAAAAAGTAAAATACTGGACTATGAAAGCAGCTAAGACATAAGAAGGTGGTTAAAATTCCTCAGACCAGTTAGAATAGAAATCTTTTAAATTTAAATATCTAAAGTTACATGTGCCTGTCTAAATGCAAAGGGAAGACAGTGAAATAATTAAAATTTGAAGAAATATATAAATTTTAAATCATCAAGAGGAAATAACTTCAAAAGATAGGAAAGGAGAAAAATGCAAGCATAGACAATGTGAAACAAATAGAATTAACTAAATTAGAGGGTATAAACAGATCCAATGTAGTAGTAATAATAGTAAAGTTCAAATGGACTAAACATACTTACTCAAAAGTAGTCATCATAAAATTTTAAAATCCTAGTATATGCTCTTGAATTAAATGTATGTAAAATACAAATATAGAGAAAAATAATTTTAAAGTATGTGTGTAAGTTGTACCACAACAATATTGAGCAAAAGAAAAATAATATGTTTATCAAAGGAGATATATTGAATTTTAGACAAAAAAATTTCTAAGAAAATTAAGGCCATTGAAAAATGACTGCAAATATATTCTAGAAACAAAGAGAATATTACAAACACACTATTAAAGTGTACACATTTAAAAACACGTTTTGGCAATTAATAGATCAAATAGTCAAATTTAATATAAAGATTTAAACTATAAATCAATGAATAATCTAGCAGACATACATAGAGAACTCTGCACTAAATAAATAAAACATACTTGTTCACATACATACATAAAAAAGTTATTAAAATGACTAAATGTTAGCCTCAGTTAATTGGTATTATATCATTGGCTATCATGTTATGCAGTCCTGGGAAGCTTACATAGTGTTAGAAATGAAAAAGATATTTTCAAAAGTACATTTGTAAATGTAATAAATGAAACTTAATCCCTTCAATTAGTATTTTATTTACCTGTATATTTGCATTATGTACTTATTTTTGCTGTCCTCTGTGGGGCATGTATATTCTATTTTAATCCTATTTTAGGTCACTATAGTAACGTCAGTCACTATATACACCTGCACTGGAAATGACTCAGGGAAAAGTACCTTGTATGTAATAGTCATTCAATAAGAGCTTCCCATTGCTCATAAGGAGAAAAAACCTACAGGTTGAGGTAAAAAACTCTTCATTTGTTTCGTATTTACATTTTTCATTGTACCACCATAGTTATTCTTAAATTTAAAAAAAAGCTAAAAAATATTTATTTTTTCTCCAAATCTATTCCTCCCCTACCTTTTGTTCCCCTCTGCCAGAGAACAGAATTGCATGTATCTAATAAGAATACATTCCAAATTTGAAAATACAGAGTTACTTCATTCCCTCTTTGAATTTTCAATGCCTATCTCAACTATTTGATCTCCCATAATTTCTCATCTTGATTACTGCGTTAGCAGATCAACAATTCTTCCTGCATCTATTTTTTTCCCTTCTAAAATTTCCTCTGTTGTACAGCCAAAACAATCTTTCCAATTCAAATCAAATTATGGCACACCCCACCTTAAATATTTCTTAAAACAGTCATTGTCTACATGATAAATTCTAAACAAATTTGTACAGCATATAGTCTTCCAAGAACTGTTTTTCAGTTTTCTGGCCTCAAATCTTCTCTTTCCTCTCATACTTATCAAATCTGCCTATAGAAATATGCCTTGATGAATGGAAAGAATATGCCTTCTCTCGACTCAGGGCCACTGCTCAACTCCTTCGGCTTGGAAAAGACTTCTTTCTTCTTCTCCCACCCACCTTTGCTAATTTCTACATGATGCCTCTGCTCAACATCATCTCAAGGAATGTTCTGGTAAATTCATCTGAATTTCTCCATTAGTTAAGTGAAGTGATTTGGATATATTAAAAAAAAAAAAAAGGTTGCTGATTTCTTTCAGCTGAGTCCTATCAGTCCATCCCCAACTGTCACAAAATTATGTAAGGAACACTTTAGAAATAAGCTGGCTTCTCCAGTCATATACAACATAACTTTTTAGCAATTGTAGTAGATGATGAAAACAATTTTCTCTCACTTTACTAAGAAATAAAAGTAATAGTATTCCCATGTAAAAACAAAAAGTTACAAATAAAATTTCCTTGAGTAAAGTACTTAAAATCATATATTCTGACATCACCTAGCCCCATCTTCCCATAAAAGCCTCCATTTTTAGTCTTTAGCCAAAGCTATTTTTTGTAAAGTAATAATATATACAGAAAAATAATTAACATGTACTGAGAACTAATTCTATTACAATTATAATGCCAATTTCCTTATAAGCATCATCTCATTAAAAAATACTCACAAAACTCCTATGAGGTAAGTAGTATTGTTACTATTTGAGTAATGGGGTGAAAAGTAATTACTACTGTAACAACCAGCACCAGAATTCTACTTAGAGGCAAATTACTGTTGCGAGGGTAGGGTGGAGTGGGGGAATAACTAAATAAACTAACAGACCCTGTAGCAATAGGGAGTGGCAGGAGCCTTGATAACAAAATATGAGAGTAGAACATCTCTCAAGAAAAAGCAAGAGGTAAGAGAGATGGAAAGGGAATTACACAGATTATTTGGCAAAATGAGGATTGTGAGAGGCTAGATATTCAAGGGCAGTGGATCCCTTGTGGAGTAATGTCCTGCTTGATGGACATACAGAGTAATACAGAGTATGTGTGTGTGCATATACACACACACAGAATCAGGCTCAGCATAATGATGCTTAATTCAACAATGGTCTATATATATGACAGTGATCTCATAAGATTATAACTGAGCTGAAAAATTCCCATTGTACAATGACATAGTAGCTGTTGTACTGCTGTAGTAAAACTTACATATTTGGGATATTGAAAACATAAAAACATCTACTGCCATGTACTTTTATGCTACAGTCATATAAAAGTATAGCATATACAATTATGTACATAATCCTTGATATTAAACAACAATGTTGCTGGTTTGTATATTTAGTATTCTATATTTTAATCCTAATTAATTTATTAAAAATGTTTAATATAAAACAGCATGTAATGTTAAATCAGCAGCAGCCTCATACTTCTCTGATTGCATTTATATTTTTGTAAGTACACTCTGTGATGTTTGCATAGTGGCTTATTGAAACATTTCTCAGAACATACCTTATTATTAAGCAATGTGTATACACACACACATACACAAACACACACACACACACGGAATCTTTGGGAAATAATTAGATAAGTCAGGATGGTGGCACCTCATGATAAGATTATGCTCTTACAAAATGAGGAAGAGAGAAGACAGCTCTCTTTCTATTTCTCTTTCCATCTTCATTTTCCTCTCCCACCTCCCCTTTTCTATTCATACGTCAAGGAACCATATGAGGATATGACAAGAAGTCTGTCCTTAAACCATTAACACTCAATATTTCAGCACCTTGATCCTGGAGTCCTTAATATCTAAATACCTCTCCTTTGGCCCCACTTTCCTATACTACGACATTGAGGATTAATTTTTTGGGGGGGGGGGGTACTGGGGATTGAACTCAAGGGTACTCGATCACTGAGACACATCCCCAGCCTTATTTTGTGTTTTACATAGACACAGGGTCTCACTGAGTTGCTTAGCGCCTCGCCGTTGCTGAGGCTGGCTTTGAATTTGCGATTCTCCTGTCTCAGCCTTCTTAAGTGCTGGGATTACAGGCTTGAGCCATCGCACCTGGCTTGAGGATTAATTTTCCAACACGTTATTTACAAGATGTATTCAAATCATATTAGTGTCCATGTGAATGTTTCTCAAATCTTTTGTCTTTTTTAAATTCATTTTTTTCTCTTTAAAGCAACAAGCAAAAATGTTGAAACTCAGATCTCCGTTCTTCCCTTAAGGAAACACTCAGAGTGAAAAAAAAAATATTTTTGAAATGTACTGTGTGATATTTATATCACAGAAATAAACATTTTTTTATATTTTAAATATAAAATCCTAATGAAATATCTAATAGTCTTTTTCATGTTTTATCTAGTCATGTGCATACATAATTAAAATATTTTCTCCATAAAATATAATTCAGAATTGTAAGAAGACAGCTTTTAAAGTTAGGCAGCCTAACTTTAAATCCTAGGTCACTAATGGATAAAGACTTGACTTTGGGCAATTATTTAACATTGGAAATCTCAGTTTTTTCATCTGTACAATGAAAATGAGAATACCTACTATCCAAGGCTGTAAATACTAAATTAAACAGCTAACTAAAGTTGCTTAGTACAGTGTTTTTCACTAAGTAAATGTCAGCTTTTATATATCTGGAAGCACAATTGCTTTGTCTGTTTTTCTGCAGAGAAAATAGCAGGCAAAGAACAAGGTTGCAACACAGGTTTTAATACAAGATAAAAAGTTCCTTCCTTTGAAAATTTCTAACTCTGCTTCACTAGCTGTCTTCCAAATATTCTTAGCATGTATCTTGTTTTTCAGGGGTTTTCATCTTTATGGAAAAACAAAGAATGAAACATAACTATTGTGTATAAAATCTGAGCCACATGCTTAGTAACTTTTACTTAATTTAATTCTAAAACAGCTTTAAAAAGGAGTAAAATTTTATATCTCCCATTTATAAACAAGAAAGCTATGATTCAATGAGTTTATTCAATTTCTAATATTCAATTTTATAATGAGTAAAATTTAATGCAGTCTATGTGACCCAAAGCCTTTGGCAATTGCACTGTTATTTCCCAGAGTAATAGTGAAATAGAATACTGTTGACAGGCTTGAATGAATGTTGAATGGGGACCCACTAGAAGGAGGTATTCAGAGTACCACGTCTGCTTTGTGTGTGTTAAGAGTGCTCTTTCACTAGTTCTTGGTCTAATTAACATTCATGTCTTCTTCCAGGTCTAATGGAAATGCCACTTTTTGAGCTGACCTTCAAGAAAACAACTCTGTACTCCTACCGTTCCACCAGAATATGGTTAATCTCCCTATTATAGACTCTTTCTTAAGTAGATTTATTTTTTTCACAATTTTGTAATTCTTATAATAATTATTTGTTTAATGACTATATCAACCACCAGATTGTTAAATCTATAATAGAGGAAAGCATAGTTACTTACTCAGCATTGGATCCCTGGACCCTGTTGTGACATTTGTTAGTTATATAAATAACTGTTGAATGAATACACCTATAAATATATGACAATTTAACTGTGCTCTTTTTAAATGATGGTGAAAAGTATTTTCACCAAAAGTATTAGAGCATAACTGTCTCATGGTATTACCTGAGCCGTAACAGTACATAGATTCTACAAAACAAATGAAAGAATATGAGAACTAAGAAGTAACATTGAATCAAAAACTTTGGTTTAGGAGTGTTTTAAGAGAATTGACTATTTTATTTTCATGTTAGTGATGCCATTAGTGGACAGTATGTTAATTAACTTCTATTTTCTTTCCTCTCATGATTTGACTTTAAAACAGCTAAAAAGCAATGGCATAATTAAACTCAGTGTTATTCTTTTCTTTGCAACCTGCTGAAGAACATGCCAGATACTTCCAAGTACATAGCTGAGAAGAAAAAAATGATCAAAAATTAAAATTATATTATCTGTCATATAAAAATACACCTATTGTCTTCTAAATATATTTGGTAATTTAGCATATTTGAGAATGAGGACAATGTCCATGGCATGATCATTTTTTAAAAATTTCAATAACCACATTGAGATTTTGAGCCTATAGCAATATCCCTAATAATATATCTCCTATTTCAGCCATATTAATGACTATGAACCTTGATTCTATAGGAGGTGTATATTTTGTGGCCACATTATAGAGAAAAAATGTAACAAGTGAAAATCTGGCACAGCAGCTTGAGCACCTGCCTGATACCCATGAAATGAGGTATGGTGACATACAAGTTTTTCACTTAGGCAAAATATTCAACATCTCCAGAAATTAGAGAAATGCAAATTGTAACTACACTGAAATTTTATCTTACTCCAGTCAAAATGGATTTCTTTTTTATTTTATAAGGCAAGTACTTGCTTTTTAGGGATTCATACTCATGTTTGATGGAGCTCCTGTTCAAAAGTTGGAAACAGATGATTTTACGGCCAAATCCAGCCTACAAATGTGTTTTCCATAACCTATAAAGTATTTTAAATATTATTTTGAAATAACTGCCCAAATTTAAAAACTTATTGAGAATTGCTTATAACATCTTGTATAAGCTTAGAAGACACGAAGTAGTGAACTAGCCATCATGTGGGAACATCATCTGAAAAGCCCCTTTCAGACAGGTCACTTGCCAGTACCTCTGCACACCCCCATTTTCCTCTTGAAACATGAATTTCAAGTAGCAATCATTAACCCACATTTTCTTCCTTTTATGGCTTTCCTAAAAAATAATAAAAATAATAACAACAACAAAAACCTTTGAGAAACCATCTGTGTTTGTTACATTGCAGAGACAGACTAGGCTCTCCTCTGAGTAGGTTAATAACACTCCTCCCAAAGTGATATGCTTTAGATGTGCCCTCTATACCTTCAGACAAAGTTCCTGTCCTTGCTTTTCTCTCTTTTACTAATGTTTAGTTATCCTTAAACAATGTCCTTAAAGAGTCCTTCCTTCTAGAGAAATGCTAGCTGACCTCTCCACCCAAATCCTTCTGTACTAGATTCCAGAACAGATTTCCCATACAGATGATTTTTTAAAAATGTATTTACATTAAAGTGTAAATGACTTTAATTACGTCAGTAAACATCCAGGATCCCAGTTTAATAAATTCAACAGTAAGTCAACTTCAAGTTCAAAGTCTACCAAAAATGTTGCCATGTAAGCATGGAAACGAGACTCTAAAACTGAACCCTTCAGAACCTTTAGTAAAATAAAGAGGTGCTCCAGGTACCTCAAAACACAGAATGAAGCCACATACCTCTTCTCTCTAGAAAGAGGGCTTTTTGTGCCCTTAAAGAGAAAATGAAAAATCAAAGAAAAATATTTTGCTTAAACATCTACGCCCTTGAGATAAGCTTTGTTTAAACAGTTAGGCGTACCTGGAGAAGCAACTCAGTTCCCTTCATTTGTATATACCCTGTTTTATAGAACTATTTAATGTTAGAACAGAAAGAGACATCCTAGATATCTTCTTGCCCAAGCCTCTCATCCTGAAGAGGTAACAGAGGCTCTCAGAGGTTGACTGCTTGGCTGGCAATCGTTCATTCTTACTGAAACCAAGGAGCTGATGTTCAGTCCTACTTTTCTTACATTATGCTGCATAGCTTCTTAATAAATTCAAAGAAAGGCATCTAATTTAGTCATCTCTCCATTGACAGTCTGGCATCTTGGAAAAAGGGAAGACCACATTTCTCAATATTGAACAGAGTTTGGTATATATTATCTTGAACATCACTGTCAAAGAGAATAAGGGCCACTTTGAAATTATAATAGCAGATCAAAGATATCATCTTAATGCACCTCTTCTTCCTTTGTTTTGTGAATGAACAAGAGACCCTCAGATTAACTTATTTTAATTAGGATTTATTTTAATTGAGCAAGGACAGGATTAAAGCTTACCTTGGAAATAAAAAAAAAATGAAAGACACTTCATTGATGGTGGTGTATTTTCCTACAGAATTCTGTTTCTTGCAGTTATTAGGGGAAGGGAATGGATTTCTGGTTCTAGCGACAAAACAGATGTGCCTTTCAAGGTTGGTGCTTTCCTAAACTCTCCAAATAAAAGCTGAAAATTCATGGAAATCTCATTAAGCGTAAATATGCTTGTCTCAATTAAACTTTCAGCTGTTACCTTGAAGTTGAAGTAGACCTCTAAGTTCTATTACTTACAAAGGCTTAATTAGGACAACTTAGATTTTAATTTTAAGATTATAAAAATGTGAAGAATCATCAGCATCATATTTAATTAGATCCTTCAAAATACTCATGCTGACTGATGTCTATTATTTGATCCATTTGCTTTGAAAATTCATCATGTTTGGAGATGGAGGCTTGCTTTTGTTACTTTGTGGTAGTTTCTTTGCCTGCCCATATAAAAATATATATATTTTATATTTCCACCACATATATTTATATATATTATCTTGTTTGTTTTATGCTACTAACATGATGCTATGTCATTCCTATTAGTGTTTGCAAGTTGAAGCAGACATGTGTCACAAATCCTGACAGTAAATAATTAAAATATTTAAATAAATTTGTGTATGTGCCACAGTTCTGTGGTTGAACAAATTTGTAGAGCAAGATTTTATTCAGATCTATAATTATAGCTGCCAGTGACTGGCATGATCCTTACTGAGTCAGATTAATTTACACATTAAGCAACCATCTGTAGAAATGTTCGTAGCACCTCATCGGCAGTGCTATATATCACATAGGAATTCTCAAACTACCATGCCACTAGGGAGCCTTTAGCACCATGGTCCCGGGCTTACAGCTATGAACAAGTTGTTCCAGAAATTTACATCCCCCCCATATTTATTACAAGGTTTCCTAATGATCCAAGAAAAAATGTATGATAATTTGGACCACTAATGACAGAACAATTGATAAGTTGAGACTATCGTTTTATTTTCTCAAAAAAAAAAATTCCTTGGACTTATTTTGAACAACTAACAAGTCTCATGGAGCAGAACATTTACTATCACTTCTTTGAAAAGAAAAAATATCCAAAGTATTTGTGCCATAGTTGCAAACTATATTGTCAATCTATCAGCTATCAGCATGCTTTCTTAAAAAAGTGACAAGATGATGCTCAGTTATTGCTAGATTAGGCTGATATAAGAAAACCAAAATTATTTTAATTATTTTATCCCTCTACAACAGGGATATCAAAGAAGGTCTGAAAGATATTTTAGACTCCAGATAGGTAATTTATATAATGTTGTTTAAATTAAAAAGCAACATTCATGCAAAAAATGTTTGAAAATTAGAAGTGAACATTGCTTTAATTTTAGCAATAGTTCATTTATGAGACATTAAACAATTGGGAAAAATTAGCTCAAATTATATAAAACCATTCAAATAGCATTGACTTAAAATGCACTTAAAATATAAAAGCTTCAGCCTCTGCAGGGAACACTGGTTGCCTGTGAAATTCATGACAGGGGAAAATATTTCAGATTTAGGATTACCCATTTATCCTTTCACTAGGGACATTATAATATATTTAGAAAGAATGAAAAGGAAAGAAAAAGGAAGGACAGAACATATCAGAAAGTTCATTAATAGCACAATCAGGAACTAATACTATTAATAAATAGCAAGCAAATCCTAAAATTGTAACTAAAGAGGGATTTCCTATTTACACTGAACACTGTAATGCCCCTTCCTGCAAATCATTTTTGTTAAATGAACCACTCAAAGTACTGCCACAAAGAAGTGAAAAATCTAACATGGGATTGGGACCAAAAAATGTTTTTTCAAAGAAAATACTTGGATGAAAGCAAGAACTCTACTAGCATGTCTACACGAGACAATGTTACCAGGATAGGATATGAGTAATAACATGTATCTGTGCTTTCACATGGATTAATTTTACAGTGTACACCTGAATGATACAATTACAGGTAGAAGTCAACCCATTAGCTGGTACAGATGACCCATTTTCCTCCTGGGGCATGGGCCATATCCACCCTGGAAGAGGCTGTCAACCACTGTTTTGCATGCTTTCCAGGAAAAGCAAGGCTGGTAGAGTGACTTTTTTTAAAAAAAGCATCCATGCAAATATTAATGATAGATGAATAATCTGAAACAAATTGGCTTATTTCTAATTAAAACCCAGAAAAAAATATATATATGACTTTTTAAAAAATGTTTCATACACTTAAGTTTCTTAACCAGATTTGGAGGCCATTTGGTCAAGCTCATAAATGATTGATGTAGAAGGAATGCAACAGGTGACAAACCTTGTGGTTCTATCAATTCTAGATATCACTCAAGCATGTTTGAAATATGTCTCACTCATCACTCTTTCAAGAAGTAAAATTGGCATAGAAATTGAATTCTAGCGGTGGCTTGATTACCTGACAAGTATAACACATTTGCTCAAACTAATTACTTCTCAAAATTATTAATATGAAACACCAATATAAAATGTTGAGTCATCAAATTAAAGCATAGATTTTATATTGATTTATAGGCATGTTGTTCTTTGTCATTAATGTCCCGTCTCCTCTATGAAGCTGTGGAACACGGGTAAATGTAGACGGTAGGAAGAGTGCTCCATTATTTAATTTTTTTTTTGGTACTGAGGATTGAACTCAGGGGCACTTGAGCCACATCCCCAGCCCTATTTTGTGTTTTATGTAGAGACAGGGTCTCACTGCGTTGCTTAGGGCCTCGCTTTTGCTGAGGCTGGCTTTGAACTCCCGATTTTCCTGTCTAAGCCTCCCTAAGTGCTGGGATTATAGGCATGCGCCACTGTGCTCGGCTAAAATTTTTAAATTAATTGACAAATAATACTTATATATTTATGGAGTACAATGTATTCTTTTGATAAGTAATTATTTGTGGAATGATTAAAACAAGCTAATTATCCAACTCATTACCTCAGTACTCATGGTGAAAAAATTTTAAAACTCTTAGCAATTTTGAAATATAAAATACATGATTATTTATTATAGTAACAATTCTGTGCAGGTCTTATTTAAATAAAATAGACTCCCAAGCTTAAAACCAAAGAAGTAGATTTATATAATCCACCTTCTTAAGCTTCTAATCAACTGAAGATACATATGTGGTCAATATGTCCTGTTGAATCCAAATACTTTTGAATAAAGAATATCAAACCCAGCAGGGCATTTGGCTGCCTTCCCAAATTAGAAAATGAAAATAGTTCATCAGATTTATGGAGAGAGAGAGAATCTCCCCTCAGGAACAAGGATTTTGGGCAATTTTCTCATTACATTTCTCCTAATGATGATGAGAGTTTAGGCAAAGTATAAAATGTTCCCAGTAAAATCATATTATATCTGTGCTATTTTATTATAATATTGTATCACTTACTATTTTTTTTGTAAAAATAGTAAAGCATGATAAAACTCTTGGCCATATTGATACAGTCACATAGCTCTTAATGTAGAGCTCAGTAAAGAACATATAACCACTCCATGAACACCCTACCTTGAAAATAAAAAACAAGTATGCAAAAAAGACAGACAAAAACATCTGGAAAAAAGCTGATTCCCTATATTCTTCAAAACCTGAAGAAGCATAAACAGAAACAAACACATAGAATCTACTGTGTGACTCTATTATCTTTTCCAAAAAAGATGTTAGATTTCTACAACTTAGAAAATACAACATGACAGTTGAGGTGGTATGACTTAGTAGCATATAATCATATTGCCTATTTACTACATCTGTTAAATATCTTGGAGAAAATATAGTCCTTGTTTTTTTAGTTGCTAAGATTTGGTTTCTGAGAAAAGAAAATATTGGAAAACATGCTAAAATGTTGTGTCATGTGACAGGTAGACTTCAAATTAGTACTGTTATATCAGTTACACTCCTTTTTAATGTTGATGAATTTTGAATAATCAATCCTGGATTAATTTTATCAGATTGTACTAGAACTCATTAGACAATACACTTGATCAAAAGTTAAAAATGATTCCACATTGCATTCTCAAGAATTCCTGTGGTTTTTGACAGAATCATGAGACAGGAGAAAGACTATGGTAATTAATCTTCCCAGAGCAAGGGAAGTAATGGCTATACCCAGATATTTATATTCACCAGTCAGCAAAAATGTCCCCAATCTCTTCTATAAATCTTTAGTAAATTACCAAAAAGAAAAAAAATGCAATCTAGGTAGATTCAAGATAGATAAATTTTTTAAAAATAGAGTTAAAAAATAATGACAATGGGTCAAAAATGTCTTTACAAAGGAAACAACATTGTTAAGAGCATAAGCAAATGATGCTATATGACTCCTAGTGAGACATGCCGAGCAGGATCCAACATCAAGTATGCAGCATTCTTACCACAAAAATTTAATTTGAATCTAACCACAAGACATTTATAAAGTACAAATCATATCACAAATAGAGATGACTTGTTTCAATAGCTTGACCTATTTTTTTTTAAAGCAGGAACTGTTCTAGATGAGAAGTGACTAAAGTGTTATAAGAATTAAGTAAAATGTATTCTGTGGTTTGAATGTGTTTCCCAAAGTGCATGTACTGGAAACTTAATTCCCAAATTCAGATGTTGGAAGTGCAGCCTTTGAGAAGCAATTAGGGTAAGATGAAGTCATAGGGCTGGATCCCTTATGATGTCATTAGTGGCTTTGTTAAGAAGAGGAAGAGAGAGACCTTGGTTGGCATGCTTCCTCTCTCTCACTGTGTAATGTACTCCATCATGCTATGACACAGGAAGAAGGTCCTCACCAGACGCTGGCATCTAGATCCTGGACATGCCAGCCTCCAGAACTGTGAGAAAGAAGTTATTTTCCTTGTAAATTATCCAGTCTCTGATATTTTGTTATTAGCAGCAGAAAATAAACTAAGATAGCATGTTTCTTAATTGAATCTTGGCTCAACACAATAACAAAACAATATCTACAAAGGACATAATTGGGACAACTGAGGCCATTTTATTTTGGATTATATGTTAGATAAATATATTTCATTGATTTAAATTTTTGAGGTAATTAGTAATTATTGGGATTGTATGTAAAATATCTTCATGCTTTTGATTGGTTCTAAATTTCGAAAGCTACATGAAGAAGTATTTAGAGTCATGGTTTATGCAGCTTATTTCAAAGTGATTCAAGAAAATTTGTGTGTGTGTGTAAAGAAAAGTAAAGTAGTAAAATGTTAATAATTAGTAAATTTAGCTAAAAAATATATTATTTATATTATACTATTTTTTTCAACATGGAAGTTGGTTTGAGAAATTTTAAAATAAAAAATTTGGGAGAACGGTTTTGTACAATTATACATCGTGGGGTCATCTAGTCTGTAAGCTCTTAATCTTTTTATCACAGGAATATTGCTGATGAGCAGTTATGCTCTTTGAACAAAGCCTTCAATGCATTCTAGTTAGAATCATTTTGCAAGATGTAATGAATAATTTAAAATCAATTCTTGGGACATAACAAGTTCACAAACATTGCATATGTAAAGCTATGGACAATGTAGAAACAATGTGTAATGGAAAAATGTAGCACCCTTTCAAGTTAATAATAGGCAAGATGGAGGTAATAATGCTTTAAGAATATTGAGAAGCACAACACACCACAACATTACATGGAGTGACTATCATGGGAAAAAAAAAAATACATGGTTTCTGTTGAAGTAAAGAAGTCAAAATATGGTAATTCTTTTTAGGTAAAATAGGTAAAAATACTCTGAGAATGACCCAGAATCTAACGCAGGAAGTGATTCAAGTTAGAATGTATGCCAGTGAGGCAGTAAGTCATCATTAGATGTTTCTTGAATGAACTCATGACCCTATAATGGAAAGTACAATGATCACACATACTCTGAGCAATTGTTTTGCTCACAATCCATGTTGATTCTGTTAGCGTTTTGATTTCCCAGAGGAAAAAAGCATGAGAACTTTTTACTCTGCCATTAACTGTATGTGTTGCCACCAGAAGTCATCAGCATGCACACTCTGATAAAGGAGAATTTCCAAAAAGAATAATAACACCAGCAGAATTGCTTAACAATGAAATCAATGCTGTTTTTAATCTCTCTGAGATTGTTTATATGGCCTGTTTATTTGAAATTCTGTAAGTCTCAGATAAGTAATTAATATAATATGCATTGCTATTTTTGAGTGGCATTTCAGATTTTTATTTGGTTGAAAATTAACTAAAGAGCCTTCAGGAATAGAAATCGAATGTTCTGAAAAACAGTCCTATAGTGTTGTCAAGAATTGTTCAGGAGTTTTAGAATAGATAAAGTAATTAGAAACAAAATATGTAATTCACAAATCAGTATCATCTCACAAATTCACATATGGAAAGCAATTTTATAGGGAATCCAATGGAAGTGCAAGCTCTTGGATATCACCAGCTAGTGGATTTTATACTAGAGATGAAATTCTATAAACATAATTGGATTGCCTTTCTAAGCTGATAATTTTAGTTTTGTTGGAAAATTAGGAAGAGATATCTTCTCTAATGACTACAAATTATTGAGATAACTGCTTCAAACATCTTCAGCTCACTTTAAATTGGCATTGAAAGAAAGATCACTTTTCCATGAATTACCATCCTTTTTCCAGAAAGGCATCAAATAATTGTTATTGAATTTTGTAACTAACCTAACAGATACTGAAACTTTTGTGGTCTGTTTTTTTTTTTTTTTTTTTTCAAGTAAGGGAGTTCACGCACAGAAGGAAAGACAAAAAGACTAGGTAGGCCCGGGGACCTAGAGGATAGCAAATTCAGGAACAAATTCAAGTCTTTGGTGTCCTGGTTCAGTGCACTTTCTAGTGCATTAAACGCCTTTGTTCTTTGAGGGTAAAAATAGTTCTCTATTGCCTGTGATATGTCATTGCTCCAGTGATAGAATTTTATAAGTACAAAAAAGAAAGAAAAAATTACTGTTGACTTTGCCTTATGTAATATGCAAAGAACTTTAGAAATAAAAATTGTACAAAAAATAAAGGGATTACTGATTATGGAAACTTCTAAGCATGTAATCAAAATGGAAAACTCGAATCCTAGATTTAATAAGAAATAGTATGAAGCTGTATTAGTGACTACATATTAACAGATTCCAGCAAATACTCTGAAGGTGAAGTTAGAGTCACTGATTAATTTTTAAAATACTTAATTCCCTTAGAGATGCCAATTCGGCAGTATTTCTTTAGTCAGAAAATATCCTGGTAGGAGCCAAAGTGAAGTTTAGAGGGATCCCTGAGTAATGATAACAAGGCAACTCATGAGGCAAAGATATAAATGTGACAACTCAGTCTATGATTGTCTAGTAGGGGTAAAAAAAAAAAACCCTGGAAACTAGGACTAGATCTGGTGTAAAATCTAGCTTTCCCTTCACCAGCTATAGTATTTCTAAAGACAAAGCAACATGCATTTCTCCATTGGATCTTTTGTCCAGAACTTAACTTCCTCTTCAGAGTGATGACTGCATCTTACATTTTCACTACCCTGTACAAGTTTCGAAAGCATTGAATTTCATCATAATGGCAATATTGGGAACTAGTATCATTTCACAAATGAGGGGTTGATTTTTATCAAGATGAATAATTTGCTTTAGAAGATTTTGCTAATAAATTAATAAAACTAAAACTTGAAAATAGTGCTACTCTAAGCCTCAGTTAAAGTTTTGTTTTTTTTCTCCGCTCAGGGCACCGTACACTGTTCAGAATACAACAGTTAGGATCCCATGACCCATGAAACATTAGCTGTTGTAGGACAAACTATAGTGGGCCCTCCATATGTACAGGTTCCACATTTGCAAATTCAACCAACCACTTGCTGAAAATATATGAAAAAAGTACACCTGTACAGACATATACAAACTTTCTTGTCATTATTCTCTAAATAATATAGCACAATTGCTTACATAGCATTTACATTGTATTGAGTCTTATAAGTAACCTAGGGTTGATTTAAAGTATATAGGAGGACATGTGTAGGTTATATGTAGATGCTATACTATTTTATATGAGACCTGCACTTCCTCAGATTTTGGTATTTACAAGGGTTTCCAGGATCAAAGGATGACTGTACTTCTGAGAGCCTAGATTCAGTATAACCAGAATCACAAGCACAATGGTTCCACAGTAAAGAATGACATATAAAAGCAAGGGAGAATGATTTGAATTATACATAAATTAGAAAAATAATCTATTTCACTTTAATTTGATAATATTTGAATGAGATGGGTGATGACTTGAGCTTCAATCCCCCTCCACCATAGACTTCTGTCTCTGTTTCTCATCTCTCTCTTTTTGTATCATTTCCTGTCTCTCGCTTCCAAGGACAAACTATCAAATATTTATTAGACACTAAATAAGTGACAATGCATAGTTATATAACTAAAGATCAGAGAATTTCTAAATTTTTAACATGCTTATTGTTATACCACCTTTTATTGGTTTTAAGCTTAATAAGACAAATACTCATCTTCTCTTATTAAAAAACAAGAGAAGAATTTAGAGTAATAACACACTGAACTATTGGTTTGACATAGCTAGAGAAACAGGCAACGATTCTATTCTTTCATCTCTCTTAATAGCCATATGAACCAGTCACATACCAAGTCCCATCCCAAACTCCACAAAAGTTATCCGACTGTTTGGAAACAATCATCCTCGTTTCATTCTTAGCAACAGCAATTATCAAGAGCCTGTAATGCATCAAGTGTCTATGTTCTAGGCACTTTGGATATATGATTGGACAGAACAATAATTCTGCCTTACATTCTAGCAATGGAGAGAGAAAGACAATGGCATAAGAAAAAGTAAATTACCTAGTATGGTACAGGATAACCACTGCTTTGGCAGGGAGTATGGCGCAGAATACAAGGGATTGTGAGTGCTTGGTGAGAGCAGACATTTGCCATTTTAAATAGGTGATCAGGAGACTTCTCAATGAGAAGATGACATTTGACCCAAAACTCAAGTTCAGTGAGGAAATTAAGCCTGTGTTTATAGGGCAAAAGTCCTAAGATGGGAGCATATCTGGCATGTATGAGGATCAGTATAGACGTCATTGAGGCTAGAAGGAGAGAACCCCAGGGTCAGAAAAGAGAGGAGGTCAGGCAGGGGATAGGAGCTTGTATGCTACTGATTGTGAGGACTTTGTCTTTTACTGAGTGATCTGGAGAATCATTGCAAGAGCTGAGCAGAAAGAAGACATGACATGATTTGGTTTTTAAAAGAATAGCTCTGGCTGCTGCATTGTGATTATTCTACAGGAGGCAACACTAGACGCAAGAAAGCCAGTTAAGAGTTTATTACAGAAATCTAGAAATCCATTTCTTGCTTTGTCTATAAAAATAAACTTCAGTAGATCTTAGTCCTTATGCCTTTCAGTCCATCCATCATTCTGACATCAGTTATTTTCTGAAATACAAGTTTGATCATGTGACTTGCCCATTTCAAAATTTCAATGGTTGCCTGTTGCCTACAGAATTATGTCCAACCTCTTCATACAAATGTCTTCAAAGTCTGACCTCAATCTATTTTTCCAGATTAATCTCCAACTGCTTTCCCCCCGCCTGGCATTTTTGCTTTAGTTATAAAAGGTCAGCTGCTGTTTCCTGCACGTGCCATGCTCCATCATGCCTCTGGGCCTTTGTGCTTGTCATTCCCACTGGTAAGAAAATACATTTCTTTTTTCTGCCTGGTGAACTTTAAATTTCCTTATTGAGATTCAACTCAGTCATGATCACTTCTGGGATGACTTCTCTGGCTCTCTGTTGCAAGGCTAACCCTTTTTTCACTATCTTCCATGCCCACCATTGCCTCCCTCCTAGTGCTGATTTTTCCTCAGAATCAATTTTTTGTGCATCTGCTTCCTGGATGGACTATGAGCTCTCTAGGGTAGAGAATATGACCTGACTGTTGTAATATCGTATGTCTTGGGTTACAGCCTATCACAGACTAGATATTCAGAGACTTTTTTGTTTTGGTTAAATGAATGAATCTGCAAAAATAACTTTAAATGTAAAGATCTCATGCTCCATAATTATTCAATCATAAGTTGAAAAATTAATATATAATAAAATAGATAAGAAGAGGATTCTCATTTTTATGCTTATATTCAGACACACTTGTTAAATCAAATTTAATGAAAATCTGTATCCTAGATATGTAGTGTAGGTGAATTCTGTTTTCTATCAAATTCCTATTCAAATCACATTTATTCTCAAAAGACTAGCATGGTTCATGCTAAATAGCATGGGTATGAAGATAAATAAATACTATTATCTGCCCACAGAAACTTAATTTAAAAAGAATCAGTCATATAAAAAATAACTGCCTGGGTAAATGACATATGACCCTATAAATCACTGGGGAAAAGACCCTTTCATAACTGATTAGGAAAACCAGTTTTCCACTTGAGAATAATATAAAGTTAAATAAGTTTCTAATGAACTAATGACATAAGTGAGGAATAAAATTCAAAGCTTTCATAATCATGTAAACAGTTTTCTATTTTTGTTTTTTACTTCAGAATAGGAAGAACATTTAAACAAGATACAAAATATATAAAGTAAAAATCATTAAAATCACTGAATAATGATAACAAGATATCAATATAACAAAAACATGAAAATGTTACTAAAAATGAGGTCATAAATTAAAAGATTAGAAGAAGATAATGGCAACATTTATGACTAAAATAGGATTCATATCTTGAAGTTAGGCAAGGGCCTTCAAATAAATAAGAAAAAAATAATTATTTAAATAAAAAATGGACAAAAAATATGAGCAAAGTGTGGTAGAGGAACTATAGACTATAAGAAATTGAACATAGATTTTCACATAGAAAATCTATTTTCTAATATAACAGTAATAAGAACAATAAGATAATGACATTAATCATTAGAAACTAACACTTGGAATTATTTTTATGAGCTAAGAATGTGGATAAAACAGGAGCTTATTATGTTAAGTAAAATAAACCAGGAACAAAAGATGAGTACCATATAATCTCACTCATAAGTGAAACAAAAAATCATTGATTTCAGAATTCGGGAATAATAGGATGGTTGCCAGAGCTGGGAATAGGGGAGAGGATGGGAAAGGTAGATGAATAGGTACTAAGCTATAGTGATAAGAACAAGAAGTTGTAGTGCACTGTAGCACTTCTAGGTGACTATAGATAACAATAATGTACTATATTTTTCAAAAAGATAGAAGAAAGGATTCATAATGACTTCGACACAAAGAAATAATGAGTGAGGAAATAGATGTGTTTAGCATGATTTAAACTTCACTCGATGTATACATGTGACAAAACATCATGTGGTACCAAATTAATATGTGCATTTCTAATGTTTTGTGTATCAGTAAAGTGAGGAATTTAAAAAAAAAATAAAATATAATTTTAAGTACTTTTTAAAATACCAATATTTTCTACATACTACAGCATTTCTATGTTTTAGGTATTAATATCAGTCACTGAGATTGAAAAACAGTAAGGAAAAACCCTACCATAATTGTTTTAACAAAATGAATTGTAAATGGATAAGACCACACAAAAGCAATTCTTTTAAATTGCTTTTAAAATTTCTGATATATGTAAATCATAAAAGAATAGATTCTGGGATTTTCTTTGATAGGAGATATTTGATTACTGATCCAATATCCTTACTCCTTATTTACCTATTCATATTTTCTATTTCTCTATGATTTCCTCTTGGGAGGTTGTAGATTTCTAGGAATTTACACATTTTGCCTTGGTCATCCATTTTGTCTCAATTATGTTCATGGGTTCATGGTAAACACATAAGTCAAAAGTTAGCAAATTTTATCATTTAAGTAGATATGCTTTATTGTCTCTCAATTTTACATCAATGAAGCTGTGTACTTTTTGATTCTTTTTAATTATACGAGACAGTATTTTGATGTAATTATATGAGCATGGAATATATCTTATTCTAATTAGGACCTCATTCTTGTGTATGTACACAATTGTGGGATTCACTATGGTGTATTCATATAAGAACATAGAAAAGTTATGTCAGATTCATTCCACCATCTTTCCTTTTCCTTTTCCTCTCTCTTCCCTTCATTCTCCTTTGTATAATCTGTTGAATTTCTATTCTTCCATACTCCCTCAAACCCCTTATTGTGAGTTAGCTTCCACAAATCAGCATACACATTCAACCTTTTTGGAACTGGCTTGTTTCACTTAGCATGATAATCTCCATATCCATCCATTTATTGGTAAATGTCATAAAGTCATTCTCCTTAGTGGTTGGAAATACTTCATTGTGTATATATACCATTCTTTATCCATTCTATTGAGGACACCCAAGTTGGCCCAATAGCTTAGCTATGAATTGAGCTGTTATAAACATTCATGTGGCTATGTCACTGTAATATGCTGATTTTAAATCCTATGAGTATATACCCAGGAGTGGAATAACTGGGTCAAATGGTGTTTCTATTCCTAGTTTTTTGAGTAATCTGCATATTGCTTTCCATAGTGGTTGCACCAATTTGCAGTCCCACCAAAAATGTAGGAGTTTACCCTTTCCCCACACACTCACCAACGTTTATTGTTACTTGTATTCTTGATAACTGCCATTCTGACTGGAGTGAGATGAAATCTCATCATAATTTTAATTTGCATTTCTCTAATTGCTAGAGATGTTGAACATTTTTTCATATATCTGTTGACCATTTGTATTTCTTCTTTTGAGAAATGTCTGTTCAGTTCCTTTGCCAATTCATTAATTGGATTATTTGATTTTTTTCCTTTTGTCTTTTTTGTTTTTGGTGTTATTTTCAGTTCTTTATATGTCCTGGAAATTAACATACTATCTGAGGTATAGTTGTCAAAGATTTTTTTCCCATTCTGTAGGTTCCCTTTTCACTCTCTTGATTGTTTCCTTTGCTGTGAAGTTTTTAGTTTGATGCCATCTCATTTATTGATTATTGGTTTTACTTCTTGACCTTTAAGGGTCTTTTTAAGAAAGTCAGTTCCTAAGCCAACATAATGGAGAGTTGGGCCTACATTTTCTTCTAGTAGGCACAGCATCTCTGGTTTAATTCCTAGGTCTTTTATTCACTTCGAGTTGAGTTTTGAGCAGGGCCAGAGGGGTTGAATTTCATTCTCCTATGTATGATTTCCAGTTTTCCCAGTAACATTTATTGAAGAGGCTGTCTTTTCAAAAATATATATTTTGTGTGCCTTCTTCTAGTATGAGGCAACTCTATTTATGTGGGGTTGTCTGTGTGTCTTCTATTCTGTTCCATTGGTCTTCTTGCCTATCTTGGTGCCAATACCATGCTAGCATTACTTTTCTTGCCAAGAATTTCTTTGGCTACTGGGCCTTTTTTTTTTCAATGAATTTCATGACTGCTTTTTCTATTTTCATGAAGAACATCATTGAAATTTGATGGGAATTGCGTTGAATCTGTGTAGCATTTTTGGTAGTATGATCATTTTTATTAAAGTAATTCTGCCTATCCAAGAACATGGAAGGTCTTTTCATCTTCTAAAGTCTTCCTAAATTTCTTTTTTTAGTGTTCTGTAGTTTTCATTGTACAGATCCTTCACTTCTTTTGTTAGACTTATTGCTAAATATTTTATTTTATTTTTTGAGGCTATTGTGAATGGGATGGTTTTCCTAATTTCTCTTTTAGTTGGAGTGTAGGAATGCAATGGATTTAGGGGTGATAATTTTGAATACTGCTACTTTGTGAATTCATTTATGAGTTCTAGGAGTTTTCTGGAAGTTTTGTGTCTCTTAAATATATAATCATGTCATTGGTAAACAGAGATAGTTTGAGTTCTTCTTTTACTGTTTGTATCCTTCTCATTTATTTCTTTTGCCTGATTGCTTTGGCTAGAGTTTCAAAGGAGTATGTTGAATAGACAGTTCAATATATGTAAATTAATAAATTAATTCATCACAAAAGTATACTTAAAGACAAGAATCATATGATTACCTTAAGAGATGCAGCAAAGGTATTTGACAAAATACAGCATCCATTCATGTTTAAATAAGGGTAGAAGGAACATATCTCAACATTGTAAAAGCTGTATATGACAAACCCAAGGCCAATATAATTCCAAAGGGAGAAAAAATGAAAGCATTTCCTATAAAAACAGAAACGAGACAGAAATGTCCACTTTCATCACTTCTATTCAAGCTAAGTATTTTTTTAAAACATAATAAAATATGGAAGAAAAATATATTCAATCCATCATTGGTGTGATTGCCACAGAGAAAGGGTAGGAACCAGAAGTAGAGGCATGAGGGGTCCTGTTAAAATTTATGTAAAATAATATTAGTTAATCTCGCTGGAAGTAAGACCCAAAGTCCTTACAAAGACCTCCAAATCTTCCATGACCAGGGCCCTCTAGTTATTTTTATTTTCTTATCAACCATGTCTCTTTCCATTGTTAGATAGCTCTATTTCACACACACTACCCTTCTCTCTGATCTCAGAATATTCCCATTCTGGCCCTTTAGCAGTTTGTCATTCTGCTTAGAATCTTCTGTCATTACTTACTTTACCTCATGGGCCTGCCACAACTCATAAAATGTAAAATAGAAAATGAACTTCCACACTTACACCCAGGATCTCTCTCATCTATCTCTATCTAATTGAGTATATATTCTTCTAGAATATCGTATAATTTATGTATTTATTATTCTTTCTGCTTACTCTCTGTTACCCTATACAAGAACAAAGCTCCAAAAGGGATAATATTTTGTCTGTATTTTTCACCAATATAACCTTAGCACCTAGGACAGTGCCTAGTACTTGTAGTGGCTTTATAATTATTTAAGAGCTTTCATACAAATAAATATAGTATTTCATACATTCATGTATAATAAAATATTTTAGTAAAAGCATAGAGGAAGTATTACAAAAAATTCAAAGTTATCAATTCAAGGATGTCAGTGTGAGTGAATATTTTCTTTGTAAAAATATTGATAAAATAATTAATTAAAACACAACATAACTGAGGATTATACATTATACAAAATGAAATTAATTTTTCATTATTGGAACTTAAATTATGTGGTTCAAAAGTAAAAATCTTAGTTTATTTTTAATGAAATCATTCCCACCTCCCAACCAGGTTTTGCAAGCATGTTGGTCTAGCTAATTTTTCTTTATTTTGAATTGATATACATTCTATTATGTAGCTTAGATATATGAATAGTAATAAATTACATAAATTTCAATACTACTATTTGGTTTTGAATTTAGATATTTTTCTTCAATTTGATCACTTAAACTTTCAGGAAATATGGATTTTTATCATTTTTCATCTATTTAGAAGTGGTTCTTTGGGTGAATAAATAGAATAAAACTTATTATCTCCCATTCAAAATAAAAATGAAGACCATCTATAATAGATACAGCAGAGAATTCTTCACGGAGTATAATTATTATGATAAGAAAAAAAGAGACTAATTTCAAAATCAAACCAGTTTCTAGAAAGGCAATTTTTCTGAAAAGTTATCATGTCTCAATTTATTTGAGTGATCAGAACTAGAAATATTCACATTTCCTTGTGAGTTCTAATGGATGAATATATAACTTTAAAAGTATGAGCCATGTCAGAGCCATATCAGCAAGTAGTTCACTGGCTTGTGTTGTGTAGAGAATTAATGATAAATGAACTGAGAAAATCTAGTACTACTATGGGTAAACTGGGAGGACAAGTTTAAAAATCCAAATTCAAACAACAAATAAACCAGATGGCTCATAGGAGAATTTAATTGTTATACCTAAAATTTAATCTGAAACAGGCACTGTTAAGGTAAGTTACCCTTTAAAACTCATATGGTATAGTAGGCACACCTTGGTGACTAAAATATCTCAGCATGTTCCTGCTTTTCAAATGGAAAGATTCCATTTTTCAATGGCCTGTCCACTAATATAACAGACAAGCAGAAAGTAAAATATCCTAAGAAAATAACAACATACAGATATTCTTATTTTTGAGAAATAAAATATGGAAATAAAAATATTGTACCCATTATTCACTTGTAGATTTTCTATTATTTTGTACTATGCATTATTTGAAGTCACTTTAATGACATTTCGGAGACTGAAAATTATCATAGAAGAGAAAATAAAGTGATATTCAAATATATAATGGTTATTTTTTTCTAAATGTAATGTTGATTAAAATGAAAGTGAAGAAATAAAGAGGGCTATAAAATTTGACTTAATGTTCAGATTTCTTGAGGCAGTTGTTCTCATACCATGTCGTAATGCAATGAGAGATGCATACTGTCACTTATGGGTCATTTCCAGAGATATTGGCACAGGAGCAGCAAATGATATTTATGTTGTGGTTTAGATATAAAGTATCCCCAAAAGCTCATGTGTGAGACAATGAAACAGTTTAGAGATGAAATGATTGGGTTATGAGAGACTAAATCCAATCAATGAATTTAAACACTGATACAGATTAACTGGATGGTAACTGTAGGCAGGTAGAATGTTGCTGGAGGAGGTCAGTCATTGGTGGTAAGCCTTTGGGGTTTATACATTATTCTGGTAAGGAGAGCCCCCTACTCCCCATCTCTCTCTGCTCTCTCTGCTTCCTGGTGTGATGTTCCTGGCTGTTTCCCTCTGCCACACACTTTTACAATGATATTCTTCTTTACCTCAGGCCCCATGAAATGGAGTCCACCATCTATGAACTGAGACTTCTGAAACTATGAGCCCCCAAGTGAACTTCTCATCCACTAAAATTGTTCTTGTCAGGTCTTTTTGTCATAGTAGTGAAAAACCTGAAAAATCTCTGGTTCATTCATAATTTTAACTTCAAATCTCTATCCTTAATTCCCAAACCTTGTGATCTGAGCACAAGTTTGTGTGAGCCACAAGAAGTTCTTGTGGTGACTTTCACAATCTATGCATTTTAAAACAATTTATTTCCTGATCCCTCCATACTGGCTTCATATTTGGCTTTCCCAAATATGAGTAGCTTCTACATGAGTAGAACCAAAAAGTTAGGACTTAAAAAAAATCACTTGAATGTAAGGCCTTGTGTTCTCTCAACTGCATTGTTCCCCAAAATTTCCCCTGTAAACACTCTTTCATTTAATTTTTCCCAGATCAATACATTGAGAGCAACTTCACACATTTACAAAATGGTGGTCTGAGCTAGATGTTTATAGCTACAAGACAACTGTGTGTGTGAAACTAATAGAATGACATCTAACTTTAGCATTCATATTTATTCACAACAAATATTTTTTCCTTCCTTCACTCCACAAATATTTACCAAGTACCTACTAGATGCCACACACTATGCTTAACCTCCTGGGGCTTAGTAAACTAGCTATACTGCATCCATGTATTTTCAAAGTATTTTAAAGAGATGTGTGAAGTGCATAGACACAGGAACACAATTCTCAAAATTGTATTATTCAAAAGCTATTTATGTGTGTGTGTGTATGTGTGTGTGTGTGCATTCTGAATTATACATGAGTTTTCAGAGATCATGGGAGTAGCAGTAACTATTTTTTAAAATACCATTAGTGGGAAATTATTTGTGCAAGCTATTCAGTGGTGACTGGCCAAAAAAAAGTCCAACTAGACCTGTGGTCATTTGGATGTGTTTCTCTTATCCTTGCAGGAGTTGCCTCAGTTAATTACTGACCAATGAGAGTACCAGCAGTTACCCAATGAGGCATTGGGTACGAGGCATTGAGACAAAACACCACATTGCCAGGCACAAGGGTGCATGCCTATAATCGCAGCAGCTCAGAGACTGAGGCAAGAAGATCATGAGTTCAAAGCCAGCCTCAGCAAAATCCAGGCACTAAGCAACTCAGTGAGACCCTGTCTCTAAATAAAATACAAAATAGGGCTAGGGATGTGGCTCAGTGGTTGAGTGTCCTAAGTTCAATCTTTTGTACTCCCCCCAAAAAAGCTCCACATTAGTTGTGTTTATATTAAAGAATTAAGGAGAGGTTTCCTTGGGGGAGGAGGCAAATAAACAGAATCCTGACTGCTATGGCTTATCTTATAAAATGACATAAGATTAATTTTCTTTAGAAAGAGTTGGGAGATATGGAGTAATCCAGAATTATTCATCTTTTTTAAAACAGAAGACATTAGGAATTTCTAATTATACCAATCATACTAAGAAAGCTTTTAAAATATTATTGTTAAAGTAAAATTATTTAAAACTATTTTTCTTTTTTCTTTTTGGTACCGAGTATTGAACTCAGGGGCACTCGACCACTGAGCCACATTCCCAGCCCTATTTTGTGTTTTATGTAGAAACAGGATCTCACTGAGTTGCTTAGCGCCTTGCTGTTGCTGAGGCTGGCTTTGAACTCGCTATTCTCTTGTCTCAGCCTCCCAAAGTGCTGGGATTACAGGCATGAGCCATTGCACCCAGCACCTATTTTTCAATAATCACAAAAAGGCAATTGTTACCATTTTGTCAAATTTGCTTCAAGTATTATGTTAAGAAAATGATACTGATAAAGTTGAAGCACTATTTGACTTACACATAGAAATCCTGCAAATGCAGGAGTCAGGAATTCTAGTACTTGATCACTTGCCTCTAAAACATATTTATTTGCAAATGCTTTGCCATGATGGAAATATGGTTCCAAAGCAGTGCGTCACTACTGAAAAAGGGTTGTGGCCTTTTTCAAGTTCTCCCATCTCCATCTAGACATTTCTTTCACATCCCACTATGAGGAATCCCTTAGAGGGAGAAATGATAAAGTGGCACCTACTTCTTTTAACTAAAAATTTCTCTCCCATATTTTCCTTTGCTTTTAACTTAGACAATTCTCTACATCTTACTTTGGCATGTGGAATTTCTGTTATACCATATCCTCAGTTCTCTACCTGACTACTCAAGCTTGACCCTATCAGAACTGGGTCTTGATATGTTAATGACGCTTGAAGAATTTAGAAAATCCTCTTCTCGCTTAGTAATGCCTAGCTTTCTAGAATATTGTCTCACAAAAAGTCTCAGCAATTCTTACTGACTTTAATGGCTAATTTGATGGTAAAAACCTAGTAATGATTTTATGCTCTAGTTGGTATCTTTTCAAGAGTTAAGCTTGTTGGGATGCCCTTAACATAAAACCAGAGAGAAAAATTATTTAGGAGCAATAAAAATTAATCAGGTTAATACTTTCCAAACATTATGCAATTCCATTGTATAATATGTGTAGTATTTTGTATATATTTACATACTTTACTGCTGAAAAAGTTCTATATCATTTAATTTTAACATCTCTAATTGAATTCAGTTTCATCTTTGTAGAATTTCATTTCACTCCATTTTAATATAAAGGAGAGATTACAGTTACAGAATGCTGACCCTAAGCGTCTTAAAATATACTTAAGCCATATAAAACTGCCTCTTTCAGAAAAATCAGAACATAAGGTATGTTCAGAAACAATTTCCTCATGAAGCACTTACTTGAGTGATGGCTGATGACTCTATGGGATTATCTTCTTGGTGTCATAATCTTCTTTACTTCTTTTTTCCTCTTTGATACAATAGGCATTTTGTTTATTAATAATGACCGTATGACCTCCTTAAGCAAATGAGTCTTTAACTACATGCGAACTATATACAGAAATCTAAGTGTTTTATATATGAACCATCTAGGCTTTCAATTATGATCATAATCAGCAATCCAGAGCCCAGAGCATTCAAACACAGTAAGTGAGAAGCTGTGCTGTATGCCACCCAAGCCATTTCTACTCCCTCAATTTGAGCTGCCACCTGAAAGTTGTGCTGGCTCTATCAATGACCTGCAGCTTCAATTCTTAATTCTAATACTTCCCATACCCATTGCCTTAACAGAATCCACTGTTCAGTATTAAGTTTCTGATCCTCTACCTCAGTTGGTAGGTCAGTAAGGCTGTTCCAAGCAGTAAGAACCATGTGGATTTGCAGTGTTGGAGAGAAATGAGAATAACAGCTGTGAAGTAGAGAAAAAGAGACCAAACAACAAATGGAATCCAAGTGAAGCACCAAGGGCAGTATCACAAAGCATGCCCAAACAAGAGTGGAAAAATAAGATAAGCCTGAAAGAGACAGGAAGGCAAAAAAGTCAGGACAACAGAAAGACAATAAAGCAGAGAATAGCTCTAGTTGTGTGCTAGAAGATTTGCGAATCAATTTATACCTGCTTCAGGTAACTGGTAGTTTGAAACCACGAAAAATACCTAGGAAGAAATGGACTGAACTTAAATCTTAAATTTGGGTTTGCACTAGAATGAGGTTGTTAAAAGCTCCTTCTATCTTTATTCTCCAGATTGCAAAAACCTCTGAATTTGTGAGGTAATTTCAATAATACAGGAAGAAAGCTTAGAAAAATCTATATAAAAGCAAAGAATGCTAATAAGACTAAAATATTTAAAGTACATGGTGTTCATAATCTGAATAACCTTAATCTTCATCAAGTTATCACTTCACTTACAAATTATTGGGTAATATGTGAATATGCATTTTTATTTAGTAAGTATTTTCTGAGATCTTAAATCATGTCATTTATAAAGCAGATAATGTGTTTCTTTAGGATACTGGAAAAGTTCACCATTAAAAAGTTTATAATCATTTTGGAAACCAGATCTATGTTCTCATCAGGGTAAATTGAGGCATGTGGGAACAATTTACCATTACCTCTTCTTAATCTCTTGGAACACCATAGCATGTATAAAAGCCTGGGTTAGTTAGCTGGAGGAGGACAAGGACAAGACATATTATGGTGGAGAACTGAGGTCCCCAGGCCAAAACAACTGCAGAGATATGAGTGATCTCAAGTCTGGGTCACCTTGGCTCAGCTTACGATTGTTAACTTCTTAACAATTACGTGTTTACCATTTTGAGCCACCAAGTTTTAGAATGATTTATTACATAAAAAAGTTATCTGATATTGTAGCTTTTAAAAATATACGAAGTCATGACGTTATTTATGTGCATACCTCATCTTCAAGTCTAGACACTATGGTATTTGAACTTGTGATCAGGGTCTATTTATTACCATCTTTGATTTTTTTCACTAGGACAAGCACAGTGGTTTAGAACATAGAGTAGAATCTCAGGAGTGAAAATTTTTGGTTCAGATAAATGTTGTCTGAGGACAGAGGGCAGAAATTAATATAGGCACAAGCTGAAATCAGAGTTTTAGCCTCTATACTTGGTTCTGTGGACATTCCAGAAGCAGCCATACATCTATCTTCATCCATATAAATGGGTACTATTCTGACAAAAGAAGTCTGATGAATTTTCAAGGTCAAGTATCATAGGTCTACCCACTACACATTCTTGAAAATTCTAGAAAGAAGCATTTCTTCTTAGATGAAAGGGCATTTCTGTTTCTCAAATGGCATAGAAAGCATATGACTCCTGCTAATGTTAGCTTTCTGTGTGTGTGTGTGTGTGTGTGTGTGTGTGTGTGTGTGTCTCAAACTGGCATATATCGTAGCTATTCTTCTACTTGACCCATGAGCTCTCAGTGCTTGATGGTGTTACCTTCCTGCATATTCTCTTTACTGCCAGCACAAATCAGTAGAGCTATTTGAAGTTCTCTTCCTGTTGGGCTTCGGAGAAAGAGAATTGACAGAAGAAAGCAGAGTCTGTAGAAATAAACTGAGGATTGCTAACCTGTTTCCTGAATTAAGATAATATCCTTTCAACCATTTTCTCTCTTCGTTGGCATTTCAAACATTATCAGCACACATAATATACCAATACATAGCATACAGGTGGATGGTAGTACTTGACAACAAGTTTTTTTTATCTGTTTTACACTTTTTCAGCATAATGTAAAAATGTGATGTGACTACCCCTAGAGATTACACAGAAGATGTTTTATAAACTTTGAAATCTGTATTATACTAACATGCATGCTGTTTGGGGAAAACAATCAGCTAGGCTGTAAAAAAACATTTTGATGGTCGTTTTCAAAAATGTATTACCTAAATTACTATTAATAATAGCATGACAAGATAATTAACACCTGCATCGCATTTTTTCATTTTAAGAGTACTTTAGAAATATTAATTGCATAACCTCTTCAACACCCCTCTTTACAGCTGGAAAAACCAAAGCAGAGGTTAAGTGATTTCTCTAAAGTAAAAGTACCTTGCATAAAATTTAGCAACATGCCCCTGATATCCCTGCTTTAACCTTAGACCAGTGAGTGATCTCTCTTCTCCCTTCTTATCTAGGATCAAGAAAACTGAGCATGGCATTAATATAATACTCTACCACTAGTCATGATAATAGTCAATAGTCCACTTACTGTATTATATCTTGACAATACTTCTTGCAAAGGAAGAAAACCTAATGAAAAAATCAACCAGTAAGATAACTAATTAAAATCTGAGACCTCTTAATATTGTTTCTAATTCTTAAATACAAAAGAAATTGTAAACATTTTTTTTGGTGGGGAGTTGCTATTTTCTTCTCAATTCAATGAAAAGGAGAATAATTAGTCAATAATGTTAGGAGGGGAGGAAGAAGATACAGGTGAAGACAATACAGAATATTCAGACTTCACAGATAAGGTCATATGCAAAGTGATATGGTAAACTGGCATAATTTCTCAGGAGATGTCATTCAGTAGAGGGGTGTTGAGTAAGCAATACTGTACTTCACTTATCTATTATCTATTTTATTTGCAAATACCTGGACTATTTATTCTGTCCCATAGAGTTGGCAATACACCAACTTAGTGAATATCTACTTATTTATGTTAAATATAAGCTCTAGCTGTTGGGATCAAGTCTGTGCAATTAGTATTACTTAATAAAAGTAGTTCAAGCCTGTGTGGTAGTGATATGATTTCTGTCATATAATGTACATGCAACATGTCCAAACCAACTGCAAGATTTTTGTATTTGATTATGTATTCTTTCCAAAATCCACTGTGTCCACAATAAGATCTCAACAGGAAAATTAGAATATATAGCAAAAGAAATACTTTTACTTAGTGAATTGGAAGACTAGTCTCAGTGTAAGACTGCAAATGAAGAGATTCAAATAAAGTAGGGCAGATAGTAGAACATCTGCTAATCTAGCCATTTTATTAATTAACTGGCTTCAGCCTATTGGAAAATATGCTATTATATGTAAATAAAGTAGTTTCATAGGAAGCTGTTCTTATAACCAAAATCTATGTGTCTTTACTAATTTAATTAAAATTATAGGAAGATATCAAACACTGTGGAATTACATCATCTTGAATCTTTTGAGCAGCAATCTCTGAGAAATGTCAACATTTATTTTAATAGAATATATAAACCATACTCTAACATTATGGCAAAATAACTATCCCAAATGTTTTCTTCTGATGGAGAATAAAAGGATTATAAAAGAAAAAAAAAGAATGCATATGGGTGGAAAATGTGTGAAAATAGGGAACCTGAGGATTTCAAACAACTCTTAATTAATTTTGGCTTCTATTTTGACTGTTCTGGGGACACTGAGAAGATAAAGCCAAGGTACCACTGAAGGTGAGATGTCTTATAGGAAACTACCTCATAAAGCTGAGCACCTAAAGAAATATGATATAAACCATAAATAAATTTATCATTCAGAAGAAAAAATCAAGAACAATGTCCATTTGGGGGAGGTAATATGTAATTTACTCTGAGAATGTGTAACCACAACTCAAATCTCTTGTAATTTTATGTTTGGATTTCAAGAAAAGTTTGTTGTCTGAACAACTTCTAAATGTTCCAAGTTTATAGCGTATTGATGTAACTATTAGAAGCAATCATATATCCTCTATAAAAAGAATAACTTTTGGTCCAACCTGAAAACATTTTTTTAGCTTACAACACAAGAAAACTGAACACTTCACTATCAAAAATTATAAAATGTCATTCAACTAGGCTACATTAGTGAAATTGCCCCCAAACAACTGTGAGAGCCATAGAGATGCACTGCCCCTTGACAGAAGGTTGTGCTGCCCAGATGTAAGGAATGAGGCTGGCAGACATCCTCCTTTAGGATCCACCTCAGCTTCAGATAACAGTTTTGTTCAAAATTATACCCTCTTGAGTCAGTTTGCATCTGCTCGCAGAGCAAGGTGAGGATAAAAAGGCACAATCACTTTTGTCCAAGATAATTCCAATGGGCAATATCTACTCCACACCACCTCATCATGTTGGTTGATGTCTGTGTGGAACCCACATTGCAGTTTGCCTTCATATTCCTGTTATTCACAGGTATCAACACTTAGAAAATACCTTATACTTCAGCTTTGATCTCACCATCTGCTTTAAAGAATCCAAAATGTTATACTTACAGGATCCAAAAAACTCCGTGAGAAAACTTCTAGAATTAAGAAACGCATTTAGCAAAGTAAAAGGATATAAAATCAATACCCATGAATCAAATGCATTCCTATATATCAGTGATGAATCCTCTGAAAGAGAAATTAGGAAAACTACCCATTCACAATAGCCTTAAAAAAATACTCAGAAATTAATTTAGCAAAAGGGGTGAAAGACTTCTACAATGAAAACTACAGAACACTAAAGAAAGAAATTGAAGAAGACCTTTGAAGATGGAAAGATCTCCCATGCTCTTGGATAGGTAGAATTAAAATTGTCAAAATGGCCATACTACTCCAAGCACTATACAGATTCAATGCAATTTCAATTAAAATCCCAATGTCATTCCTTATAGGAATAGAAAAGCATCATGAAATTTATTTGGAAAAATAAGAAACCCAGAATAGCCAAAGCAATCTTTAGCAAGAAGAGTGAAGTGGTAGACATCACAATACCAGACCTTAAACTATACTACAAAGCTATAGTAACAAAAATGGCATGATATTGGCACCAAAATAGACATGTACAACAATGGTACAGAATAGAAGACACAGAGACAAACCCACATAAATACAGTTATCTCAAACTAGACAAAGGCACCAAAAACGTACACTGGAGAAAAGATAGCCTCTTCAACAAATGGTGCTGGGGAAACTGGAAATCATATGCAGCACAATGAAACTAAATCTTTGTCTCTCACCATGCCCAAAACTCAACTCAAAATGGATTAAGGACCTAGGAATTAGACCAGAGACCCTGAGCCTAATAGAGGAAAAAGTAGGCCCAAATCTTCATCACATTGGATTAGGCCTCCACTTCCTTAACACGACTCCTAAAGCACAAAAAATGAAATCAAGAATCAATAAATGGGATGGATTTAAATTAAAAAGCTTTTTCTCAGCAAAAGAAACAATCAATGAGGTGAAGAAACAGCCTACATTTTGGGAGCAAATTTTTGCCACACACACATCAGATAGAGCACTGATCTCCAGGATATATAAAGAACTCAAAAAAGCTTAACGAAAAACAAACAAACAACCCAATCAATATATGGGCTAAGGAGCTGAACAGACACTTCCCAGAAGAAGATATCCAATCAATCAACAAATATATGAAGAAATGTTCAATATCTCCAGCCATTAGAGAAATGCAAATCAAAACTGCTCTAAGATTTCATCTCATGCCAGTCAGAATGGCAGTCATCAAGAATACAAACAACAGGGCTAGGGCTGTAGCTCAATGGTAGAGCGCTTGCCTTGCATGTGTGAGTCACTGGATTCAATCCTCAGCACCACATAAAAAAATAAAATAAAATAAAGATATTGCATCCATCTACAGCTAAAAAAAAAAGAATACAAACAATAAGCATCGGCTAGGATGTGGGGAAAAAGACACACTCATACATTGCTGGTGGGACTGCAAATTGGTGTAACCAATCTAGAAAGCAGTATGGGGATTCCTTAGAAAATTTGTTATGTAACCACCATTTGAAGCAGCTATCCCATTCCCTGGTCTATACCCAAAGGACTTAAAAACAGCATACTACAAGTGACACAGCCACTTCAATGTTTATAATAGCTCAATTCACAATAGCTAAAATGAGGAACCAACCTAGATGCCTTTCAATAGATGAATAGATAAAGAAACTGTGGTATATATACACAATGGAATATTACTCCATATTAAAAGAGAATAAAATTATGGCATTTGCAGGTAAATGGAGGGAGTTGAAGAATATCATGCTAAGTGAAGTAAGCCATTCCCAAAAAACCAAAGGCTAAATATTCTCTCTGATAAGTGGATGCTGATCCATAATTGGGGGTGAGGGAACGAATGGAGAAAAATTGGAGAAAGGAGAGGGAAGGAAGAGGAAGGGACATAGGGGCAGGAAAGATGGTGGAATGAGGTAAACATCATTATCTTAGGTATATGTATGAATGTACATATAGTGCATTTCTACATGATGTACAACCAGAGAAATGAAAAGTTGTCCTCCATTTGTGTACAATGAATCAAAATGCATTCTGCTGACATGTATACCTAATTAGAATTTTTTAAAAATCCAACTTATACCAACAACAACAGGCAATGGGATCTGACACTCAAAAGACTGATGATATAAAAAGCATCAAGTTCTTGACATATAATAACTTTGTTTAATGTACTTTAAGAAATTAAATACAGGTTTAAAACATGAAATGAAAAAGTAACTATTATAAAGGGCTGAGTAGAGGTTCGGAGATGACAAAAATCCATTGTATGGATTGTACAACAAAATAGACATAACTGAAGAGATAATGAAGTATAAAGTACATTTGAAAATTTTGTTCAAAATGCATCTCTGAGAAAAAAAGATTAACAATATGAAAGAGGTTGAGACATGGAAAAAAGTGAGATGTTTGTCTATGGGTAATTTCAAAAGAATAAAATTGAGAAAATGAGAGGAAAGGTATTATCTAAAGAAATAATACTACCCTATTACTTGAAATACTCCAATGATCATATCTAAAAAGCTCCAAGTATCTCAAGTCTGATTATAAAAATTCTATATCTATTTGAAAAAAATTTTGACACTATATAACACTAAACCAAAAGAGAGAATTTTTAAAGGGAGCAAAGAGGAAAAAACAATAGAATTTATACTGATAATAGAATAAAATACAAGAAAACTTCCATATTATATTTGCTAAGGAAAAGAAAGATTACATCAAAATATTATACCTAGTAATATTGCTTTTAAATTTTTCTGATGGAGAAACAGACATTTACAACAGAGAGAGCTTATCAACAGAAGCCACACCAAAGAAAGCTGTAATCATAAATTTTTCATAACTGGAAATGATTCGAATGAAATATCTGAAGAGAAACAGTGAACAAAGATGTTGGGAAATAATTAAGTCAAACAAGTTGAATCTAAAGGATTGTTATTAGTAAAGCTGGACAAAGTGTGCACAACTATAATCCCAGTGACTCAGGAGGCTGACGTGGGAGGATAGCATGTTCAAATCCTGCAGCAATTTAGCAAGTCCTTAATCAACTTAAGGAGACCCTGTCTCAAAAATAAAAAGCAAAAAGGGCTGGTTGTGGCTTAGTGGCAAAGTGGCTCCGGGTTCAATCCTTGGGACCAAAAAAATAAAAATAAATCAATAAAGAGTTGTTATTTGTATAGATAAAAATACTAACAATAATGTCTAAAACGATATCAACTTAAATTTGGAGAAAATTGATTAGACTTAGATAACTTTATGTTTTATATTGTTTAGAGGAGAAAAAACATGTTTCAAATGACTCTTCACTTGCTTCTTAAATAATGCATGTAAATCTACGTAGGATACATCCAAAGAGATTAGAAACAGAATGGACAACTGAGTGCTAAGATGTTAAAAGCTCAGCAAAATATCTTTTAAAAATCTAAACCACAATCATAACAAACTCTTTCTAATAAAGTATTAAACAACATATGATACACAAACCATGAGCAAGCCAAGTTTATTTCAGAATCAACACCTTTTTATTAAAAATTGATAGATATTACTTATAATTCTGATAAATTATAATAGGCAAATCATCTCAGTAGTTATAGAAGTAGCATTCGATAAAATTAGCATTCACTTATGACAAGCTGTCATCAAATTAGGGATAGACACTTCCTTAAAGCTGTAGAAAACAGCTGCAAAACAATTGAAACCAATATTGTTATTACTGTTAAAATATTTGGCCTTTCTTTAAAATCATGAAAAAACTTTTCTTTGAAATATGCTAAAATAAATTTCAATTTACCAGTAAACTGAAGATTCTCACTAGTTCAGCTTCATTAAAATCAAGTCACATAAGGATAGTTTTGTAGAAGATAATGGCATTGTCCATGTAGCATGCGAAAGTACAAATAATTTATGAGCACTAGTGATTAAAATATAATGGTCAATATGTAAAGGTCATCGAATTTCTAAATATTGCCAACAATCAGAATATATAATTTAAAATTATTTGTTTATGTTAATATATGGATAAACCACTTAGAGTAGCATTAGTATCTAAGAATAAATCTAATAAAATATACAAAGCCCTATAACATAGAAAAATTATAAACATTAGATAATAAGTGAAACCTTGACAAATGGAGAAGCCTTAACTTGTTTATTTAAAAAATTGACTCAATATTGTAAAAATATTGAATTTTATAAAATTTATCTGCAAATCAACAATTTCATAAAGGATAAGAATCTCTTGCCGTGTGTATGCACATTTTTATTCATCAAACTATTTGAAAACCCTATTTTTAAAATACCCAAGTATCCTCAGCATACTCAAAATACTTTGAATAGAAAACAGGATGAGTAAACCAGACCTACAGTAAATCAAACTTATTTTATTATACAGTTGTATTTGAATTCCTGGCCACCAGAGCAAGCTCTGCGGTCTCGGCAGCTGGCGTTCGCCCTCTGCGGGGCTCCAGGATGGTGGTCCCAAGTCCCTCCTCTTCCCCGCCCACCAGCCAGGAATCCTGGTAGCCTTAGCCCAAGCGCTGAGCCGGGAACCATGTGGCGGCCTTGGCTGAGGGGAGCTGCCAAGTGGCCCCCAACGTGCTGGAGAGCTTCGATTAGAGTTGGAAGAAGAGCTCAGGCAAACTGTACTTTATAAAGCTAATGGGATTTGTTGTAGAAAAACAAAAACAAAAAAACAAAACATTACAGTGTTCCTCCACCCCCACACCAAGTCTTCACAGGGACTTACATTGTTTAGAGGAGAAAAAACATGTTTCAAATGACTCCACATTTGACAACAGAGACGAGACGTGAAGGTTGCCATCCTGGGACAGTATCCCTGACTTAGACCTCATCAAACTCCTGGCTCTACTTTAATGTTCAAAGATCCCTTCCACCTCCGCCCCACCTTGGAAAACTTTTATAAAAATTGTCTGTAGACCTAGATGGTTTCCTTCATCTTGGCCGTGGAAATTTATCTGGGTGAGTCAAATAAAATGTTCTCCTCAATGCCGTCCATTACTCGTGCCATCAAACCAGTTCTCAAATGAAGGTAGTCTTAAGAGAAGGGTTGGAAGCAATTTACCAAGGTAGTCAAGTCCTGGCAAAAGTAGAACTTGAATAGTCCTGTCTTCTTGTTCTGGGGCTCTCGTATTCAGAAGAGAAATGTCACAGAAGAGAGAAGAGAGCCCAGATGACTCAATAAATGAAAATATTGCCTGTATTATTTAATCAGATGGGTACAAATTAAAAATGTAAAACCTACATATTCATAGGATGGACAAAAACTGAAGAACTTGGCCGGGCACAGTGGCTCACACCTGTAATCCCAGTGGCTTGGGAGGCTGAGGCAGGCGGATTGCTAGTTCAAAGCCAACCTCAGCAAAAAAGTGAGGTGTTAAGCAACTTCATGAGACCCTGTCTCTAAATAAAATACAAAATAGGTCTGGGGATGTGGCTCAGTAGTCGAGTGCCTCTGAGTTCAAGCCCAGGTACCACTTCCCCCCAAAAATAATTGAAGAACTTGAAAAAATACCATGTTAGAAAGTATGTAGAATGGGAAATATCAAGCCTGGTTGGTAGAAATTAAAATTGTTCATTTTTGAAAAGAGTTCGATACCACTTATTAAATTTGCAAATGTACATACCCTATATTCCAATCAGTTCATTCTTTGGAAAATGCCATACAGAAACACTTAAATATATGCAACAGTAGATATATTTTTTAAATGTTCACATAATCAATCTTAATTTGGAAGAGTGAAAAGTCTCAGCTCAAATATCCATCAACATCAGTTTGTCCATCCATGGACAAACTAAAAGTAATACATTCACGTGCTAGGAAACTATACAGCTGTGAAAATCAATGAACTACAACTATTATAATCAAGTTGAATCTATTTCACATAATTCTATGGGAAAAACTCACAGAAAAATATATAACATACTTCTTCTCAAATAAATATCAAAACAACAAAATAAAGCTATGTGTTATACAGAAGGTGCAAAAATTTAGGCAAAAGGAAATAATTAATGCAAAAACATCATGTTTTCATTTAATTCTGGGGAAAAGGGAGAATGAAAATATTGGAGAAGGGCACACAGAGGGCTTCTAAAGATATTGATAATTTTTTTTTTTGGACTAGGGATTTAACCCAGGAGTGCTTAACCTCTGAGCCACATGTCCAGCCTGATTTTTATTATTTATTTTGAGACAGGGCCTTGAAAAATTGCTTAGGGCTTTGATAAATTGCTGAGGCTGGGTTTAAATTTGCAATCCTCCTGCATCAGCCCTCCTGAGCCACTATGATTACAGGTGTGTCCCAGCATGCCTGACTGATAGTCTGTATTTTATCTGGGAAATGTGATGATAGATGAGATTGATAGATAAGGTTAAGATGGATGGAAGATAAAGAACTTCTTTCTATTGCTATTTTTAAAATCTCCACAAGCATCTTTTGACTATGGGCATTATAAAAAAACAAAAATACCTATTAGACCTAAATCCTTGACCTTTGTGTCTATTAAGCATGTTGTCTTTGAAGCTAAACAAATCTGAATGCAAATTCTGGTTCAACCACTTACCATGTCTGTGATATGGGGCATGTTTATGTTATCTCTCAAATTCTGCCTTTTTAATCTGTGAAATAACATAACAACATTTATTTTACAGAAATATGAAGTTTTAAGTAAAGTTCTGCATGTAAAGTACACAGCATGGTAAGTGCCACAGTAATACAATTAGAGGATATCATCATCTCCATATTGCATGGAAAAATCAAAGTACCAAGACATATGTTCTATACTCAGGATCTAAAACTTAGCATCATCAGATGCAAAGACAACAGCCTTCTGGGGACTTTTTGCCAGCTTCCACAATTGTGTAAGGTAAAATTCTATAATAAAATCTTGTGTTGTGTGTCTTTATATATTTACATGTATTTATGTATTCATGTGTACATATACACATATAGATATGTACAATAATATCTATGCACATATATACATATATACAATACCTATATATCAGTAGAATTAGCAAAATACATAACATGTATAACTTCTCTATTCCATGCTAAAAGGATAAGACTCAGTGCACGTTGGTAAGAAGCTACAGAGAATAGTCACATGAAAATTCCAAGTGAAGATGTAGTTCAGGTGAGGTAAACTAAGCATCACTCCACCACCTTTGTGATGAAGGGGGTCTATTGGGTGCACCTATAGGATGAGGATTTGAACTAAAAAGGACTCAGAGTTAATTGCTCTGTTTTCAGTTCGTAAGTGTTCAGTGACATAATACATTGTGAGATAATACATAGTAGATCTCACTATGACTACCATCAACAGCTTCCTTCCTCAGACGTCTCTTGTATTTACCATCTGCCATTTTCCCTAGGAAGAATCGGGAATGGGAAGGTGAAAGCTTCAGAAATCCAGTCCATCATTCATCCTGAAGTAGAATAATTTGCTTCTCAAAAATACCTTCCTCTTCTATGTTCAGAACACAGGGAATGTGGAAACTAGTAATATAGTATGAGTCTTATTTAAGTCATGCTATCAATTCTATTGCCATAGTAAAGTATGCATTATGAAGCCATAGAACTGGACAAAGTCATGAAACTAATTTAATCCCACCTCTTCATGTTATCGATAAGGAAACTATGGCTTAAGGAAATTACTATCAGACTTTCCAGAGCCACATATGTGTTTAGTGGCTAATTCCTAAGGAAAATGTAGTTATGTGTAAATGGGATGTCCAATGAAGGTTTTTGGATTTGTTGTTGTTGTTTTGTTTTGTTTTTACTGCCCTAGAGCCAAAAGGTTATTCTAGGAAAGCTAGACTTTTCAGATTTGTTAATAGTCTATGACAATAAATTATACAATGTGGTTACACATTTATTTTCCTTTCCTAAAGTAAAAACACTGATCTTAAAAAAAAATTTGGCATTTCAGTAGAGCATTCAAGGTGGAGTGGAGTACCCTGGAAAATTTAAAGTAATTTTTCTCTAACTTATTTAAAGTTCATGTAGTCATATTGATGATATTTTCCATATTTGCAGTGGTAAACCTGTGGGAGCCAGCAGGAAATCAATGTTAACTCTTGTCTGGTTTTCAGTGCTTTGGAGAATCTCCCCCTTGATGGCTAAAGGTTTTAAAAGCATCAATAAGTGCTTTTCACTCTCAGAAAATGTTTCTTTTCATGATTTGAATCAAACTATTTTTGCTTTTTAGGAATATTTCTCACTCTTTTTGGATCGTGATCTCATTGGGAAGGTGCTAATGAGGCCTGGTTATAAATGTCATACCCATCTGGGATAGGACAGTATTTCACAGCTTTATCAAGTCATATAAAAAATAAGTATTTCTGAGATACATTTAAGAATGGGTCAAAGTAAATTTATTCCCCCAACTGGGAAGAAATATGTACCTTTCTTTCTCATGTCCCCTACTTGTCCCTACCTATTCCACCTACCTATCCCACCCCTGCCACATGTAGACTCTCTTTCTCACACATGCATACACACTCACTGTTATCTAAACATATTGTCACAAAAAAGTAATTGAGTAATACACCAGTGTTGATTGTAATTTTTAGAGAGTAAACATCGATGCTGGATGGAACAGAATTCAAATCTTTGTTCATAAATTTACAACCTTTGTGACCACAGGCAAGTCACTTGAGAAATGTCTCAGTTTTTTGATGCTTAAAATAAGAAGAATAATAAAGTTTTACCACATTTCTATGCTATACGTATTGCTCTGCAGTGATAGCTAGATGGTGAGTGCATATAATGCATGTAGCATAATGTTCTATGTATTTCTTGAATACTTATACTCTGTAAAATGACACAGATTAATTTGTACATTTACTTCAAAGGTGATTTGGGGATTTTTTAAAAGGATAGTTAAAATAAGACACTAAACCAAACAAATGTCATTGACTGAATGTCTTACCTGTTTGATCTCCTTATCTATGAAATAAAGGCCAGAGAGTAAATTATTTTTAATTCAGTTTATAGAGTCTAATTGCCTTTTTTCATCATTTATATTGGCTAATTAGTTCAGTTCTATTACCTAACTTTAACCACAAAACTGGTAAAGGGAAAAAGCAACGTAAGATAAAGGAGACATATGTTGGCAGGAGAAATAGGAAAATGAAGAACTAGAGCAGTGGGTGGGATCAGAGCTGGGAGGTTTAAGAAAATAAAACCAAGAATGACAAGATGAGAGCCCAGAGAAAAAGTGGTCTTTCCAAGAAGGAAGTGGAAGGTGATGAGATTAAATAACATATCAATCAATCATGGGGAAGAATAAATGAAGGAACCAGAAGGAGCTTAGTCTTCAACCTTCTTTTCTTCATAAAAAAGAAAGAAAAGTATTGGGGATGCAGTACTGAAGGTTTCTCTTCTGGGATATAAGGTGTAGAAGCCTGAACAGAGGCAGGAAAGCTTCTGAGTTTTCAGAGGTGAGAATCCCTGGGCTGTGACCAGGAAAGGTCAGTGTGGTGAGGGACTTGATGAGCTCATCACCCAGTGAGTCTGCAGTCAGATCTCTACAGATGAAAACCCACTGAATCAACCTGCAGTTGAAAGATTACTTCAGTATGGATTATTCTGTAGGTTAATAGGGTCAATCCAAGGAGAAGAGAAAAAAACTAGCCAAATCCATTTATAATTACAAACTCATTTTATTAAATGTCAGTCAATTAACAAGTGGAAGGATAGGGAATAAGGAGTGGGCATTTCCACTGTTCTATTATTAAGGAACCAGCTTTATTTAATGACTAGTAATCACCATCCAAGTCTTATCTCCATTTCAGTCAGAATAAAAAGTTACCATTTCCCTGTAAAACCATTTAAACTTCTCAATGCTGATATCTGCATATGAGGATCAAAAATGAAGCAAGGGTCTTTAGAATTATATGAACAAAAATACAAGGTTTAGGAAGTACTACTGCACCCTGTCCAGACAGCTTTTCTCCATTTACTACATAGCATGAAAACAGCCGACGGAAGTGAATTGATCAGCCTGTCTTTAGGTTCAATAAATTTGCTAGAAAGTAAAACACCATTTTAAGGGTAATAAAATAAATCTTCAAATACAATTCAGAGGAAGTAACATAGATGGTTTTTAAATTCAAAATGCCTGATAAAATTATGTTTTAAAGATTATTATTAAATTCAATGGAAAGTTTTGAGACCACCAAATGTGAACAATAAGTGTATATTTTGGCATGGTAATTCATGACATGCTTCTATGAGAGAAATTAGAAAATCTCACTCATTATTAATAGCCAAGTACAAACACCCTTCTCTTTTCCATGTTAACATTCGCCCTTAGTTTATAGAACTTAGATTTTATTCTTAAATATAAAAACCCTAGCGCCTATAAAACATTTGGTCAGTCAGTTTAAGCTAACTATCACCATCATGAGAAGAACGTGAACTGCCAAATGCTTGAGACTGTGTCTTGAGCAGAAGGCTCCAATTCTTCCCAGACTATTTGCTCTAATTAATTCTTCATGTCTGCTTCCCGCAGGAAAATTCAGAATGTAGTTATCTTAGTCCATTTGGGCTGCTATACTAAAATATCTTAATCTGAGTCATTCATGAACAACAGAAATTTATTGCTTTCAGTTCTGGAGGCTGAGAAGTCTAAGATCAAAGTGCCAGTAGATTTGGTATCTGATGAAGGCTCCTTGTCTGCTTCAAAGAGGGTGCTTTCTCTCTATCTTCTCACATGATAGAAGTGACACTAGGCCACATTAAACCTCTTTTATAAAGACACTAGTCCCTTCATGAGCGTGGAGTCCTCATGATATAATTACCTCCTAAAGGCCTTATCTCTTAATACTATCACAGTAAGGTTTAGGTTTCAACATAAATTTTGAAGGGACACAAGCGTTCAGACCATACCAATAACTTACATCATCCTCAACAAGAAGACCTTGCTTTATCCTCAAATTTAGACTTACCTGTGTTTTTTTTGGTTTTTGTTTTTGTTTCTTTCAGTTATCTTCTTAAAATGCTACCTCACTGGACCATGTTTTTCAGTCTTACATCTTATTGCCACTACATTAAAGAAAAACTTTCCCACTACCGATCATTCTATCATTCTATATTCTTTTGTCTCCCCAAGTTAACAACAACGTTAGACTCCTCAGAGCCTTCACTGGTCTCTCATTAGCATTTGACTTCACAGATGCTTGTCAAAGTCACAGACCATTGCTATTGGATTAGGATCATAGAAGTTTGGAATAATAACATCAGCTCTGAGATGTTGTCATCTTCCTGAGAGTCAGCTTCTGAAACAGGCAGAAAGCAAGCAGGAACTGCCTTTAGGGCAAAATGTTGATCTCAGCTTAGGAACTTGAATATGCTTCTTCAATTTCTATATTACAATATTATTGCCAGAAGCAGAGTGAGAAGAAAGTGTCTCTAGACTGATCTCATTCTAATTTTAAATAGTTTTTTAAATGGACTATGTTGTGGTCCCTCTTCTCTTTAACTTACATTTAAGCAGCTCAACTCTGTATCTAGATGACTTGGATACACGCCCACCTGCCAGCCAAAAGGAAGAAAAGCGTTCTCTCCTACAGTGTTGACATGGTTTTATATCATGTGCTAGGAGCAACTTCAGAAGCAATAAACTCTTTTGGCTAATTACCGTCAGACAGAACAGCTTAACATCAACTCCACTGAATTTAAAATTGTTGTCTTTGGCAGGAGTTCTCAGGTGTTAAAATGAACAGTACTAAATAACTCCATCCAGCAAGGCAATTCATCCTATTACTTAGGAGTATGCTTTGTAGCCAACTCATCCTGGTGGGCCAATCAGCTTATAGTGCCACTCAAAATCAGAAACAATTCCGAGATTTCTCTTATGGAAAAGACATCTTATGCTTTCAAAATATTTAAGGACAAAATAAGTTATCTGATACCCAGAACTGTGTGCTCATTGAACTGTTGTACAAATTAGTGTATTAAACATGCTACTCTAGGAAAGGTTCTTTGGATTCTAGTGCAACGGAGGTTGACCTCCTCCCTATAAGTGTGCACATATGTGTACATCAGGCAGTGTTATTCTCTGATGGTTTAATTTCTCAGGGCAGGGGATAGATCTTTCCATGAGTAATAACACAAAATTTCTGTAATTTGGTTACTTAGCATGGAATTTAGTCTCAGCTTCTAAATGACTAGAGGGAAACATCCCTGAAGTCAGTTTTAAATCCTCAATGATGCCTTAATTGGGTTATGGTTTAATGTTTTGTCATGATTTTCATCAAAAGTCAACATAAAGAATAGCCACATTAAAATATCCTTACTGACTTTCAGTAAGCCATTGTAGAGGCTGCCATTCATTATATTGTTTAATGTCACTTTTAAGATAGTCCACATGATAATTTCTTCTGAGTTTAATGCTAGAAAAAGATACTGAATAAATGATCACATGAGATATCAAGGACCACATTATCTTCTTACTAGAAATCTACCTATATTTTAAAACAAATTCTCACACCCCAGAGACCCTCATCAATTTACTTTAGTATCACTAACATACCTCTTCCTTGAAAGCATTTATTGTGTGCAATTTGTAATATGGTGCTTAACTAAATTCATGAATTTTCCATAATAGCCCCTAGCGTACATGCAGCAAGGAAGCACAGAAGTCGTAACTGATTATAAAAACTCATTTTAGTGAACTGCAATCCTTTCTTTAGTTTTGTCGTTTGCAGCAGTCTGAAACTCTTTATTCTTTCATGAGAGTGGTCTTTGTCTTCTTCATCACTACATGCCAGTATATAGTTGACCTGTAAGAGGCATTTGATCACTATGGGATGAAAGAAAATCTTCAATGGTTCCATCAACACTCCTTAGATCACTTATTTTTAATCCCTAGAGGGCATGTTAACTTCTGTATGTTAAAAACTAAAAATCGAGAGTGCCAATCCCAGAGGTACTGGTGTAGTATTTGGGATGTGCAGTGGAAGGCCTGTGAATATGGACACGATTGTTTAAAAAGCATGCCAGGAGATTCCTATAGAAGAGATCTTAGCAAAAGAAGCCTGCTCTAGAAAAATTTCAAATTCCTTTCCCACGTATTCAAATCCTTATGCAGTCTCTCTCAACTTAGCTTTTAAACTTCATTTCCTGCTATCCTTGTACAGCATACACTAAACAAAGTGAACCATGTTTTATTATGTGTGCAAGTTCATTGTAGCATTAAAGCACTTTGAGCCTCCAACACTTCTCTGCACCTTCAAGTTCTTGGCTTTAGAGAGATAATGGAAGACCACCTCTTCTGGGAAGCTTCTGATTACCCTCTACCCCCATGGGCACCAACCTGTTCTTCAATAACAACTTTGGCTATGTCTTTCTGTTTAAGTACCAAAGTTGTTAATGATTGATTTTCCCCTCTCTTTTAGACCTAGTTCCCTGAAGACAGGTTTTATGACTAATTCATATTTAATTCCCTACAAGTATCTGTCATATGGAAAGTTGTTGCTTAGCAAATACTAAATAAATTAATCCCCTATAAGCAAGTAGTTTCTGATGTTCCTGCACAGCTTCTTTTTACTTCAACTACTTTCCACCTTTCCCTCCACACTATGCCCCCAACACTCACAGTAGGTCCCTCATGATATACAGTATGAAGTCGTTAAGCATCAACAGCCCAGGCCTTCTCTTCAGAAGCATGTTTAATGTTGTTACATAAGAAATGACAGGGCACTCCTCAATGGGAGATCTGTTTTCATTTGTCTCCAACAAGGAAGTGTTTTCTTCTACTCTGAGGTCAGATCCCTTGTTCCTCTCACCTCAGTGTGGGAGAAAGAACCCAGACAACACAGAGCTGGCTAGAGAGAGACAGAGAGAGAAAAAGAGATACAGGCCAACTTAGAGATGAAAGCCAGCTTCCCAGTTATCAAGGGAAACAGGCAGCCAGAAATTTTCTGAGTGTTTTGGAAAGGAAAAAACTTCTTTCCTGACTGAATTTAAAGTTAACTTGGAGTATTTGCATTGCAAAAACTAAGAACCCAGAACTAAATAGCACACAGCAATGAGGTCAGGAAAAGCAGAGAAAATAATCAGCAGAACAATTCAAGATCAGAGATTTCAGCTGTACTGATGAGAAGCTGTCACAGATGCTTGGTGAAGAGAAAATAAATGTTAACATCAGAAATTCACAGGATATATTTTAAGTTATTACATATGTTTTCATTTAAATAATATATGCATTAAAATGCACAATTCTCATTCAAAACCTCTTTAGGGTTTGTATTAAGTCCAGAATCATAAAACTCTGGGATATAAGACCAGATGATAAAGAGGAAATCATGGAAGTATCATAATTAAGTTTCTGGCTCCTAGAAAGAGCAAACTAAGTCACCAGCACCCTTATAGAATGTTCTCCTACAAATGCTGAATTAGGTCTAGAGTGCTGCATAACCCTTTCTTAGTTGAATGTTAACCACGAACATCCTTTCTAGAAAGAATCTCACTGAATAATCCTATGTATTTCCACTTGGTGTCCACAATGAAGAGCAAGCCAGTTAGGGATAATAAATGTTTGAACAATTTTTTTTTTAAATTTTGAGAAGTACATTGTCACTCAACTACTCATTTTCCTGGTAAGAGAATATTAATTCCATAAGCAAAATTAAAGCGATAAATTTAATAAAACAGCAACTTCTTTCCATCCACACTCCATAGGTATTTCAATTGTCTTTAACATATAAATGAATAAGATGCAATTCTTCTGACACCTCCTTTCCAATCCTTCTTCTTCTCTGTTTAGATACTGCTTATATTGGGGATCTACTAGAGCTGCAGAGCAGAACCTTTCACGTACTAACATTAACCATGTATCACTTCTTCCTTCCAAGTGCTAACTCACTGACTGGAAAATTTAATGAAGCACTTGTCCTGACACTGTCACCAGCCTTTTGTCACTTGAAACTCATAATGCAGCATAAAATTATTTTTTGATTTTTTGTTTTGTTTTGTTTTTTTGTTACCACCTCTAGATCTGTAGTCTTTTGCAGCCACTGCTAGGAACTTGGTGTGGGTATAAGTAGCCTTAAAAGCCCTTGATGTTCACTTTCAGTAACTACAACTGAAACAAAAGCCTTATGTATTCCTCCAATGCAGATGCTAAGGATTTTCTCTTATATGCACAGTCAGAGGTGTGTTTATAAATAACACTAGAAGTGTTCTTAAAAAATAATCTACACTATGACAAAATGAAGGCTTCAGAGTCATTGAGATTTTAAATATAAAAGACCTTTTGGATTTCTTTACAGCATTCTGTAGAAGAGATTTATTAGTAAGGCCTATCTTTATGGTAAATGATGCATAAATAATGGTAAAGGTGTATAAGGAGAACATATGAAAAGTCACACATAGAGCATAAATTGGGTGAGAGCCAGTTTTCTAAGGGTGAATAGTTCTGCTCTCTTCTGTAGAGCATACTGCCTAGTGATGGATGTAAAACTGCCAACATTGCAGAGTGCTGTTTGTTCCAAGGAAAGAGAGAGACTGTTCTCCACTCCACAGAGCTTCTGACTTTCATATGAGGGAGGGTATCTACTATTTCAAGGGAAGCTATATTCAGTCAAAGCCCCTCTAGAGTTCATCCTTCTGCCTAGGAAAATTGAAACTCTTTTTAAGTCCAACGGGAATAGCCTCCTTCCCAGTTCCCACAGCCTTTGTATTGTTTTTGCATAGAGAAATCACAAGTCAGGGAACTATACAGATAGTCATAAAAATAATATTGTGATCAGAACAAGTCTATCAACCATACAGGCCTCCTAGTTCTGCCTGTACCGTGCCCTTTCTCTGCTTCCAACTGGACTTGAAGAGAATATGCAGGAAATACATCTCTTCTTCAGAGACAGAGAGGCCCTTTTTGATGAAAGCCCCCATAGATCATCTGTTCACTGGAGGTGATTTCTGTGGCTTGACAAGGAAGTGTGACATTACAAAGCAGGGCGAGGAGGGATTTGCAGCCAGCTTAACATACACAGGTCCAGCACAGGCTGAAAAGGCATCTGCCTGTTTGTCTTATTTTTCTCCCTGCAGTGTCTTTTTCCTTCGGCTCTTCATTATTCCATAATATACAATTTTGCTTTCTATTTGTAATTTTCTATTGTGATAATTTCAAAGTTTCAGAATAATCAACAATTGTAAGGATGATAAGATTTTATATGAGCTGGTTTATTTGAAAGTTAAATTTTCACTTCACATAATTTAGTAACAGAAATTCCTTTTCTAAGAAGTGAAGCAAGAAGCTCTGGCCTCTCCTTAACAGACCTCCATCTTCCTTATTTAGGCCATCTTGCTTGTTTGATCCAGCCTAAGACAATATGCACTATAAAAAAAAAATCATTATTTTTTCTAAATTTCTCTCCATATGGTACAGTGTAAAGGAAAATCAACAATTTATTGCTTTCATGACTTCAGATATATATTGTTTTCATTTATTTCTAGACAAAATTGAATATGTTTTCAATAATAACTCTCAAAGCTGTTATTAAGTACCTGAACAGATAAAACTATGATAAGGTCAACAAAGAGGATATTTAAACATCTGTAAGCTTTTTTTTTTCTCACTTCTTTTTCTTTTTATGCTTAAGCTTTTAAATCTTGAAAGTTCATGTCCAGTACCTTGATCAGAGATGATAAATGAACTACTGAATTGGAAGAAGATGCTGCTATTATTTTTACCAGTAAACTACTCGGGGTTAATCTGGGTATTATTTAACCTATTGAAAGTGTTCTGAGTGAGCGTATGGTTTCTATTGTGAAATCAAGGCACAGTTTTAACTATGAATATAGATAATTACCCTTTGGACTTTAAACATTTATATGTGTCACATTGTGTCAGAGCATTTTTTATGGTCCATAGGTTGAAAGGTTATAAAGTTGAAAGCGAAAATCAGTACTTTTGAGTAAAACTACTTAGCCAGCACAAATAATACAATTCACTACTGCTCTCTCTTGGAAATAGCTAGTAATAACACTCAAAAAGCAATTGCTACATCAATGATAGTATGAATAATAACTAAAAAACATGATCTCAGTTAAACAGCTAATCTTCATGTTTAAAAGAAGTAACTATATCTATGCACACACATATTTATGAATGTCTCAATGATTAGTTCATCAACTGAATTATAGATGATGGATTTTATTTTTAGGCTTAATGTAAAGAAAAGAAGAGTACTTGAAAATTATTTTTAAAACCTCCTATAAAATATGTGTACTGCAGTTCTGATTTGAGCATTTAATGCGAAAAAAAGTTTTGAGCTTTTACAGAGTGAAAATTTTATAAATTGTTCATTATGACCTCAATACCTTAGGCCTAAACAAAACAACTCCTTAAAATGGAATCAGAAAGTATTGAAAATATTTACAGGGGGCTGGGATTGTGGCTCATTGATAGAGCACTTGCCTTGCATGCTTGAGGCCCTTGGTTCAATCCTCAGCACCACATAGAGATAAATAAAATAAAGATGTTATGTCCATCTACAACTAAAAAAAAAAATTTAAAAAAAAGAAAATACTTACAGGCCTTGAGAGTGGATCTGTTGGACTTTCAAAACATTATCCTCATTCTAATAAAGCAGAAGCAAATTTTCATAGAAAAATGGGGCCTGGCAGGAAGAGGACAGAAAGAGACAGAGAGAGGGAGAGAGATTTGTTTTTCAAATTTACATTTTGTCATCAAAATCACAAATTGACTCAATATTCAAGAAATGTGTCATCAACACTCTCATATTGGTAGAACATAGCTATAAACATAAAATTCTCAAAGTAGTACTTTCATTTGTATTTTACATTCTAGAGTTACACAGCACCCATTTTGCACTGGGTGATGATGATACCTCTGTCTGTAGTGATTGGATTATTAAAAATGATAAAAGGCTAGGCAATCGTTTCTTGTATTTTCATACCTCTCAAATGACATATTTCTTGGGACAAAGTGTGCTGATTGCCCTCAGTTTTACTAAGAAGAGGAGATATACACAGTGTGTGACATGAACTTTGTTTATTGAATTGTTTGGAACCACTTATAACAGTTGCCTAGGTCTTTTAAAAAAACTTGCAGCCAGTGTTTTCTAGAAAGGTGTTCGGGTAGCCAGTATGGTGGTGCACGCCTGTAATCCCAGTGGCTCGGGAGGCTGAGGCAGGAGGATCGAGTGTTCAAAGACAGCCTCAGTAATGGTGAGGTGCTAAGCAAATCAGTGAGTCTTTGTCTTTAAATAAAATACAATGGGCTGGAGATGGTGCCCTTGAGTTAAATCCTTAGTACCCCCTCACAAAAAAAGACAGGTGTTTCGTTGCTATAAAATGCCAAAAGAATGAACCAACTAATGATGAAAAGTTTTGAAAAGTAATATCACAATAACAATACAAACAAAATTTCCAGAATGCCAGTTGACGGCCCATTCAAGGACAGGTGAGCAGTCTGTTGATGAACATGTTGGCCTTCAACTATAAATATATAGATGTTTGATTCATTTATAGCTAATTATATGAATATGTTCTTCCTATCTTTAAAATTAAAATTTAATACGCCTAAATTTATTACCATTGTCATCAGCATCTTTTCCAGAGTGAAGATCACACTTTCTTAAATAAAACCATGACTCTGGTCACATTTTGCACTACAGGGTAAATGCAATGACTACAACTGATGATACCATAAGAGTCTGAATAATTACCCAAATTGTTCTTTAAATTCACACACATCGAGAGGATATATTCAGGAAGTTTGCCTCTAGTAGTAGTCCAGGTCACCATTAAGTTGGCTCTAAGAGATAGAAGAGACACATGGGAGTAGAGTCAAGAGACAGGAACAGGTTCTCAAACAGTGTCATCAGTAGTGAGTAAGCAGGTAAAACACAGTCTCTCTGAAACCAGTAATTTTTTAAAAAGATACTCTTCTCCAAGCCAAAAATTGTCCCTTCCCACTTTAAAACAGACTAAACATCACCTATTCTCACAGGCAAATAGAGACTGAGGAGATAGCAAATTATTAGATACTGATTTTCAAATAAGAGCTCCCTAATTAAGAATCCGCAAGCCACTGACTATGCTATACGTTAAGGAGAGAAATGCACATCATCCAGCTAACCTGGAACTAAAATATTCGATGGATGCTGGAGTGTTTTTTTCTTTTTTCTTTTCTTTCTTTTTTTTTTTTTTTGGTGATTTTGAAATCAATATATTTACATAGAAAAAATAGATTTCAGGTTCTTTATGTAAGCCATAGACTATCAGAATCTTTACAACTATTCAATTATTTATATGGCAAATTCTTTCAGTTTTGGAGTGTGCACTTTTTATTATGTATATAAATCTTATTTTCCCAATAATCTCCTAATATCTCACCTGCTCTGAAACTGTTTATCTTTTATAAATGAAGCTATTTAAAGGAGATGCATCTAAAATTTATACTGATATCTGTGATAATCTGTGAAAAACATTCTCATGTAAAATAGCTAACAATTTTTACACTACTTCGTCTTTAAATTTTCTCTTTGTTTTCCTATGTCATGTTTATATTAACTCCCAAAGTGCCTATCTTCCTTTTTTTCTTATAGTCTTGAAATATTTAATGAATTTTAGCTCAGTACTTCTTGAAAGAGCAAGAAAATGAAGATAATATAAAGGATTTTACTCAATCATAAGAAAACATTTCCTAAGAAAATCGTTGACCCTTCAAATTATCAATTATTATGAGAAAAATTTACACGCTCCTCCTGTCTATTAATTATTCTGATTAATTATTTATTGGACCCTGATAATTAAATGAATTTGTGTGCATAATATTCTTAGAATGGTGCCTAAAACACAGTGAATGGCTAATATATATTAACTGCAATCTTTATCCATTAATTTTTGGATTTATAAAATACTTGCTGACTGCCTACTATGGTATTTGGTAGTAAACTAGACCAACACCATCATAGATTTTTATAGTATAGAATATATTGTAAACTTTCCCCTAACAAGTTTTTTTTTTTTTAAGATAGTTATATTTCTGGGATAGTTCAGCTATTATGTTCCAAAAAATAAAGAAAGATATTTAAAGGTCTCTTCAAGACCTTAACACAAGTTCTAATGAACCACCTCCAAAAATCAAGCCATTTACTTCACATCTCATCCAAGGCCTAATATTCACTCATCACAATCTGGAACTCTACATTGTGCTGTTTAAATAAACCAGGGCTGAATGTCAGAGTTCAGAAAGAAAAGCATCCCAGAAGTTAGTCTCAAGTAGTAGTTAAAATACTTTATACTGTGCCTACTTCTGAAAAATGGTAAATTAGTTAATGAGGTCATTTCCATAAAGTTTATAAGCTTCTTGGAAATGCAGTGATGGACAAATACCAGATATTATAAGAAATAGTCTAGTACTTTAAGATCTGTTTATAAGGTTAACCCCATTATCTAAGCTGAGAGACATAGTTACTGATATTCCCAATGCTTACTCTCCTCAGGGGGTAAAGTGACAAAGTTGACCTTTAAAATAATCCTTATAACTATTTTAATGAATATTGAAACATTTATTAAGAATTCACAAAAAAACATTAACTAAACTTAAGGAAATTCCTGAAAAAGACTTACACCTGTGAAAACACATAAAGCACTCATGCCTGTGATTCACACTTGACATTTTATTTTACCACTTTTAATAACATTTGCTACTCTATATTACATCATAATCTGCCTGTGGCTTGTCACAGGAGGCTAGGAATTAGAATAAAGAAATGGGACCATGTCAAAGTCATTCTTAGTTCTAGCAAACTTCTAAACAAAGGCACTTTCTAGATTTGCTACAATGTTAGAATTATTTCTAGAGAAAAAGGAATGAGCAATATTGGTAGCGCTAAGATACTATTGTTCGTTTCTTTGAAATAACATTTAGGTGAATGTGATTAGAGTTGTCACTCCAGAAAGCATGACTAATTTCAAGATTGGACCACTGGAAGCATTTTTCCTATAACACTGTTATTATGCCTATTTAGAAAGCTTCCATTTTTCCAATTCATTTCTTCTCAAACTGCATTAGAAATTGATGGAAACGACACACATTAATAATAAGTAAGTCATGACTTCAAACTATCAGACCTCCAAACCTGATTTCCATTTCTCTACAATACATTTCTATAGCATCTTTAATAGAAGGTGGGTCTGCTACTCAACTGAAGAAAGTCTTTATGTTTACCTTAGAGACCTCCTACCCACTCCATGTACTAAGCAGTGCAGAAAGACCTAGAAATAATGAGATCATCTAGTTCATCCATTCCTTGATTTTACTTGTGCATTAAAAAATCCAGAAATTGGAATTAGAAAATAATGAAAAAAATCTAAGCAAAAAACTGAAAATATTTTAACATTTTGCCAGATGGAAGAGTGACAAGATCAATTACTTTCCCAGGTTTAAATGCCAATGCCAAATTAATCAGCTACATGTCTTTAGGCAAAGGACTTCATCCCTCTATCTTCAACTTCTCATTCGTCAAATGATGATAATGAGTGTTTTTCACATGTGTGATGTCATGACTGTAACATATTACTATACTATAATGTCTACTCAATGTACTATCCACATTTTATAGGAAGTGAAATGTGGCTATTTAATAGAGTGAGTGTATGGTATATTACATCTAGTGTTCAACTAAATGCTAGTGATATTTTTATTCTTACATTTAAAAAGCATTTGCACATACTATTTACTTAAGCTAAACAAAATAGAACATTTAAGATAGACTGAGATTAGTTTACTGCATCAAAACTAAGTTCTAAGTGTATTTTAAATGTGTCAAAAGCCACCTTCTGCCTCAATCACTAGTTTCAATCATTTGGATTTCTTGCACAGTTACCTTGGTCCAAATTGAAAAAGTAAGCACTCACAACTCTGTTAAATTAAAATCAGTAATGCGACCATGTACACTGGTCTGCAAATTATGTGAAACACATTGTCATTTTTTATCTCAAAAAATTGTTCACTCTATAAAAGATTGTGGCCTCTTCACACCATTTCCAAAGTAAGTGGAAAGAACATGGTTTATACAATAAATGAATGTTAAATTATGCATGGAAAATGTTCTTTTGCTATTGTAAAAGAGAAGAGTCTACAAAAATGCATAGCTAGTACCTAAATGCTCAATTTGTTTTTATTATTACCAGAAATGTGCATATAAACTAATTTTGCAGGTGGGCTCATTGCACCTGTTTTTCAAATGACAGTCCTTAATGAACTGTCTTCTTCAGAAATATGTGCAGTCATAAATATGTAGGCTCTTTGTCAAATTCAAGACAACAAGACAACTAGCCATATTCTACTCAAATATAGCAGTCCAAGGATCAGATCTCCTTTATGTCTTAAATCTACATAAGTGGTCTGTCAGGGTTTAACTATAGCCAGGAAATAGAGCCTGTTTAGGAATAAAAATTTGTATAATTATATTTTTTAATACCGTATAGTGACTTGGGGTTGCTCTATCACTTAGTTACATCACCAGTCATTTGTATTTTTTATTTTGAGACAGGGTCTTGGCCAGGCTGGCCTCAAACTTGCCATCTTCCTGCCTCAGCCTCCAGAGTTGTTGGGATTACAGGTGTGCACCACCATGTCTGGCTCTTACAAATATATCTTAATTTTTTTGTTGTTCCTTTATTTTCACAAAGAATTCTAAAGGAAATAAGTAAATGAGATATATTAATCTTTTGCAATTTCTATCTTTCTGATACCTAGAACCCCTGTGACTTAGTACTAAACCCTGTTAAACTCTGCTGTACTTACTGCTCCAATACTTATCTTTCCATAGATGAGCAGACATACCTATGAAGAGTTTTCCCCTATCACACGGTTAGTGACCCAGATACACCCAACTCTTGTGACATCCAGCCAAATGTGTTTGTGAATGTGTGTGTGCGTGCATATGTGTGTGTGTTTAATAGTTGGTTGTAAATTTGCTTTAATAAAATAGAATTTCCTAACTGATAATAAATTTTGAAACTCTCCCTCGAAAATGTAATTCTTGAGATGCAAACTGTGAAGAAATGTATTTTTAGAAATGCGTCAATTAATTCCTGTTAATTTTCTAAAGCAGATGGAATAGGTATCTGATTTATGCACTCACCTTCATGTGGCCAGCTGACTATTAGGAGTTTTGTTCTTAATTTGAGGACTTTTTTCTTCATCACTTAAAAGCTTCTCTTCGCTTCTATATGAAATATTATTTCTGAAGAGAAAAACTGTGAGAGAAAATTTCATGTTATTGAAATGGAGCACAATTTGGTGATTAATTGCATTGTTCTCATTACGTTCTCTGCCTGATGTTCAGGGCTCATTATAGCAGTGTGAATTCAATGGAACAGAAATCTTAACCAGGTGTGGGTTATTAAAGTAACAGTGCCCAATTTGAAATTGTTAAAAGAGGTGTATCAAAGTTGATATGCTTAACTATATTCTTCTGAAAAGAAAAGCAATGCCTGTTCACGGAAATCACTCACATCCATCATGTGACAGACTCAAAACTCTACTTCCCTCGGGCAGAGCAGGATGGGGTTCTATCTGCAGAATATTCTGGCAGCTTCAAATTGACACAAAAATATTATTAAGAAGAACAGTTTATTAAAATAAATCATTTATTTCTCGCCTTTTACAAAGAAAATCTTCCTTAATTAGAAGGAAGTACAAAGCATAGGTAGAAAGAGAGCACAAGAAATATGTTTGTGGCTAATTTCCATAAATTTGATCAAAACTGTAAAAATATTCTTGAAATTGTGGTCAAGCTAGACTAGTTTGAAGATAAGCTAACTTCAGAAAAATGAAAGCATGCTCAGAAATCAGTTGAGAGTGAATTATCATTAAGTTCTTCTTATCCTTAGAGAAGATAATTCTACCATAGCAATGTCAAGCATAGCTTGTGTGATAGACCTGGGAATTATAGGAAAGCAAATACCTGCCAGCTCAAGCTTAGAGCAATCCTCGTAACCACCCGGCAGTAATTTCTCACTCTTAATGTTAGATCAACAACAAGTTTGGCACTAGTCAGTAAACTAAAGTAGATGAATATAAATTGAGAGTTGTTGGGGGGTATTACCTTGCATAAAGTATGACAGTTTATAAAGCAATTAATAATCCAGTCCCATACAAGCTTTGAGCTAGGGACAATGGTTCTTATATTGCATTTAAATAAACACTAGTTCAAAGAGAATAAATATAGGTCCCCGAATCCTATATCTAATAAATGCTGGAAGCTGAATTGGAATCCTATTCTGAAATTTTCCATTGTGTCTACATACATTTTTCATAAATGGCTAAAGCAACTCTGTGCAAAAAAATATTTTGGTTTGTAATTGTCATATTTGCTGTGTTACTATTTCTTAGATATGTACCAAAAATCAGTGGAGGATCAAATTATATTTTTCTGTGATTTCTTGGCAATTTGGGAATGGCAAATAATGATGGGTTGACTCTATACTCACAGTAAAGACTCAAGGAAGGCAGGGGTAGAGGATAAAGCCTATCCAGAATAAGGCTTGTGAATGCTTTGATTTTTAGTACTTTTTTACTGGTTCCTGCTATAGATTATACGAATTTACATTGATCAACAATAAAGAATATTATATCCTTGAAAAATGCAAAGAAAGTAGGTAAGTATTCTTGTTACAGAAATGATTATGTGAGGTAATGCATTTGTCAATTATATTTAACCATTACTCTATGTATATATACTTCTAAACATCCTGTTATACACAGCATATGCACATAATTTCATCAATTTAAAAATAAGTAAAAAATTAAAAAGTACTTGTTGGTAAGAATCAGATTTTTGGGGGAGATACCAAATGATCTTTCAATTCATGTATACATCGCGAAGGTTCATATCAGGGTAAGGGTGAGCATATCTTCCCTTCTTAAATGTTTATCATTTCTTTATGGTGGAAATATTCAATATTTTTTTTTTTGGTACTGGGGATTGAACTCAGGGGTACTCGACCACTGAACCACATCCCCAGCCCTATTTTGTGTTTTTTATGTAAAGACAGGGTCTCATTGAGTTGCTTAGCACCTCGCTATTGCTGAGGCTGGCTTTGAACTTGTGATTCTCCTGTCTCAGCCTCCCTAAGTGCTAGGATTACAGGCTTGAGCCACCGTGCCCAGCTAAGAAATATTCAGTATTCTGAGCTGCTTAGAGGATGGGATATCTGATTTGAAGTTTTGAGTATGTACTGTCAAATATACACAAGGCATTTATTGAGCAACTATATTGCACATAGCAGAATAATATTAGTTGTAGTATGTGAAATTTATATTTATTTCCAATATGTTTGAATTTTATCTACTTCATAGGGCTCAAATTAACAGAGCAGAAGCAGAGTTCACATACATGAGACCGTGGAAATCTGAACCAGAAAGCAAATATGAATGTATATCCCAGCTCTATTCATTGTAAATTTTACTTAACTTTTGAAACTGTGTTTCTTTATTTATAAAATGAAGGTAATAGTAGTACTCTACCTATGGTTCCTGGGATGGAGGAATTATAAGATTATATATGTTGAGATTTCAGCATCATTCCTAGCAGATATAAGTTACTCAGTAAATGCTCACACTCACAATCTTTATGTGGTAAGATTCTATAAAGCAACTGAGAGAGAAAAAACTATGTATAATACAGAATCATCAAGTGTAAATTGGATAACTGTCATATATTCAGAAAAGGCAGTCAAGAGATAAAGTACACTGAGCACAAGAGGAGTTGGAAGTGAGGAAGCCTTCACTAAAGAGATGGCGAGATGGCTCTGAGACAAATGTGAGCCTTAAAACTCTATTGGAGGGGATGGGATTGTGGCGCAGTGGTAGCCTGCTCGCCTAGCATGCATGAGGCACTGGGTTCGATCCTCAGCACCACATAAAAATAAAATAAAGATATTCTGTCCACCTACAACTAAAAAAATCAATAAATATTAAAAAAAAAAACTCTATTGGAAATGGAGTAGGCTTGTACTGCCTGTGGTGGCTGCCTTCAATTTATACAAAAGCAGAGATATCATGAGCATTCCATTGGTCAACTGATAAATCTGCTCTCTGAAGAGCTGTACAGATAAATGAGCTAACAGTATATATTGAGCACAAACTTTGTGCAAAACACTGTTCTAAGTCCATTTTAATGAACATAAAATATTTGTAATAACTTCATGAGATAGCTATTATTATTTCCATATTTCACCATATAATCATCACCACTGCATGATCATTGCACCTTTTATTTTTTCCAGCACTCAAATTGGTTTATAACCTTTCCTCACGTAATTATCACATGGTATAATTCTGCTGGTCACACCACTTAAGAGGTCAAAAGAACAGCTATGTGTTCACCAGTGGCATGTGGATGTGCATTTGTCTTCTTGAGCCCAGCAAATTACAAGGTTAGACTCCTCAGTGCATGCATGTTGTTCTTGGTATATTTGCCAAAGCAGGCTGCACAGTTTGTCTAGAGTGCTACAGTCCTAACTACAAACACATCTGAGTGGCACTGAGGATGGCGGGTCAGATGATGAAACTATTGATAGCATCACAGAATCTTTGGACACACAAGATGAAATTGTGTCAGTCTATATATCTCAACACTGTAATAAATTTTCTCAAATGTAATATTTCAACTACGATGCATAAATCAATAACAGCCAATATTTCAACTTTTCTTTTTCTCAGATGGGAAAATATGCCCACTAAACACATGAAAATATAATTTGTGTGACAATTTGAACTACTCCATTTCAATGTATATTCACGAGTAGTCTGTGCATCCTAATCTTTCACCAAAGACAGTTTAGTGACAAATAATTTTTAAGTAATACCAGCACAAAGTTTTAAAAAGCTGCTCTTTTTTAAAAGTAGTCACATTACACTTTTGGGGGGGGGGACAAAGACTCCAATGATTATCCATTGAAATACTGCATACTCATTTAGAGCTAAAAAAAAAATCACATACAGAGAATTTTAAGTAAATTGGCTAATATTGTACATTCAACTTATAAATGAGGAAACTGGGAAAGAATGGAGGTCCATGTTCTTAATCCATAATCTGTATGATATCCTTGCATCACTATTATCCAAAGCTATGTCCATGGGAAGCACAGGATGTGCCATCATTGAAAGAATGTACTTAGGTCTGGAAGGGTTGGTATTCATTAGCAACAGAGAAGAGTATCGACTACGTAAAATACCAATTTTACCACATCAGTCCTGATCTTTAGGACAAGAAATACAGCATCTGCTCAGTTATAATTTTACTAAACCAATAAAATAAAAAATTGATAGTCTATAAAAACCCCACCTATACTATCATAGCATTATAAAAGTCTGGTTGGCAAATCATAGTTATATTTTCTTACTATAAAATAATAACTGTGAAAACTTGGATGTTAGAATTTAGCTATGTCTCAGAGCAGATTTCACATTGTAGCTAAATCTATCTGCTTCACTGTTTTTACTCTATCCCAACTTGTTATAATTTCTGGTTCATTTATTTTACATAGAAAACTTACACTAAAATGATAGTTTAAATATAAAGGGTGGTTTCAATATAGGAAACCCGCAAAGTTCTATTGAGTTCTCAAATAACTCTTGATTTTCCAGATGCAATTTATTCCATTTACCCTCATTATCCTTACTTTAGCCTTCCAACAAGAGGTCTATAGGCCATTTTATGGTCCTATGGATATTAGCGCTTCTAATAGGAGTTGGATATAAAGTGAGAGACAGTGAAGTTTAAATCAGCCCATTTTGCTGCTACTTTATTATTTTTAAACTGAATCTTTTGACTGGAGCAGAAAATTAGCACCTCTAATGGAAGTGTGATTTATTTTTGATGTAACATATCCAATTTTTGCCCTTTCTTTATTCAGCTGTGTCAAGAAAAGTCATTTGGTCTCAGGCCTCTCGTGCCAGCCTCTGCCTGGGCAAGCTCCATGAAGTGTTATGTTAGTTTCGTAAAGGGGCCTATATTTTCAAGTCCTACCTTCAGTTAGACACCAGGCTGTAACTTGCAAATCCCTTACCTAACTTCAAGTCAGTAGCTATTTCTACCTATATTATGTGTAACAGATTTTTTTTTGTCTTGTGAATTCTTAGACTTATTTCATTTTTTTTCTTTCATTTCTCAACCTTCAGCACCTGAGATCTTCTCATGTTGCTATGTCTTTGCATGTCCTGCTCTGTTTGCATAGCCCTCTTCTCCATTTCTCAGCTCGGCGTACACGGCGTACATCCATGTACATATCAAATGTCCACTCAAATAATATCTTCCCTATGTAGCCAGAATATTGACTGTTCTCCCTCTGTGGAATCATAGGATTCTATCTACACTATTGTTTATTTATTATTTATCATGATTGTTTAACAAGTACCTTGAAAGTTCAGTGTTTAGTACATAGCAAAAACCAGTAACAGATTCTGAATAATAATTTCATATAGTTAACATTTTTGAGTATTCATATGTCAGTGTTTAGAACAACTTACATTCCCTACTTACTCTGCAAAATGACTCTGAATTAGGAGGCAACTGACACACAAGGTGGCCAAATAACCAGCCTAAAGTAACTCTAAACCAACTGCAACGGAATTTCAACCTTAGGAATGACTCCAAAGCATATACTATGTATGACCACTCTGAGTAGACGGGGGAACAAATGAATTACTGCATAATTTAATTACAAGTATAGTGCTCTGCTTATGTGTGCATGAAATTTATAAAGCCCTTCTTATTTACTGAGTACATATTATATATTAGACATAGAAGACACAGATGTCACCTTCAAAAAAGTCAAAAGAGAAAACAGACATCTGTTACTAATGGATCAAAGCTACTATAGATATTCTCAGAGGCAATAGGGACACAACTGTGTGATCAGTTCCACACAATTATGTATAGTAAAATCTTTCTGAATGAAATTTAGATCTTAAAATATGGGAAGTTTTTCCACAGATGAAAAACAGTGGATGGGAAGATGAGGTAGAGGGTAATACAACAGAAGAAAAAGTAGAAGTTAAAAAATGAAAATTAATACAGGTTCAGATAAAAAGTATAAATAAAAATAGATGACAATGACTAACCCCCAAAATTTGCTTTTGTCCTGCTATGGGTCAGAATCTATCCACCTTTCATGCTTACCTTTTTTATCAGATAAATATATCAATATCAATATCTGTATCAATAGGTATAGACGTAAATATAGATAAATACACATGTGCATATATACATGCAAATCCTTAATCTCACTGGTTTGTCCCAATTATTTTATGTATGCTTATCTTTTTAATTATAAATGTATGAAAAAACACGTTTAAATTTTTCCATTTATATTCTAAGGCAGACAAAATTTTTCTATGATGAAAAAATGCCAGAGCAGATTTGCCTTCGTTGTCTGTGGAAGAGGCATTTGCTGGTGCAGCAGCATGGTTCCATGCCCATTTATGCCACATCTCCAATATGCTTTAAATAGTACTGATAATGACATATTTGCTTGTTTCCTAACATTAATACACATGGCTTCCGTGTTTCTTACCTAGACAGACTTAGAGATCAAAGGAGGAAAATATAATTCACAAATAGAACCACATTTACCTACTTGATTAATGTTTTGGACAACAGGCCTAAGGTATTTCAGGATAAATAGAAAGCCTTCCCAAAATGGAATTGAAATAAGTGACTAAACACACGGAAGCTAAAGAATGGCACTTCTCCCAAACCACACACAAAAATTAATTTGACATTGACAACAAATGTAATGGAGAAAATTACCAAGTTTATTGGAAGGAAAATGGGAGAATATCTTCTCTTTTTAGAAAATGTTCCTTAACACACAGAAAAAAAAGAAAAAGAAAATGCTTGGCATACAGGGCATACACACATGTGTATAAGACAAAACATAATTTACAGATTGTGCTGCAGTAATTGGACTTTTGGTATCAATAAAAAAGTGAAAGGGCAAGCCATAGACTTTGAGAAAATATGCACTATACACATATACCTGACAAAGAATCTATATGCAGAATATATTTTTAAAAGCTACTACATGTCAATAGTGAAATGACTAATAAATCAGTAAAAGCATGAATAAAGACTTAAATAGCTACTGTACAAAAACACCTCATAAACAAATGGTTGATAAGGATATGAAAAATTGCTCAGTATCATCTGTCATCCGAAAATATGTAAATTAAATATACCACTTTGCATGCACTATGATAGCTAAATCTTAGATTTTCAACAGTAAATGTTGACAAGCATGAGATACAATTGGAACTCTTACACATTGCTGGTGCAGTGCAAAATGTTGCAATCACTTGTGAAAAGTGACAATGTCTTATAAAGTAAATTATTCATCGACCATATGGCCCATCGATTCTAGTGGTAGATATTTACCCAAAAGAAATGAAAACATCTGAGCGCACACACACACAAAGCTTCTTAATCTTGACCTTGTTCATAAAAATCACAAACTATGAAATCTAAATTTTTATCAACTGGACAATGCATAAGAAAATTATATATTCATACAGAAGATTATTTGGAACCAATAAAAATTAATGAAGTAGGACCATGGAAATGAGAACAATTGTTGACATGGGGAATGTGAGGAGATTTCCTGAGGTAATGATAATGTTCTGTATGTAGATTGGTACTTTGGTTACATGGTTGTATAAATTAGTCAAAACTCATTAAAATCTTTCATATCCTTGCATTTCACTGAATTTAAATTTTCTCTCAATATAATTTTGCCTCAATATTAAATATGAAATACATCAAGAAGTAATGTGTATTGGAACCCTCATATGTTGCTGGTGGGGCTATAAATGTTTCCACTGCTGTCTGTGGAAAACAGTTTAGAAATTTACAACAAATTAAACATTGGGTTACCATATGACCTTGCAGGTAACCCCTAGGTATATGCAACAAATAAGTGAACACAGGTCAAACAAATACGTGTGTGTTTATAGCAGTGCTATAAACAATAGCAATAGTCAAAAATTGTCTAGAGGAATGAGTAAACAAATTGTGGTATATACTTTCAATAAAATATTATTCTGTCAAAAAAATTATCAATGTACTACATATGAATAAACCTCAAAAACAAATTCAGTAAAAATTTCAGGCAGAAAAGGTCACATATTGTACAGTTTCATTTATTCAAAATACCCAGAATAGTTAAATCCATAGAAACAGAAACAAATTGGTGATCATCAGGGATTGTGAGTGGAAGAAATAGGGAGAAACTGGCTCATGAGTATGAGATTTTTGATAGAGTGATGGAAATGTTTTAAAATTAGAGGTGATAACTGTACAGCATAGTAAATGTACTAAATGAAACATATTTGTTCACTTGAAAATGTTTAATTTTACATTAGGTAAATTTTGCCTCAAAGAATGCAATGTATATTTCTTTAATCTTACATTGCCTAAGTAAAATTTCTGAATAATAGTAATGAATATCTAGAAACATGAAGAACAGAATCTTTTCCAAGTCTAAGAATCTATAATTTTCTGGTGATTATATTACATAAGGAATAAATTATATTCTTAACATGTTTTAATTTTTTGTTGGAATAAAGTATATATTCAGAAAAGCACCTCAGTACTCATACTATTAAGTAAACACCTTCTAACTAGCTCCAAGAGAAAGGAACAGAAATTTTCAGAGCCTCAGAAGTCTTATGTGCCTATTTTGGCACAAGTGCCCTCTTTGCCCCACACCATGTTTGATGGCCCTGTGGACATCTAATAGGGTAGATCTGGTTTACCTACAACTCATTGCATAAATAGAAGCACACAGTATGTACTCTCTAGTGTCTAGCTTCTTTAATGTTAAATTTGTAAACTTTATTATTTCATTATTTATAATTATAGCTCATTCTCCTTAGTATAAATATCTTCTGATATTTATATATTACATCATAATGCATTTATTTATTCTACTCTCATTGGACATTTGAATAGCTTCCAGTTAGGGTTAGTTTTAGGGTTGGAATTAGGATAGGATTATAGATATAAGTTTTATAGTTTAGGTTTTACATTTTAGTCTCCAATTAAATTTGAATGAATTTTTGAATACAGTGTGATATACAGATCAAAGTTCTGTTTTTAAATATGGATATGGAATTTTTCCAGCATCATTTGTCAAAAAAATCATACCATATCCATTGAGTTGACTTAGTACCTCTCTGAAATGAGTTGTCTATAAATCTGTGGCTTTATTTTTTTCCACCATCTGCTATCATCTATTTATATATCTTGATGTTAATAACTTGCTGTTTCAATGCCAATTTCACCCTTATTTTCAATAAGGTAGTGCAGCAGTCAGGCAGCATTAACTCTGGTATTTCTAGTTTTTTAAAAACTTACTTTGGGTTTGTTTTTGTTTTCTTTTGTTTTTCTTATTGTAGATGTTTTGCATTTCCCTATCAGTTTTAGAATCAGCTTGTTAATATCAATGAAAGTCCCACTTCATTAATTGGTATTAATGAGAGAATTGGTAACACTATTGAGTATTCTAACACGTGAGCACAATGAGTCTCCTCATTAATATAGCATTAATATAGATCTTTTTAATTTATCACAATGATGTTTGTATAGGTCTTGCATGTCTTCTAGATTATCTATATTGCATTCTTTTATTCTGTTGTAAATGTTATTTATAAATTTTGACTCTTTTTTTTGCTATTGTATAAAAATATAATTGATTCTTGTATTTTGATCTATTCTTTAAACTTACTAACCTAAATTGTTAGTTCTAGTAGTTTTGGTGGGTTTTTTTTTTTTATCACTTTCACAGGATTTTCTACATCAAGTATATTCTTGTCTGCAAATTAAGACAGTTAGTTGTACTTCTTTACCAATTTGGATGCCTCTTATTGCTTTTTTCTGCTGATTATCATTAGCTAAAATCTCTGGTAGAATACTAATAACGACAAAGATAAAAAAAATTTTGCCTTGTTTATGATTTTAAGGAGGAAATATTTCATTTTAAACTGTCAAGTATGATGTTAGGTATGTTTCATAGACATTCTTTATGAGAATGCTCCCTTAAATTCAATTTTCTGAGAGTTGTTTTTCTTTTAATCAGGATTAGATACTGGATTTTGTTAATGTTTTTTTCCTGTGTCTAATGAGATGATCATAACTATTGGCTTCTTCGTTTTTTAGGTGGTTAATATGGTGAATTAAACTGATTTAAATGTTGATTGCTAAATCAAACTTGCATTTCTGGAATATAACTTGCTAAATTGTGACACATTATCCATTCCTATATACTGTTGGATTAAATTTGCTGAAATTTTGTTCAGAATTTTTGCATTCATATTTATGAGGGATGTTATAATTTTTTGCTTGTAAGACCTTTGTCAAGTTCTACTGTCCTAGTAATTTTACAGGAAAGATTAACTGAGCAAGACTATGTTGTTCAAACCCTGTTTATACCCAACAAAACATTGAATTCAGGACTAGCCCTTGGTCAATTATTGGGAGAAGAATTTAGATCCATTGGAATATTCTGTTCCATAAGTGTGTTTTTGTATTCCTGAGAATGTGGGACTCTCTGTACTAGTTTGAAAAGAGAGTTTATGCTAACAATGTAATTTATGATGAATGTCTGTTTTTTTTTTTTCATCATAAATGAAGAGGGAAGTACACTTGGCAGTATATGAAGAGGGAAAAGGAGGTAGAACCTTAGAGCTGAGGTCTATCACACAGGTCCTTGTTATGGTTTAGATATGAGGTGTCCCCCTAAAAGCTCAAATGTAAGACAAAGCAAAAAATTTAGAGGTAAAATTATGTGGTTATGAGAGCCTAAACACAGTCGTGCATTAATCCACTTGAATGGATTTATTGGGAGGTAACTGTAGGCAGGTAGGTGTGGGTGGAGGAGGTAGGTCAATGGGGCATGTCTTTGGGGGGGTATATATTTTGTCTCTGTTAAGAAGAGCTCTCTCTCTGCTTCCTAGTTGCCATGTCCTGACCTGTTTTCCTTTGCCACACTGTTCCACCATGATGTTCTGTCTTACTTTGGGCCCAGAGCAATGGAGTTGGCTGTCTATAGACTGAGACTTCTGAAACCATAGTCCCTAAATAAAATTTTCCTTCTCTATCTTTGTTTTTATCAGGTCCTTTTGGTCACAGCTGAGAAAAAAAAAATGCCTAAAACAATGCTGAATGCTTCAGCCTATGTGTAACAATCCTTGTCACCAAGACCTGGATGAGCTTCTCTGCTTGACAAAACTTTGTAGATGTTGTCAGTACATCATTACTGAAAGAAAAAAACATGTCTCTATGAGACTCAACTCAGAGGAGTAATCTGGAAGTGTGTACTTTGTTCTTGTGAGCATTGACCCACCTTTTTTTTGTTGTTGTTTATTTGTTTTTTTGCTGATTTTAATGTGGATCTTTCATTGTAATAATCTGTAACAGTGAATATACCTTAGTGAAAAAACAGCCTGAGAATGGTCTTGGGGACCACCAATACAGAAACTGACCTCACTGAATAACTTGAGAAGTATGTCCTTTGTAATTTTCAGAAGGAATTTGCATAGAATTACTATCATTTTTTCCATAAATCTTTGGTAGAATTCATTTTCAAAGTCATTTGTGCCCAAAATGTTCTTTATGGGAATCTTCTAATTACAAGTTGAAAGTTTTAAAGATACTTAAGATTATTCAGGTTATTTTTATCTCTTTGAGTGAGTCTTGGTAGTTTTTGTTCTTTGTTCTTGAAGGAATTTTGTTATTTCATCTAATTTAATTTTATTGGCATAAAGTTGTCCATAATATTCCCTTAGTTTTTTCTTTTGATACGTGTAGAATCTATGGTAAAGTTAGTTATCATTTAAGATATTGATGATTTTTGGTTTTTCTCTTTTTATACCAAAACATATGGCCAGAAATTTATCAATTTTATTAATTGCCTTTTTCATTGACTTTTTCTATTGTTTTTCTTTTTCTATTTTCTTGATTTAATCTGTTTTTATTTTTTATTTCATTTGTTTATTTTGTTTTCTTTCTACATTTTCAGTTTCTTACATTGATGCTGAGATCTTTGATTTCATTTTTCTTTTAGTATAAATATTTAGGGCAATAATCTTTTCCCAAAATTACCTTTTTAACATTACTCTCTTAGATTTGAGTATTTGTATTTCTAGATTATGATGTTTATAACTTGTATTTTCATATTTACTCAGCATGGATTATTTAGAAGTATGTTATGCAGTTTCATAAAATTTGAGAATTTACCAAATTTTTTCCTGGAAATTTCAAATTTAAATTAGAATCTTGCATTTCTAATTTAATCTCATTTTGGCCTTAAAATATACATTATAGTTTCTAAAACCATTCATATTTATTAATTTATTTTTGAGAATACAGTCAATCTTGATAAATATTCTACATGTACTAAACAATAGTGTACAGTCTGCTGGTTTAGATGTCTTTTCCTTCTTCTTCATTTAATGCTGAGGATTGAACCCTGGGCCTGTGTGTGCTAGGCAAACACCTTACCATGGAGTGAAACCTTATCAGTTTATGTTTTGAAGCTATGTTCTTAGCATAATCATTTAGAATTCTCACATGCTCCTTTTGAATGAACTCTTTTTCACTTTAAATAATCTTCTTTATCCCTGGCAAAGTTATTTGCTCTGATATCTACATCATCTAATACAAAAATATCTAGTGGAACTTATTTTTCATTAGTGTTAGGATGGCATATCTTTTTCTATACTTTTAATTTTAATTACTTGTATTTATATATATAAAGAATGCTTGTCATAAGCAGTATATAATTGCCTCTTATTTTTTTATCCTTTTTGGTAAATCACGCATTTTCATTGGGATACTTATACCATTTGTAATGATTATCTGTAGGGGAAAATCTATTATTTTCCTTTATTTTTCTCTTATCCGATGTCCCTTGTTCATGTTTCCTCTTTTTCTATAGATTGCTTCCTTTTTTAAAAACTATTTTTTAAATTATTTCCTTTGTGGGTTTGTTAGTTAAATTTTTTTTTTCATATTGGTGATGGTTCACAGCTGCTAATACAGAATTTGTAGACTACACCTTTAACTTACATCAGTCTACTTTCAAGTAACATTTTATCACCACATTATCTATAGTACAGGAAACTTGTAATACATTGCTTCCATTTGCCTGCCACTCATCTTCATACTTATCTCAGTCCGTTTTTCTGCTGCTATAACAGAATGCTGAGACTGGGGTTAAAAGAAAAGAAAAATAAAGAAAAGAAAATTGTTTCTCACAGTTTTGGAAGCCAAAATCAAATGGCTGCATTTAGAAAGGGCCTTCTTGCTGCATTATAACATGGTGGAAGGCATCACATGGCAAGAGGGAATGCACAAGAGAGGAAACTGGAACAAGAGGAGAACATATACTAATTTTTTTAGATATGCAAAGCTGAAAGAATTCATCAGCAGCAGATCTACACTACATGAAATATCAAAGAAAGTCTTCAAATGTGAGGAAAATGGTACCACATAGAAATATGGGTCTTTAAAGGGAATCAGAGAACAAAGTTGTTCCTGAGATAATGAATTTAGTTTGTTCATAAGAGTGGGGTTCTCTTGACCTAGGTACATCTTAAATGCCCCACTTGCTAATATTGTAACAGTGGCAATTAAAATTCTATAAGATTTTTGGAAGGAACATTCAAATCATAAGTGTGTGTTTATATATTTGACTTTCTATATCTTATAAACCCCATACTTTATTAGTATTCTTATTATTATTATTATTAATTTGTTTATACAATTACTTTTACAGATATTTAAACAATAAGGTCAAGCACTCTGTATTTACCCACATAAATATTTCTAATTCTCTTATTTCTTTGTGTAGATCCATATTTCCAGGTAGTACCACTTTCCTTTGGTCTGAGGGCTTTCTTTAATCTCTTATATCATGTAAGTGTGCTGTTTATAAATTCTTTCAACTTCATATATCTAAAAAATTATTTTGCCTTTATTTTTGAAACATATTTCCCTAGTTAAAGATTACTAGTCTTATGTTCTAGTCTTCCTATTTGTGCCCCACCCCCAATTCATACAGTGATATTCTAACTTCCAAAGGAATAGTATTAGGAAGTAAGTGCAATTAAGTAATTAGATAAACAGATCTAGATGAGGTCATGAGGGTGAAGTCCTCGGGATGAGCTTTACTGATACCCACTCTCAGAATTCCAAGCCTCCAGAATGGAAGAAATAAATGTTTTTATTTATTTTATCTTCTTTTATTTATTTTATCTTCCAAATAGCCCATAGTATTCTATTTAGCAGCCAGAAATACTACTATTAATAATATGAAAATTTTATTTCTATAGGCACAGGCACAGAACCACATAATATTTTTAAAGAAATATTTAATGTGTTGCTTGTTGAACTACTTAACTTCAAATGTTCCTTTATTTTTATAATTTCTGTTTTCTGCTCCCTTTAGATTTTATTTTCTCTTCCTTTTTACCTACCCATTACTTTAAAAATATTATTTAAATATAGTGATCTTACTCTGTATTTTAGAAGGTACCTGATATTGATAAATTGTTCCATAGGTTTCAGAAAACCATTGTTCATTGAAAGTGTTCAGTCTTTCACTGAACTAAAATTTGATTTATATTTTTAAATTCTGTGTTAGTCAGCTTTGCTTTGTTGTGACAAATACATCTGACAATTACAACTTAGAGGAAGAAAGATTTATTTTGGCTCACAGTTTCAGAGGTTTGGACAATGGCTGGCCAATTCCAAAGCTCTGAACCCTAGGTAAAGGCGGAAGAGCCCATGGTGACAGGGCATGGTAGGAAAAGCTGCTCAGTTCATGACATCCAGGAAGAAGAATGAGAGAGAGGGGGGAGGGGTATGCCAGGGACAAAATATAAACCATAAAGGCATGTCTCCAGTGTCCTACTTCTTCCAGTCACACCCTACATGTTGGCCATTCTTTTACATTATTTTTCTAATTCCCATATCTATCACCTATAGTTACCACCCAGTGAATCCATTGAAGTGGTTTAACCCACTCATTAGGTTACAGCTCTCATAATCTAATTATTACACCTCTGAATATTCTTGCATTGTCTCACACATGAGCTCTTAGGGGACACCTCATATCCAAACCACACAGACTCCTCATAGTAATCATTAAACTATACATTTTTTATCCTTGTTTTAATTTCTACAAAGGAAGAAAGAAAGAGAAATGAGATTCAGAGAATCTGTATAACCACTATCATGGAAGAGGAGGAAAATAGCTCATTGTTTTTATCAAAGTCTATTTTGCAGCAAAGTTATCTATGTATATTGTTTTGTATAAAATGTAAGAAGAGCTTTAAAACTTCATTATTTAAATAAATGTTGTATAAACCCAAAAATTTTAGATTATGGTCCTAGATATTAGCTGCTTTAGATATTAGCTAATTTAGATATTAGCTGATTTAGATATTAGCTGCTTTAATTTATTGCAAACATTTTATATTCCAGATATATACTAATTTATGTATCCCCACAATAACCTTATGAGGTTAGCTATCCCAATTTTACAATCAGGAGGACTCAAGAAAGACTAAATAATTTGCTTGCAGTCTGCAACTTTTAAATTCAGAATTTTAATCAAATATAAACAGTTGGGATGTAGAACCCCTGCTCTTTGCCACTTAGCTAACTAATTACTTCAGCAACACTTTATTCTTAAAATATGCATGGTGACAGGAAGCATTTGCATTATATAAAAATTTATATGCAAAATGAATAATTTAAAACAAAATCAACTAAATTCTCCTTTAATCATCTGAAAGTCCTTTGATAGGTCTCATCTAATCTATCAATATAATAGCCATTTTGATAAACAGAATAGTTACTAGGTAGTGGTACTTCAAAACAAAGACAGACAAAAGGGAGCAAATTTATTTAACCATCATTTCCTACTAATGTATTTGTATTATAAGAATATACAGCAAATATTTTGAGAAAACAACATAATCTAATTACCTCATAACCAATAGAATTAATGTAGGAAATTGACTCTAATAAATGGCAATATTTCTCTTTTAAAGATCACTTGTTAGTCTATGGTGCTTACTGTTAACACAACTTGATTTTTAAAGAGCCCTTTTACAACTCAGGATTATCATTGCCACATGTGAAACACAAAAAGGATTTTTAAAATAAAAATAGCATTTGGAGCACATCTGTTTCAATGATGTTTTAAAGAAATTTGCATCTATTGAAATCTGGTAGCTTGTTTGTCTATTGCTTTAAGAAGGTGCTCTGCATGACTCACAATTAGCCTGTGCATCCAGCGAGATAGGTGTTGCCATGGTAAGTACACATTTTTTAATTGAATAGCAAACTAATAGGCACATAAAACCCACATAACTTGTTGGTACATAAATTGCCTCCCCTAGGGCTGCAAATAAACATACTCCTCTTCTAAAATATTTCGCTGTTTTTTTCCTGGTTTTGTTTAGATAGTAGAGTAAGACATATTCTTTCACTGCCTAAAATCTCCTTTCCTCATACAATCTTTCTCACCTCCCTTCACCAATGGAACTGCAGCTTTCTCAGTGCATAAAAGAACTACATTGTGTACAAGGAACTCATTCAGATATGAAAAGTTATGTAAACCCATGCTCTGATTTCTAATTAATACATGGAATCTTTAATTCATCAAAAACATGGGAAGTCATATTAAATGTGTCTCAAGAAATTTCTTATAATCTCATTCAGAATTCTTTATAAAACAGATTGCTACATAAAGTGATAAGAATGATGCCTTCAAATTGTATTGGAAATAAATCACATTAAATTGGCAAGCTCAAACCACCCTATTTTCTCAAATGCCCTGTGTTTACTTGGTTCTCCTCTCAGCCTTCCTTGTCTTCCTCACCCCATCCCCCATCCCACCAAACCCAACCTATCCACTGCTTTCATTGACAGAGTGGTACATGCTTCTGTCCACTTATTTTATTTTGCTCTCTTCTTGGATATTGTGAATTTACATGTCTTTATCTTTTGCTTCTAAAAGAAGACCCTTTCATGGCAATTCACAGGTGATAAGCAATTTGCAGAATGGTGCTCTGCCTCCTTTTTCCATTTTGAAGATTATTTTTTTCCTGGTTTTACTTTAATCACAGTGAAGCATGTGGAGAGATCGGTCATTTGGACTCACATCCAAGTTATTTTTGGAAGCACATTGACAAATTTTTAAGTAGACATTGTATTTCACAAAGAATGCTGTTCTGAGATCACTCTGGCTTGAACAATAAGAAAATTCAAGACTACAGGAGGCAAGCACAACAGGATATCCATAAGTAACAACGCTTACTTATCAACCAGGGGGAGCTTAACAGACTTGTTCCTGGCTGTGACAAACAGTGAGCAGAATTTTTAGAGAGGCTGAAAGCAGGGAATGAACACAAAAGATAACTCTGGAAAAGATTTGGTGTAGTGTGCTGACTGCTTCCTGGTGCAAATCAAGAGCAGTTTAGAACAATGGTGACTGATGGTTTTCAGCAGTTGCCTGGACTCAATTCTGTTGCCTGGTAGAGTTCACTCACCTTTGCTTTCTCACTTTGATTTCAGAGTTCATTTTTCATGATGTTCATTTTTTAGGATGAAAGTGAACCTGACTTGAAGGAATAGATGAATAGCTCCTTGTGGGTTCAAAGACACTTCCAGCCGCTCGGAACAAAAGGAAATTATTATACAGATCAAGGTACAACATAGAAATGTTTTTACAGATTTTAAATAAAATATAAACAGCTGTTGAGAGAAGCATGGCACAGTAACAGTTGTTACCAATCCATTAATAATCTGAACACAAATTCGATCCTGTTCATTATGTTTAACCCACATTCCTCTATGGGGAAAACAGACTGATTTAAATGTGTAAAAAATGGATTCAACAGTAAATCAGAACAAATATGGAGAAAGGAAATGGTGAATCAGGTCTGAATTTATTAGGTAATTTTCTTGAAAACCAAGTAATCAATATTTTCTAGCTATGTAATGAGTGGTGCTAATAGTGATAGCCTGCTTTTATTGACTACCATTCAAAGTTCTGTCAATTAAATGACAAACATTCTAAGGAACTGTTTCTCTTATCTCTTTATATTTCCTGTACTAGTAAAATACAGTTTTAATTTCTAATCAGGAGCATGCAGTCTTTCCAGTCACCTGCTTTTTAAAACAAAGAAGGAGTTACTCATGTCTCCTTACATTTCACTCTTTCTATTTTACTATGTGACTTAAATTTTCCTACTGTCATATTTAACAAAACCTTCAGGGTCTCCAAGTTTGTGTATGATCTATAGAGGTGGAAATAAGTGAGAGGCTATGGAATTCTTTGTGAACTCCTTATTCATTTGTAAAATAAAGAGCCTACACTGGAAAAGATAGTGCATCATGAAAACCTAAATGCATCAAAAGGAGTTCACCAAGACAACTTCATTACTATCAGTTATACTTGTGTTGATGTTACATGGTACAGGAGACCATAGAAATCTAACCCACAAAGATAAAATAACTTTAAAACATTTATGAATTCAAGTTAACAGTATCTGGTTATAGAATAAAAGGACTATAACAAACAAGAGGACCTAGAGCAACAGGAATGTCCCACTGTTGGAACAACTGAGCCTCCTGTTGGGTATTCTCTATAGATGCTGAAAGAAGACAATCCATCCTCCTTCAGTGTTTTGGAATGCAGTTTTCTCTCAACATGAAAATGTTTGTTATAACAATGCTATGTTTGATGGGTTTCCTAAAAAATGGCTCTCAAATTAAACTCCCTTGGAACACGGTTTGATTTAGCTCAAATGTATTTATTGAAAGCAATGCATGGCAGATTAGAAAAATATTACATATGGTATTTAAAAAAAATTTTCTGCCAAACATAGTAAACAGAAAAAAGTCTTGTTTGTAACCTTACCAAAGTGTTTACATCCTCTCCTGTGCTTTTTCTTTTTCTTTTTTAAAATTTCTCTCCTCTTCTATCTGTTGATAATCAAGTTTACATCTTTCTAATAATTTTAATCATTTCACGCAGAGAAGATGAAAAAAGAAAAAGATCTTTAAACAGAAAATCTATTGCCTACAGAGCAAATAAATGGTTACATTTTTTAAAAGTAAAATGAATCCATGTTATGTTCAGGGGTGACCTAACACATTATGGAGGAAGACACATATTTAATATGCTCGTTAGTGGTATTTATTAGCACACTTACGCAAGGAAGGGATGATTATTCAGAAACAACATTTTCATCAGGCAAAGTTCCCCCTGGAGAGCCTTATTGTCCCTAGGAAGTCTAAACATGAACCATGTTAACATCAGAACAAAGGTATCTCTAAATAAAGTAATTAACAGACATATGTGTCCTGACAATCCAGACATCAAAGGACAAAAATTTCACATCAAAATCAGACAACAAAAACATCAAATGGAAAGGGCAACTATCGTTGTTCTAACAAATCCAGCCTGATGCATTTTGAATGTGCAGTTATAAACCATTATACTGAGAGTCAACATTTGTTTTATCTCAATGATTTCCATTTCAAATTTTCTCAATTTACTAGTCAGAGATGATTTCTCTCAATTTTTATCTTTCATGATCACCCTGGGATTTGGAGGACAAACTGCATTCTCATTGTCCTGGCTATTGATAAAGATCTGTAATTGCAATGAGGCCAAAGATTGTCTTGATGATGTCAAGAGTCAGAACACAATTTCTGTGGCCTTTACTAAAAGTGCTACTTTGCTGTGCCACCAGTCAACATTTCTTATTTCAATAAAGCAAAAGGCCACACTGGAAGAAATAGGAACAGCCAGATTGCTTCTCACTCCCTGGTGCAGTATAGCCAAGCAATTTAGTCTTCACTGTGTTCTGGCAAAGAAAAATTCCTTTACTAGTAACTTTGTTCTGTGTCTCATAGTTGAATTCTAGCTTGGGGCCAAATTCCAGATCAGAGCTCACCCATTTACCAAAGCCTATAATGTTGGGCTGATTCATTTTGACTATTTGCCAATGAGCTTTTATCATTCTCCTTTCCTCCTTAGTTGTTTTAGTCCCTTTTCTCAGAACATGACAGTCAGTGTGGGGTAGTGGCTCAGATCAGTGCTTCTGGAGATAGATTACCAATATTCGTGGCTTGGGTCTGCCATTCAGCATCTATCTGATTTGGGGAAACTAACTAAACTTCTGTGTTAGTCATGTTTTCATCTCTAAGACAAAATACCTGAAAAAAACAATTTTAAAGAGGAAAGGTTTATTTTCATCCATGGTTTTAGAAGTTTCAGTCTATGATCAGCTGGTTCCATTGGCTATTCCACCTGTAGTGAGGCAGGCCATCATGGCGGAAGGATATGGCAGAGGAAAACTGTTCACAGCAGCCAAGAGGCACAGAGAGAAAGAGGAAGAGGAAGGGGCCAGGGCCAACACATAGACTTCAAGGGCATGCCCCCAAGCACCTACACCTTCAATCAGGTGCCACCTTCTACAGTTTCTACTACCTCTCAATTGTCCATTCAGATTATTAATTCATCTATGGACTAATCCACTGATGAAGTTATTGCTTTCATGATTCAATCATTTTCCCAAAGTCCAACCTACAAACATTGCTGCATTGAAGTCAAACCTTTAACACATGAACCTTGAGAGGATGTTCCAGATACAAACAACAATATCTCTTTTACCTCATTTTCCATAAAATGCAGATACCTTCATCATGGATTGTTTTTAAGGATGGAAGGAATTAAAACAGCACAGGAACTGCGTGCAGGGACTTGTACACAATAAGTGATATATGTAAGATGATTCTTGTTAATGTTATTACATGATATAACTTGTAGCAGATTCTGATTTTTGACTCACTTAACATGTGTTTCAACATCTTTCTTATTTCCTTTGCTTTACCATATGTAGCCTGGAAAGCTAAAAACAAAAATATTCTCTGGACTCCCTTCCAGCTAGGAGTCAGGCCTACTGTTTCTTCCAATCAAATGCACCTGCATAAAGTGGCACCTGGTCAAAGGAAACTCAGATGTGCTGGATGACTTGGTGGAATACTGCATCCAGGCAAACTCCAGGTTCCTAAGTATGGGTCTTCACTTCACAGCTGTTTCCCTTAGAAGAATCCCACAGTGTGGTTGGACATTTTTTCCTCACCATGAAACCCAAATCTGGTTCTGTGGCCTTTGCTGATGTTCCATAAACCACCAACTAGGCTTTAGCAAATCCATTGCTGCATAAACTAACTAGAATGTACTTTGCAGTCTATAATTAAAAATCCAGATTTTTGTACAATGTCATTTAGAGTTTCATGGAGCAATGTGCCTGTGAATGTGACAATAGTGTGATAAGGTTATACCTCAGACGCAGAGAAAAGGGACCACTCTTTCATGTATGACAAATTCTACTTTATACACTTATAAATACATGAATCTCTAGATGTTTCCTGCAATTTTTAGATCTCTTTAAGCTTCAACTTTTCAGAGAATTAGGGATTTCTGCTCCGATGATTGCAACAAGTCCTTGGTTCTTCTCCCTGCACTTCATATTTTTCTATTGTTCTCCTTTCACTTTAGAGCAGATTAATGTTGTTAAGAAAACCCAATCTCAACCACGTGTCATTGAAGAGAAGAATTTCATGTAAGCCATTGGTAAATTGATAAGTTCCAGGTTGCTAGATGGACCCAAGCATTCTAGAAATGTCTTATTCCATTCCCAAACCAGTCCTTCTTTAAAGAGTATTTCAAGGATTGTAATAATTTTCCATTCATTTAATCACTGAGGATTCAAGATTATTCTCGAGGAATCATGAAACATAACTACTCAGTTAAATAAAGGCACAGTAGAGAACAGGCACAGTGAAACACAGGTCCTCTGGTTTCTTGTCCAGAACCATTATCCTCCATTCAAGTGATCTGAGTACTCCATTCTTCCAGATTTTTCATGTTGCAGACACTAAATTGTAATTGACAGCTCTGAAACAGACTTGTCATGGTAATTGACCACTGAGTACTATAACTCTCACCATTAGACTATGGATGACAATGTGATTATTGCCTTTCTGATTAATCTAATCTAATAAAAACAGTGATTTTAAAAGTACCTTGTACTTTATCATGTTACGATGGATAAAAATAATAGGATCCACTATTTTATCATGTATTGTGCTTATGACAATTTTATTTAATATCAATGGACCCCTAAAAGTGTTTTATTTGTGATTTGTCATGAAAAATTGGAAAGATTGTCTGATGGTACCATGAACGCATTCAAGCATTTTAAAAGCAAAGTTGTTCCTGAGTGTCTCCAGAATTTTATCTATGGAATGCGGCATTCTACTATTGCTATTCCTGTTTTATGGAATGCGGCATTCTACTATTGCTATTCCTGTTTTCACAAAACTTTCTTCTCCATTTCTAAAATTTCTTCCAAGTCTTTCTGCACCATCTAATTGTTCCTCGACATCTCCACTGGACATGATTGTTCTCACAGCCTTCTTCTCTTAATATATATGGAACTTACCAAATACTTCTGCTGTATATGGCAATTTGTTCTCTACCTAATTTCACTTCTGCATCAGAGCATTAGATCTGAGAGGATGTATATCAAGGCTATTCTGTTCTTGAGTCCCTCATCGTGTCTGGAGCTTTTCACAGACACAATAAATATTTGATGAATAAAGAAGGTCACAAGCTCAACTGCCTACAGGGGTGTGCAGTCAACATGATGGAATGCTAGAAGGCTTGCTATAAGGGTATATATGTAAGCTGCTTGGACTGTGAATGAGCATAGGACTGCCTACTCATAGTGCCTAGGAAATGCTGTGTGGACTTAATGAAGGCAAAACAAAGCACTTCCAGGGATCACATTAACCTCAGTGCCAGCCAGGTTGTGTCCCTTGAATAAAACACCAGGCAGCCTCCTTCTCTGCAGTCAGCACCAGCCCAGAGAGTTAAGCCTCTCTTTTCTGGAATTGAGTTAATTTTGTTTTCCTTCTGACTTCATGTGAGGAGTGAGTGTAGAGAGACTGTGGGGAGTCAAACTTATTAATCATTACTTAATGATGTAGCTTTTATTTCAAATAAAGAGAAATATTACATTATTATAGCCTACATCTTACAAAATGTTTTCACCTATATTGTTTAAACTTCATAACAAATTTGGAAGGTGGATAAGCCTACAAGCAGCCCCATTCTTTTTGTTTCTTTTTCTTTTTAACAAATACGAAATATCACAGCTAAAGAGAGCAGAGTCTTTTCCAAATTCTTGCAGAATTGAAATGTAGCAGAGATATCCCGAAACCCAGGACATTTGTAACTTACTCCAGGGCTCTTCCCTCAACACTCTTTTGCTCAGCACCAAACTTTTTATATTGGCACACAGCCTTACCAATCAGAAAACAGAGGCAGTTCACCTTCAGAGGTAAGTGAGGTTTAGGTTTTTATTTACCTTTGTATATTTTTTCTTTTAGTTGACATATAAAGATTTGCAATATATCACATGACTTTTCCATGTAATTGTATGTGATTTTCTATTCACCAATTATATATGCATGTTTGCAAATGATAGCAATTTTGCACCACTTTGCAGTGTTTATCCCAAGTTCAAAGACATAGAAACACAAACACATGGATGCGAGCACGCACACACACACACACACACACACACACTTGCCTTTCACATAAATGTAGGTATAGAATAAGACAACAAACAAACTGAAAATTTGTAATTGCAGCAAGAGCTAATGAAACATAAAATAATCTCTAATAATACCAGCAATGATCTATAGAATTCATGCCAAGGACGGGGTGATAAGAAGGTGGTTTATATTGACTTGATGGGCTTTGGAAGTTGGCTTGTCAACTTTCTCCTTGTAATGGGCTCATGTAAACTTTCCATATGGGAAAGTAGTCCCTGTTTTATTCCCATGCTAACTCTCTGATAAAAGGTTACGTGGGCAAGTTTACTCACAATCAAACTAGATGGGGGACTAAGAGAGAGAACCATAGGTTAGGACTCAGGATGACCAAAGATGTGCATAATCTGCTCTGAGTTCCAATCTTGAGAGAGAAGAAGGAGAAAACAAGAAGTAAAAGCAGCAATTAGGGGTGGGGTCAGTTTTGTTCTTCTCAAGTTTCTCCTGCAATGAATGATTAACACCAGAGAATGAACATAAAAAATGAAAAAATACCAGGCATGGGAAGAAATTTATGAGAAAAGAATAGAAAAAACTATTACTCATAAAATTTCCACCAGTATGTATCAAAGTTTCATGACTCAAAATGTAAATCATTTCATTATATTGGTTTGCTCATTTGTAACAATTATATAATGATTAGCCCTCAACACTGAATTGAGAAACAGTAGAAAAATGGAACAAAAGTGATTATTCCTAAGAACAATTCAACTGCTATTGCTTACTTAGGTAACTTTGACAATGTAACCAAGCTCTTCAAAAACTAGGTACAAAATGATTTTCAAGCACTTTTGTTTTGGTTGTTAAGTATAATATTTTGCTTAGATTTTTTTTTGAAAGAAGGTCAAAGGGAGTTTTCAATTAGTATCTGTGGGTACACTGATATAGTTACTTAGGGATTTATATTTATAACTGAATCTTATGTTGAAAGAAAACTTTTTATATTAACATAATTTTATAATGACAAACCCCATACTTAATATTCCTAACTCAGGTACACAGAATCTGTTATGAAGACTGGCACCCTGAGAAAAGAAAATAAATACATACATTCCTAATTTTGTCAATTACAGATTTTTTACCATAAACATTCACTGTATATTGAGAAATGGTGTAAAAAACATTCTAATAATTGCCTATCTCTATGTAAACATACTATAATAAAGAAGAAAAACATTTTGATAACCTGCAGAAAAATATTTCAACTAGGAAAATATCTCAACAATTTATATGAGATATTTTTAAAGTTTATAAGGGAATTCAAGATTGTTCATGTTATTAGTTTTATTTATTGGCTAATTTTTAAAATCTCCGAATCATTGTCACTTCAAAATTAGTGAATGAGGTGACTGGTAGCATCTTATATTAGGATTTTAAAGAGATAAACTGGTATTCACAAACAATTCATTATAATATAGAAGCTTGAAGCTTTGAGGAATGAAAGACAATTTAGAAAAGGATAAAATTCAAGAGAATAAATTTGGTTTTCCAATTTAAATTAATGGTTTTTTCATCATTAGCAAATGTTGTGACAGTACTTTTCAGGGAATAGAGTTTAAAAAAAATTGAACCCAAATGAGTGCTGATCCTGGAATACTTTCTTCTAAGACATGGCCCTCTAAGTAAAGAACAAAAAAACAGGTAGACATCGGAATATACAGGAAAAAGGAGGAAGAAAGGGAACCTGTCTGGAGACCACACGAAGAAGAGGAAAGAGAAGTACTTTAATATGGGTTAGAATGAAATCAACTGGGGAGTGACACAAGTCCATCATTAGAAGGAAGATAGAGCCAAATGATAGTAACGGAAAGGAAGGGAGGGAGGAAAAGAGAAAGGGAGAGAATTAGGGAGGGAAGGAAGGAAAAAAAAAACAAAAGAAGAGAAAATATCATACTATCTAGTAGGTAGCAAATATAGTGCTATTTTTGTATTTGTTATTTGCAATAACGTATTTAGGAGTCCAAGAGAAATTCTTACAGAAAGGCAAGCCTCAGCTATCTCCCAAACATAACCACAGAACCTCCACAGTTAAAATGCGAACTTTTTTTTCTTTTTCTTCCCACAAATCATATTTTGGAAGATAGAAATGAGAAAGGACTGGGAAATTTGTGATTATAGTGAAAGGATCAACTTTAAAATTGTGTTCCAATGCATGCATATTTGTATGTACCGTGGGGCCAGAAAGACAAATAATATGTTGCATCTTGAAATATTCTTTTCCAATTAGGTAAAATATAAATTTTTGGAAGTATGGTCCTATGAAATTACGGCTTTGTATTATCAAACTAAACCCTTGTTGATCCACTTAGCCCACCCCTGAGAGGGAATCAGGATGGAAAATAACATTTTTCTCAACCATAGAGCTAATCCTTTAATATCTTCTTTCCCCAAACTAAAGCTGCTTCCACCACAGTCACCTTCTTTTCCCCATCACATACCACGTACATTTGTTGAAGAAGGAACCTGAAACACATACCATCAGTTCATGTGGTTTCCTTACAGAACCTTCCAGATGGAAACTTTCCTAAACCTCTGCTTGATACAAATTACATTTGTATCCTGAATAATTCTTTTTCTGCTTTTGGCCTTATCTTTTATTTAAACTTGATGCTTGGCTACATTTTAAGGCATACTCTTGGCCAACTGTGGAAATAAAGACATGCTCTGTTATTAAAATAGCTTTGGACTTGCTTAGCTTAATAAAACACTAATATCCATACTTTGAGGACAAACCACCTGTGACCTCTCAGCACGCCTTTGTGATCTGTGAACCACTCTCAACATACTCTTCACATTGTATATCTACAGGGAAGCCATAGAGTATTGAGGCCTTAAAAAAATTGATTTAAATCTGATGCTTTGAGCTTAGAGTTTACTACATGTACATTACTTTACAAGACTAACTAACTGCATAGGGTTTGTATCCTCATGACTAATGAAATTGCATTGATCAAGGGCATCAATGATTTCTGTATTTCTAAATCTAATTAACATTATTCTAAATTTATTTTTAAATACCAGCAATATCTTGAAGACTAAGTTCCACGAGAGCTGAGATTGAATTTGTCTTCTTGCCTTCTGTACTAGAATGAGGCAGAGCGTATTCTAGCCTTGCAACCACCCATTTTTCTTAGTACCAATGTACTTTCTTTAATATAGAGTGGAGAGTTAAAAATGATGTTTCACAGATTTCCTGGAAGTTGGAAGTAAACATGGGATCTAGGTTTTACCAATCAATGTTATCTCCTATTAACTGGAGGCAAAACTCAGGGAAGGGAAGAACTCCTATTGCATTGGATGCTTCTGCCAGGCAGACATGGTCTTTAGGGAGTTTTATTTATCGATTTTTTTTGAGAATCATTGGCAGAGTTCTCCAAGGTCAGCCATTACATTTATGGGTTTTGCAAGTGAAGTATACATTTCAATTTTGTTGGTTTTTTTGTTTCATATGTTTCATTTTTCTTTGAATACTTAGATATTTTATCATCCTTTTCATTGTTTTATTTCATGTATAAAATCTAAAATGATGTTTAATTGGTAATTGTACCTTTCCCCCATCATAATTTAAGTTCCACATGGGCTGGGATGTGTTTGTCTTCTTCTCTACGGGTGCTTGAAAGATACAAAGCACCTGCAATCATTCTTGGCTTGATTCCAGCTGCCCAAAGTTCAAGACATTTATATAAAATGGCATAATATCTGCTTATAAGCCATGCACATCCTGCTTTACACTTTAAATCATCTCTTGGTTTTATAAAATTCCTAATAAATGTGCATTTCATGTAAATATTTGTTATACTGCATTGTTTAGAGAATAATGACAAGAAAAACTATTTGTACATGTTCAGCACAGATGCAATTTTTTAAAAAATATTTTCCATCCAGAGGTAATCTAATATGGAACCCACAGATACTGAGAGTAGACTGTAGTTATTTGAGTGAAAAAACAAAAAAACAAACAAAACACAAATGAATGGGTTGCAGATGTGTAAAGACTGGAGTTATATTATTTGTCACAGGATTATTTTAAATCTTTTATTTCCACATGCATGTACATATATATGCACATATAATATAGAAATTTTCCTTATTCTTTTCAGGTTTCACTCCCAAGATAGACCTCAGAAAAGAATAAAAGCCCTCCTTTACTTCTCCAGTTTTAATAGCTTTCACCTTCTAAGCTCAGGCTTTCATATGAAAAATTTGTTCATTATTTGCCAAATGAACTTATTTTAGATCACTTTTAGACTGCAAAGCCATCGCAGAATGCCCATGTACGAATATTCACTATTATTAACATCTTACAATTAAAAAGTACATTTGGTATAATTTAACAAACCAATATCAAATTATTATTATTAACTATTCCATAATATTCAAATGTTGATTTTACCTAATGTCTTTTCTCTGTTCCAGGATTTCACCCAGGATAGTATGTTGCATTTAGTAGTATTGTCTCCTTAGGCTCCTTATCTCTGCAACAGTTTTTCAGTCTTTTCTTATTCTGATGATTTTGAGAATTTTGAATGCTGATCAGGTGTTTTGGAGAATGTCTCTCAATCAGGATTTATCTGATGCTTTCCTTATAATTTTCCTTATAATTAGACCAGAGCTTAAGGGAAGACCACAGAGTTTAAGTCCCATTTCAGTTCACAACCTCAAAAGCATGTAGAATCAACATGACTTATCACCTTTAATATTGACTTCAAAGGATGGAGGTGTAGCTCAGTGGGAGAGGCCTTGCCCAGCATGCCAAAGCCATGAATTCAATTCCCAGAACTGCAAAAGGAAAAAAGAAAAACAGTGTACTTGATTACCTATCTGGCTGAAACCATGCTTCTCAGATGTCTCCCCTACAATTCTCCCCTACAAATTTACTCTTCTGTACCTTTTTTTTTTTCTTTTGGTACCGGGAATTGAACTCAGGGATACTCAATCACTGAGCCACATCCCCAGCTCTACTTTGTGTTTTTACGTACAGACAGGGTCTCACTGAGTTGCTTCGCGCCTCGTCATTGCTGAGGCTGGCTTTGAACTCGCGATTCTCCTGTCTCAGCCTCCCAAAGTGCTGAAATTACAGGTGGGTGCCACCACGCCTGGCTTCTTTACCTTTTGATATTCTACTTTTTTGAAGGAATCCCCTTTGTACAGCCAACACCTAGGAATGGAGAGTCTTGTTCCATTTTATTGAGGAGAAATTGCATACAAAAATTCTTTGGAATTTATCTGCATTGGAATATTTGCATTTTTTCTCATTATTAGTTATTCAATTATTGGTAATAAAATATGCACTAACAAACAGTTATTTTATACTTTATATGGGAATCCCATAGATCTTTGCTGATTTATTTTGTGCAAATTGATTCATCTTTGGACATTGGGGACCTTTTAGTTGCTCCCTGCTTCCCTTTGACATATTTCCAAAACTAAAGATTTTCTGTATTACTTCTTTATTTTCTATCACTATAAGATGCAGCTGGTTTATCTTGTATATTCCCTACCCCAATCTTAGAATAGGCCATTTCTCTAAGGATCCATGGTTAGGAACCAAGATTTATGTGTATGTGTGTTCACTGATACTGGAGTATCAATTGATTTTAAGCCTTCTCAGCTGACAAAATGAGGAGATACAACTTGCTGCATTATATGTTATGAGATAATATCTAAATATATGTTATATCTGTATGTAACATGTATGAACTAAACCATATATAAGCTCATAGCTCTAAATATTTCTGTGTGTGATCATCTGTACCTATATTATCTGTACATACATACTGATGTCTTCAATTCTAATCCTTACCACATAGATCACTCTATCCTCCTTCCTTTGCTGATATATAGTTCCCACCATCAGCTGTCATTTTAATGAGCTATTCAATTCCAGTATGTATGTCTAATGACACCAGAATTCCTATCCCATCCTGTAACTGTTTGTTTGTTTGTTTACCTTTAGTATCAGAGGACAAATTTGCCAAAGTTATTTGTGTTAGTAGCTTTTGCTCCAGCCTATTTCAGTGAGGCTTTTTCATGTCTTTGCAATATGGTTATTTTGTTACATCCTGAATTCCATCTACAACTAACATCTCCTTCTAAGTTATTGATTTTTTAAAAATTTTTTGTGGCTTTACTCTCTTCTAGGTCTAAGGTATTATGTGTTTTAATATGTACATACTGTCATATATTTTTATCACAATATCATGTACACAATAATCATGGACTTACTTATGAATATTTATACTATCCCAAAATATTCCCTCTGCCTTCATCCCTCCCATCTCTAAACTTCCAACAACCACAGATCTATTTACTGTCTCTTTAGAATTCCTTTGCCAAAATGTCATATAATTATGCTCTTACAGTATGCACACTTTTCATATTGACTTATTTCATTCAGGAAGATATATTTATGATTTATATTTACATATTTATATATATTCATCAAGTATTTTCATGACTTGAGAGCTCATTTATTTGTTATCATGAAATATATATTTATATATTTATATATATTTATCAAGTCTTTTCATGACTTGAGAGCTCATTTATTTGTTATCATGAAATAATATTTTTTTAATATGGATATACTATAGTTTGTCTGTGGTAACAGACATTCAGCTCTTCAAGGCCATCTTGCTTCTTTCAGTTTGGGGTAATTATAAAAGGCTGAGTGGACATAGATATCTCCAAAGACAGCCAACACAGGTGAAGGGAAACTCTTCTTGACTTAGCAAATAAGACCTGTAGTGTGACTTCTAAAAATACAAACTTTCAGGTAACAAATTTCCTGATCTAATTTTCCTTTTTTAATAATCATATATATATACATATATACATATGTATGTGTATGTACATATGCGCACATTTTCCTCTGATTCAACATCTGGAACAAAACAACTTTTAAACAGAGACACTCTTGGTTTTTCTGTATTTCTTGCTGCTGTATCTATTTTATAACCAATTGTCTTAATATATTCCTATCTATTTCTTAAAAAGACAAAAGAAGGAGAAAGAAGAAGAAGAAGAAGAAGAAGAAGAAGAAGAAGAAGAAGAAGAGGAGGAGGAGGAGGAGGAGGAGGAGGGAGAGGAGGAGGAGAAGGTGGGGAGGAGGAGGAGATGAAGAAGATGATAAAGGAGGAGGAGGAGGAGACAGGGAGGGGAAGGAGGAGACTTCCTCAAGCAAAAGACTTACAAATATTTTTCCCTGATAATGTGACTGTCATATTTGAGTCTGGAACTGAGCCGTGTTATGAACAACTGCTCAAGGAGCTTGATTAATTGCTAGCAATTTATAAAAATCATGAAAGGCAATACTGTTGTCTGGATAGTTTTGATGAATTTTTTTCTTTACATATTTACAGAAAATACTTTTATCAAGTAGTTTTCATAAAACCTTTCATTGGAACACATATGGTTCCCTTGTTAAGACACTGTTCATCCGCTGATTTACTCCCTGCCAAAAGCCTGTGGGTGTTTTAACTGTCATGCACTTGGCAATGTACCACAGTACTTCACTCTAAAAACTGAAAGTTATTTAACATTCATGGAGAATAAAAACTAGTTGAAGATAGCAAAACAAGACCAGAAATGTAGGTAGATGTTTAGTGGAGTTTTGTGTTCCTCATTTATTGCATGGTCTTCAAAATAAATATGTAGCATTAAGCATGTTAATGACATCCACATATCCCAAATTAGAAAAATTGAAACCACATAGTCAAATGTGTGTCTATGTGATTCAACAATTTAATAAAGACAAAAGAGTCTGAAATCTTGTTATGGAGAAAAGTGAAACATAAAATCAAAGTACATTTAGAAATGAAGACAGAAAAGCCACATATATTGTGTAAAGAGAGAAACTATGAGAGCTATTGATCAAAATGTCACAGAGCACTACATGTAGATGATTCCACAATAGAGCAGGGTGGAATTGGCTGGTAAATTATATCATTACAAAATCAATTCAGATTGAGTTCTCTGTCATTTGATGTGGTCATTCATCTTGAAATTCCTCTATTTCTGATGTCACACTGGCACTGGCATGAGTGGGACAGGTAGTGGACAGTTAGGTGATACACACATTTAATATGATTATCTAGATAATTTGAACTAAGGATATTTACTTTCCTGATTTTAAAAATATTTCAGATACAGTGAGTAAACTTAAGACCTATATTCTTCAGGACTCATATTTAAAGATAAATCTAAAAAGCTTTTCCCAATAGCCCCATAGCAGCCCCATATTTTGTCTTAGTGAAAATGTCCTAGTACTTTTCATTGGTTTTAATTACCTCCTTACAAATCCACATTACGTATTGAATAGGGAGTACTAATGGTAAGCACGGAAATATATTTACTGATTCATCAGTTTACAATTTAGAGACATGGAATTATAAAGAGTAACTTTGCCATTTAACATGGAACCCTAAAATCTTATATAAAATCTCTTATTAGTCTCTGAACTTTTAAAAAATGGTCACAGTGGTAATTGATTTTCTCAGGATAGTTGTAGGAAGTAAATGGAATAAGGTACAGAGCTCAAATAGGATAATGTCTGGCACAGTAGGTGCTTAATAAACACCAGTTCCTCCTAAGTTCAACTAATTTGTGTGTTCATATCTAATATTTTTAGGAATAGACACCCCCATTGACAACAAGATTAAGAAATG
>CM053400.1:59837455-59935469 GCA_028644305.1 Xerus rutilus | reverse complement strand
AAATGGTCACAGTGGTAATTGATTTTCTCAGGATAGTTGTAGGAAGTAAATGGAATAAGGTACAGAGCTCAAATAGGATAATGTCTGGCACAGTAGGTGCTTAATAAACACCAGTTCCTCCTAAGTTCAACTAATTTGTGTGTTCATATCTAATATTTTTAGGAATAGACACCCCCATTGACAACAAGATTAAGAAATGCAGGTGTTCAAGAACTCACTGCACCCACCTTGGTGCTACCTGCTTTCCTCTAGGTTTTCTTCTCCCTGATGAAACTCACTGCCTCCCAGGGATCTCCTCGTTGCTCCAGCTCCTGTGTTAGAAACTTCAGTTGGTTTTTGTCTTTCCTTGCATACCAGCATGGATTTGAATTCAGATACATGGAGCATGCATTTTCACACTCTATTATTCTGAGTTTCACTCATCCACAAAATACCCACTTGTGAAATAAAGAAAATAATTCCTACTTTCATGGTATTTACTTGGTGCCACTCAACCACTGAAGACAGAAGTCATAGCAGGAAAAAACAGCCATGGTCTCCATTCTGCTGAAATTTGGGCACTAAATATTTGTACAAGCCAGTATTCTATAAGCACTCAGTGCAATAAGTGCAATATGCCAGTTAATCAGGGATAGATACATACACAGTCACTGAGATGCACGTCTTTCGTACGTATTATACATGCATACATACTCATGCATAGGTTAATCTCAATAGCTTTATAAACTGTCAAATTCCTCACTTTTGTACCTTCCTTCAAACTCCCATAAAATTTCCTTAGTCTTGTGTTCCAGTCACCATCTGTCTGCAAAGATTTGCTAATATTCATTGAGAACATGGTCCCTTTAGCGTGACGTGAAGTAGGAGCCCACAAGAAACGACCTCACTGCTTTGTATGTGATGCTGAAATAGGGCCTCTCTCTGAGATAATTTCTATTTGGTAAACTTTTTTTGGTTTTACATTGGTATCAGCATTTCTTCACTCCTTGGTTCTTTGAGATGGTGAGTTGGCTACCAGAGATTACCTACTGCCTTGAGCCCTAGAAGTTAGCTTCTCTTTTGCTATCCACCTACAGATCTGCATACTGTCAAATGGGCCTAATCTCAATTTCCGACTGCACATGTGCTCCTCAGCCCAGTTCTAAGTGTACCTCAACTATCACTTCGATCTCATTGCCCAATTGTTTATGTGTCTGCTACCCCACCTACCTATGTTCCTCTGAAACAGTGGGATGTGGCAATTTCAACAAGATTTATGGTTCATCCCCACGGTACTGTTGATCTTCATTTTAGTCTTCTTGAGTAGATGACTTTGGGGTTTATAACTCAGTTCTTAATCATTCAACCAGCCATTTTAAGATGTGTGTCAAAACTCTCTATTACCCTAAATGGTTACCTGAGATTCAACCTTGATGTCTCTTTCTTACATAAAGAAAAGAAAATGCTTCACAGAAGAGATAGTTTGTTTTGTAATCTTGGAAAAAAATAATCTATAGACTGCCCATGATTAAAGAGAGACTTGAAACATCCACATAAACAAAGCAATGATATTTTTTAATTGCACTGACTAAATACACTGCTAAATCTTTTAAAACTAAATCACATTAGTTTCTATAATAAAACATGAAAACAGAATATAAATTGCTATGGTTAAACATTATTACAACAAAAAATGTAAAAGTTTTTATGAATATAAATAAGACCAGAGATGACGCTTGTGTTTAAAATAAGGATCCAGGCCCCTCTTCCCCTGATGTTGAAGATTGAACACGTGAGAAATGAGGAGCAAAAGCAAAAGTTTTATTTAAAGGATAGAAGAGAGAGAGGAGGAGACTCCTCTGCAGAGGAAAGGGTTCAAAGCTGGTGCCCCAGGGAGTGGGGGTGTCCTGCTCTTTTTATAGATTTCAGATTTCCTTTTTTCTAGTGCCCCCTCCTCCCATCCTGCCTAGTGACCGAAATGTGAAGTGACCCAAGGGTGGAAAGAAGCCTCCCAGAGGTACAGGCAGAAAGAGAGCCACTCAGGGGGAACTCATAACAATCCCTTGTAGGAACAATTCCCTGGAGGCAGGTAACCTTGGCAACAGGTTGGAGGAAGGGGAAGTGCTCTGGAGGTATTAGCATTTTATTTCCCTTGAATCAGTGCCCATCTTCCTGACCCAATCATTCATTACCTATACTGATTGTCCTTTTGCCCTGGCTTCATAAATACAAAAATATTTGTATCATGCTTTTGAATTATAATGGGATTTGACATACGTGTCTCACTTGATTAGACCTGCAGACTTTCTCTCTCAAGCTCACTATTCCCCACTTCAGGGCCTTTTGTGCAGAATGTTGCCAGTCATGCATACTTTATTCATTGTTCTTCCCTGTTTCCTTAATGGCCGATACATAGTTTCTGCTCCACAAATACTTGTTAAAGGGAAAAAGTATTATCTCCAACAATGAGGAATCAGAATAGTAAGGAATCAGACTAGTAAAGTATCAGAAAATTTCTCAAAGTCTCAGAGCAAGCAAACAGCAGCTCTCAAACCTAGCTCTTTTCACATTGGTCTATGTATTCGTTCTTTGCTTCTTTGTTGTCTGGTTCCCATGGTTCCTAGTACTGAATGAGATCTTGCAAAGAACTCCTTGGTTTCTAGAACTTTCAACTTTCACAACCTGATTGTAGATTTCTAAAAGAATAGCCTGGTGAATGATGCTGGTAGAGGGATTTAATAATAGGTATATTATGAAAAAATACTTCTCTCTCTTCATTCACAAAATTTAACAATTGTTACCTAACTACTATATAACTTATGTATGAGAGTATTACTGACAAAATAATAAACTTTCATTGCTTAATTTTCCTGAATGTTATCTTTGATGGAAAAGGCTTTCATGAATGAACTCACTTACTATTTCTATAGGTAATCAAAAGGTATAAATACTTATATTAAACTTTTATTTCCTCCTGATTGAAATAAACTGCAAACTTATCATGAAGATTTCATATCCCCCTTTCAGAATATATACATTTTTGTTTTAGCTCTATATGTGCTATAAAAACATTTCAAGAATGACAAAAAATAGTATGATGGGTGACGTTCATGCTGATTGGAATTGTCTTCTTGGTTTTCAAAGGAACACATAGCCATTGCACAAAATTCCAGAGACAAAGAACAATTCAAAATGCAAAGAAAAATCACCAAATATTTTTATTTCAAAATTTTAGGAATATATTTATTTTCATAGCCATAGACATATTAATATTTATATTTTACATTTTTTACAAACAAGAATCATATGTACATAATTTTTGTGCCAGGCAACACAGAAAGAGCATTTTTTACATACCTGAAAAAATTCTTCTATAAGATATCAATGATTAGAGAATATTATATGAATATATCATGTTTCATCAAAATATCTATTATTGGTCATTAAGATATGTCTCATATTTTGCTATTAAAAAATTCACTAAAAACATTATTGAGCTTAAGGATTATATTACCTGGCTCGAATATTTAAAAACAAATTCCTAATAAACAAATTATTTATCATAATTTTAACATTCTAAAATATTTATGACATATTACTAAATTGTTTGAAGAAGCATGTACCGTTCATTTTTCTTCCTAACACAATTTAAGAGACTAAAATTGAAAGGTCACAATACCCTGATCTGGCTCTTTCTTGATCATTGCTGTATTTCCAGCAGTCAGGATAAATCTAGAAACATAAATTGCTCACTATGTATTTGATGAATTATTGAGAAATGAATGAATGAATGACTAAGTAGAATAGGAGATGGACTCTTTATGAAAGAGAGTCATTTTTATTTCACATAATGTACTGTACTCGGTTACTTTACTCAAAACATGCTGGTCACTGTTCAGGGAACAGAAAAATTCTATCAAAATATGCGTACTTTGTTCCATCCCCCATATTAGAAAGGAACATGTTTATGGATTGTTAACTTATTCAAATTTATCAATGACTGCTCCTAAAATGTCTCCTTCTTGATTATTTTTATTATCAATAAATTATTATACAACTTTGCCTAAATACACTGACCCCAAATACAAGAATCATTACTGAAATTAACTTCTCCTATCCTCATTTTCAATTAATCATGAAAGCTTGCCTACTTTACTTCTTAAGTATCTCTTATCTCTGCTTATTTTCTCTGGCTTCACTGCAACCACTTGGCCCCAGGCTTCCACCATAGCTACTGTTCTAGTCAGATTTTTGTTGCCATGATCCATAGATCTGACAAGAAAATTTAGAGGAGGAAAAGTTTATTTGGGCTCACAGTTTCAGAGGTTCATGATGGGCAGACTCCATAGCTCTGGCCCCAAGATGAGGCAGAAAGAACATCATGGCTAAAGGTCATGGTAGAGTACTGCTCAGTTCACTACATCCAGGAAACAGAGAGAACTCTCTTTCCAGGGACAAAATATACCCCAGCGCATTCGCCCAGTGACCTGCTTTCTTCAGTGATACCCTGTCTTTCTATAGTCACCACCCAGTACCATATCTTTCAAATTATCAATCCATCAAGTGGATTAATCCCCCAACTAGATTGCAACTCTCATAATCTAATCACATCACCTCTGAACATTCCAGCATTCTCTGGAATTCTCTCATGCACTCGCTTATGAGACACCTCATATCCAAACCATAACATTTGCTCTAAATTACCAAAAAACTTTTGTATTCTTCTTCATTCACTCCTCTCATTCTTCAATTCAGAATAATTTTCATATTGCATCCAGAACAATCTTTCTAGAATGAAAATATGGCTGTCTATCTTTGTTGAGTCCTTCATGTTTTTACATTGCCTTTAAAATAAAAAAACATGATCTTAGTACGTTAATAACAAGCACAGCATAGTCAGGATTCCCTCGACAGCCCTTCATATTCCTTTATCACTACTAACCCCACCTCCTGAGGCTCTGACCTTCTTCAAGGCACCTGTTTCAGAATGCTTATCCATGCTGCTTTTTATACATGCAGGGCTTTTGTTCATTTGCTTTCACTCTATTGTTCCTGCCTATTCACCCTTTAGGGATAAGCTGAAGTCAGCACCTCAAGAAAACATTTCCTAACCCCAGATTCTGTCAGATTCCATGACTACTTTCTTAGCAGTCTTTACTACTTTTTGGAACTTTTTATCACAATTGTAATTTAGTAACTGTATCATTTAGTAACTGTATAATTAATTGATTTTGTCTGTGCTCTCCTTTTTTAATTTTTTTATTCGTTTGTTTTAGAGTACAAACAAACGAATTTAGAGTACAATATATTATACATTATACATTAGAGTAGAATATATTTTTACATATTGTACATAAATAGAGTATAACTTCCCATTCTTGTGATTGTACATGATGTGAAGCTACATTGGTCATGTATTCATATATGAACATAGAAAAGTGATGTCATTCTACTGTCTTTCCTATTCCCATCCTTCCTCCTTTTCCCCCCATTCCCCATTGTCTAATCCAAGGTACATCTGTTCTCCCCCATCCCCAATCACCACAATCCTGTGTGTGTGCTCTTTTTGAATAAAGGGTTTCAGGAGCTCTGGGACTTGTGAACAAATTTACTTTGTTCATGCCCATGTCTCTGATTCTGGTTTACATAGCTGAAACTTAATAAAAAATCCTAAGAAAATAATGAGTAGATACATGATTAAAATGAAAGGAATTGGTAATAAATTCTGTGTAAATAACTGCGCTTATTTTGATTAAGCTTTTAAAAATAACAATTACCCTTGACATGAATGATATCAACTTCTCTTAGCACAGTTATGGTATTCTATCAGCTCCTCATATATACATCTTACTAGCAGATCTCTTAGCAAACGTACTATTTTTATTCTAAGCTGGATTTTGCTTGGGTGCCAATTTGATGTTACTACTTTAAATTCTTGGGCTCTAACCCTAAACTTTTGGATTCAAAATGATATCCACCCAAACACCTTGAAATCTGACTTAACATTGCTTGAACATCTCCTTGTGACCTTTGCTAAACCACCAAACTGAAGTTTTACATCCCTTGAGTTAAGTTGGAATAAACTGGAAAATAGAGTTTTCTATACTATTAGTTCTAACCTATCTAATCTTTTGCTCGAGATTCACCTAAGTTCAATTATCTCATCCAGGAGAACATATAATTCTTAACTATTTATTCCTCGTCTAACAATTCCAGTGGGATCATTGATATCCACCAACTAGGGCCACTGACCACTCTGCCAGAACCCAGAGGACTATAAAATAATGTGAGATGTAAATTGTGCCTTTTGGTGTTCACAATTTTAACTTTCCTGAGCTTCTCAAATAATAATTACCATGACAGCTGATTGACAAATAGATCTATTTTTTATTTTATTCAGTAAGTGACTTTTTTTATTGGTTCTTTTCAGTTAAACATGACAATAGAATTCATTTTGACATAATTATAAAAGTATGAAATATATCTTGTTCTACTTTAGAATTAATAATAATTTAATTAATAGTATTAATTTGTAATTAATAATAGGTACAGAAGTTTTCAGACTCTAGTATCATCAAGCTAGTACTATACAGGGAGTATCCTAGATGCTCAGTAAATATTGTAATAACCAGCTTATTCTACCCAAATTTTGAACTAAGAAGGTTATATCATGTGATAGAAAATAAGCATCAACAGTTCCTTCCTGCATTTACTACTCTTATTTTATAGAATGCCTGTCTGCATCTTTTTCATTTGTCCATCTTTTTAGCCTCATTTCAGGTTCACCTCAAAGCCACCTTCTCCATAGAAAATCTTTCTCAGTATCCACAAAGCAAATACAATATGCCCAATTCTGGGCCCTACAATTCCCTAAGCATCAACCTTTTAGCATTTACCAACGAGATAAGTTGTAAGTACTTTTTCATGAAGATTATAGACCTGCTGCACTCAGAAGTATACTTTTGTTCAAATTGGATTGGAATTGGATTTTAAATATTTTTTGTTAAAAAAGATTTTCAATAGGAGTTGACAAATCATGAAAAAAGAATGATAACCAGTAACTAATTCACATTAAATTATAGGTATTATTTTTCTCATTTTATTTTAATATTAAAAATGCAAAAATTTTTTTATGTTGTTTTATAGTTTCATTATTCACATGAAACTATATCACATGCAACACATCATTATTCACATGCAACACTATCCTATAAAGGCAAATATCTTGTTTGATATGTGAATTTAGTTAAAAGAAGAACAAAAGCTTGCATGGCTACCAATGATGAGCTGTTTAAATAAATTTCCAGAGAATCTTAAAGAGAATAGCTTTTCCAATAGCCTTTTATTATAACTTTTGATTTAGTTATTTAAAATTTAACTTTCTTTAATACAAAACTCCTTGTGACCAAAGTTCTAACACTATATTAAAAAAACATGACACCAATTTTACATTGTAAATAACTTTTATTTTCCTACACTTCTTATGAACATACCAATTGTAGGGTAACTCTGTGTGTGTGTGTAATGTAGTGGATATTAGTCTTTTTTAAGATTTAAATTTTTTAATGTTTTATTGTTTTACAAATATTTATTTTCATTTCAAGATTTCATGAAAAAATCCTATTATATGATTTTAGACTTTTTTCATATTGAGCTCTGATGATGTATTTTCGATATCTTATGTTTATGAGCTTCACGTCCACGGTGCAGTTACTTGAATCATCTTTAATGCCTGGGGATTCATGGCAGCTTATATTTGTATGTATAAAAGATAGGCCAAATCTCCATGGGAGAACATTCAAAATAAGAACAAATGTATCTCTGCTTACTTTATGCATTAAACATTTTTCTCCAAATATTTCAGGAATGAAAGTTTTTAAAAATTAATATCCTGAGTATTTTAAAATAATGTTCTTTAGTTACTACTATTAATTTTTCATATTATAGCAATTTAACATCCTTGGAGATATGGGTCCTTTATAAATTCCCTTCTGTCCTTCTCCTATAAAACCCTTTCTCTTATAAAATATTAGGGAATGTATTTTTTCTGAATTCAATTTAAATCTCATGATTTTAGTTGAAAACAAAATCCCAAAAATTTTAAGTAAATAAACATCTCAATGAACTATGTATCCCCTGATTAGATAAGTTACATTAACACAGATATAAACAATGTTTGTTTTTCAGAAAAAAGAAGAAAATTTAGTTCTTTTTAATTCTTTTAAAAAACTCATGCCTGTATAAGGACTAAGGCTATTAAAAACCAGAAAATTTACATTAATTATAAGCAACCCTCAATACAAACATCTGGAGTTATTCAACAGATTTGTTAAGGAATATTGATTTTGCACCTGGGCATAAAGGTTTTCACTTCTGTGAATCATTATAGTTAATGTTGCCTCTAGATCCTTTGCTCATAGATTATTGCACATTCATGATCCCATGCAACTGCCATCCCTGGTTGGAATAGTGTACCTTCATGCTCCATTGTTCACGGTTTTCTAGGCACTATTCCATCAATCTCCAAACCTGTTCCAATTCTATTGAATCCAGTTTTCTTATGACAGGTTTCTCACTTAAGGCCTCAAGATATAACTGCCCAGAATTTCTCCCTTGCCATCTTTAAAATCAATAACCTTAAAACAATCTGAGTGCTCCCTTCTGAACTTAGGGACAAATCTATATTCCAGATGGAGTCCAACAGTCACATAACACACTCACATACACACGCGCGCGCACACATACAAATTTCTAACCACAGATTCTCCTTGTGTGGAAGCACTGAGATTCAGTGGTGTAACTTGTTGATGGAAAAACCTGAAGTCTATCTGCTCATTTTTATAAACATTGAAAAATCATTAAAAACGTGTTTCCTTGGTCAGTTATGAAACGCCACAGTTTTTCTGTGCCACTTCTCTATATGCAGTTCCATCTTAAATCACCTCCTTTACAGCATTACGAAGTCAATGTGTTAGGAAGACATGCAACTCTCAAGGTTACAAAGAAAGAAATACATATTTGAGAATCACAGATAGGACAGTTCATATTTACTAAGACTCCATGTAAGCAAAATTCAATGTAAGTAAATTGGGAGGTTGCAGCAAGATAATCAAAATCTCACATTCTAACCCTACTTTGTTAGTTTTTATTTCTTGATCTTTTTGTTTCTTCATAGTACTCATCACTCTTGACATATTATAGATTTATTTGTTGACTCTTTATGTACTGAAATAAAAATCTTAGAAATCCTGTTAGTTCAATGCCTACTTTGGTCTTAAAATAGCACCTGGCATGTTATATATGCTCAGGAAATAATAAAGCAATGAATGAAAGAATGAATATAAAAAGATTCTTATTTAGAGGCATGCAGCTGATTTTCTTTAATAAAGTTGGGTATTGTGAATATAATCTTTCTTATAAAGTGTAAACAGTAAATGAAGACTAAATCTACCAAAAAACATGGCCCTGTATTCACTAAAACTCTATATTTGCTATATTTGGGATCAAAAGATAGTAGGGCAAGAAAGACTAAACTATTAGGCCAGAAGCATTTTGCATAATGTAATGGTCACTGATATTCCTGAAGGCAGCTTTGAAAATCAGAAGCATGAGTACAGAGCTCATTTGTTATACAAATGACACTACAGTAGAAAAAGCATCAGACTCCAAGTTTTATCTCAATAAATGAGTAATTGCTCAATAAATGTTAACAATTAGAAATAATATCATTATAATTATTATTAGTTATTATATAGTTATGTATGTACTATGTATAATGATTAGGGGGATCAGCCAGATTTTGTTTCAAATCCTAGCACTTTCACATACTAATTGGTAACCATAGGCAAGATTCTTAACCAGTCTGAATCATGTGTTCCCATCTATTTCCCAGGATTGTAGATACTAAGAGACATAATATATAAAAGTGCTTTATTCAGATTTAGCATGGCAAATAGTGATGATGATTATAATCGCATTTTTGGCTCATTTAAATGGTCACAAATGGAACAAACTAGAATTTCAGCATAGTGAAGAAAATTCTCTTTCCAGGTAAAAACATAATTTGTGAGGAAAACCTTAAGAAAGATATTTATCCCTAATCTCTCAATATTATAATTTTATAAATTGTATAGTGTGGCTTTAGACATCACAAAACTGTTGCAGCTGAAAGTAGGACAAAAATAAAAATGAGAAAATATAATTATTCATATATATATGTTTTTATAAGCAAAGTACGAATAATAGATTTTTAAAGATTTGGGTTATTTTAAAAGTGACTCAAAGTTGGCATTTTCAAAAATATCTCAACATGAAAATGCTTTGCCTCCTGGCCTTCAAAAATATATTTGGCTATTCCTCCATCTGGAATTTGTTTTAAAGCTCAAATACAGACTGATACATTTACTAGTGGTCCTTGTTTTTCCTTATTTTATGAGCATTCATTTTGTTTTTTCCTGACTGATGAAATTTTATTGTGTTCTTTGATACCCCATAAACATGTGCATGCACCTTGATCATATTTTCGGTCAGGCAATGCATTATTTTAAATAGTCATTGTTACATATCACAACTTCATCAGATGCCCTTTCTTATAACAACAATGAAATATATGTACTGGGTAATACATTGGTAGCTATACCTGTGAAGCAGTCTAACCTAAAGAGAGATGCATGCAGCTCTCAGAACTTATAATAATGAATAGAACATCAGACTCCAAGATGGCAAACACATCAGTTTTGTTTTGTTTTGTTTTGTTCTGTTTGTGTGTGTGTGTGTGTGTGTGTGTGTGTATTCTCAAGGAATAAACAATAGTTTTAAATGCCTGTCTGGTTAAATGACGATGAGGTGGGGGAAAAGTTTGAAATGCTTAAATTTTATTGTTTCTAGTGCCCAAAGACGAACAAATGACCACTCGTGATGTAGGTCTTTCAGCACAACTGCCTTCTCTGAAGAGTGAAGGCTCCAGGGCTCTATGTGTACTACACATGTGCTCTGTGTTCTTACACAATGATTTCTGTCTATAGATTACTTTAGATCAGCACCATAGTTTATATCCGGGTGGGTGGCAATTTATAGCTTATGAGCCAAATCCATATTGTCACCTGTATGTGTATGTAAAGTGTCATAGTAACACAGCCATATTCAATCATTTATTATTTTGTGGCTTCTTTCATGCCACAATCACAGAGTAGATGCAACAGAGATCACATGGTCCACAAAGTGTGAACTCTTTACTATCTGGACCTTACAGAGGTTTGCTGACCCTGCATCATCACTGCACCTGACTCACTCAGAATACATCTGAGTGTAGCTTCAGTTTCCACCTGCTAGCCTAGGTCTCTCAACCTAGTCCTAATGATCTCAACTTGTTTTGCTTCTTGGATGTAACTTCTGAGAAGTTTCGTCTACAATTCGTTTTGGCTCCTCTCTCCTACTGCAATGGACACCACTTACCAATTTCTCAACCACTTGAATGCCAGGCAATCCTGACCCAATCTGGTGTTTGCTCTTCAACTTCAGCATATATAGCTGCTATTCCTTCTGGACTCATGGGCTGATAAGATCTCTTAGAAATATAATAATATTAGTGCATTAGCTTTCTCACTCAACAAATAAAAATGTAGGAAAACATTCTCTGCCTAATGTTGCCTTATTATAATGTTTTTCTGCTTTGAAACAGTAGCCAGTGTTCAAGCAGTTGAATTACTTTTCCAAAGAAAAACTGGCAAATTCAATTTATTCAGTAGAATTCCTCCCAGAAGAGAATGTGTTTTCAGAGGATTGAGGTTAAAAAAAAGAGTTGTCTTCTCTCAAGCTCACCTGTGGTGCCCTCATTGATCATGCTGTTCAAGCCACTGCTGTAGTCCCACAAATCACTGCATAATTTTATTACAGCTAAACAGAAACGGCTAAGGCCTAGAAGTGAGAAACTGTTATTCATACAGTCAACCATTTTGGTCTGGTTCAAGCTTTGTTTATAGCTCAAAATACATTTATTTGGAGTAAATTCACCTTAGTTTACTACATGTCTCATTGTCTGCAGTTTGACAATCTGCTTAAATTCCACAAGTTTCTAGGAGTGTGAAGTATTTTGCATTGCTTGGTAGGGGTTCCAACCTCAGCCAAAATTTCTTGTATAAGAACAAATTTTACAAGTAAGAAAGCCCAAGGGCTTTACTTAGGATAATAAATGATTATCACAATCTCCAAATACAACCTTGATTGATGAATTTTCTAACAGCCATTCCCTGATTCTTTTGTCAGACATGACATTTTTACCCAGATAACAACTTACTTAAAAGTTTCACCAAAACTTACAGGAACAAAAGTCAGGACATAAAAGGACTTTCATTTCAGTATTTAGCTTTTTTAATTTTTTTGAGAATTATCACCAGTTTGTACAATGGCTACTCTGTTTGCCCTGCTCCAACAGTATCTCATTCATTATTTATAACACACATCAGGATACTTTGGTTATGAAAGATGCTACAGAAAACCAATTCTCCTCTTCTTATTGTGTTAATCCTGGATTAAAATTAATGAATTTTAGAGCAGAAAGAAAATGAAATAATGCATAAAGCTAATATGGCAACTACAATGGAATTCAGAAAATTAATTTTTAATACTTTTCACTTTGTAACTTCTTGGTTGAGTATGATGTGATGTCTGCTTTTATTCTGTTATTCTATAAACTTTGTGGTAAAAATCACTACAGTATATGGTCTGTCTTCACTAACCTAGCAATGGTGAAGCTGTCCAGAAATGAAATATGAATTTTACCACAACAATGAATCAAAGTGCCTCAAGCCATCATGTGTACCCTTTATTCCTGTAATGTCTGTGTCCTGCACATTCCCGTGTGACAACTTCATGTTCAGGTTATTAGGATTGGAGATTATTTTACAGCACTAGACCCATGTCATAGGTCACAAAATCTAAATCTTCAGAATCTTACTAAAATAAGCATTTGGGGCAAATATTGTTACATATAAATAGTAAGCAAATGCAAGCCCAAATGTACTACAGAAATGTGCTGGATGAAATGCACATTTCTGTAGTACATTTTGTGCAAAATATTTACTATTTATATAACTTTGGGTGAATAGGCTCTCCCACTTTAGGCATCTTTTTGTTGTTGTTGTTGTCATCTGTAATGTGAGAGCTGCAAATGTACTACATGACAGAGTAGTGATAAGTAGACAAAATGTCTCACTCTGAATAAAAGAAAACCTGAGAAGTGCAATTTGGTCTGAAGGAGAAGAAAACATCCCTTATGCTGGGGAGATCCAGCCCTATATGAAATCGGAAAGTTTGGTCAACTGAGTAGAAATTTAATTTTTTTTTTTTGATGTGTATGAACCACTTATTTAGTTAATCTTTTTGAAATTAGGCTTAGAATTTTGACAAAATGTATAGGACTTAAAACCTTTTTGGAACCCAAGGCAATGAATAAAGTCTTTTAAGCATATTGCATCTATTTACTGTTTGCTTAATTGATCAAAGATATTTATTATCTCTCCACATAAGCAAATTTAAGAAGAGATTTTAAAAGTGTAAAAAGTGATTGAACTATGAAGACTCATCCTGAATAGGAAAAGGGAAACTAATAAATCTTAGTAGAGAGATCCAGTTTACAAAAAGGACAGATACTCAATTCTGTAATAACTAAGATAATGTTGCTGAGTGCGATCAATTAGAAATTAACAGAATAAAACATGACAGGACGAACTGGATAAAATACCATGTATGGTAGATTGAATGCACTAATTCTTATATCCAGCCCCTTTGGAAGTGTCTCCACACTGATTCTGGCCTTGCCTACAAGACTTGCTTTCACCAAAGAGACAGTGGAAACTTGATGTAATCCAAGCTTGAAAATGTCCTAGTACATTTTTTATTTTTATCTCTCACCTTCTCCTCTATCTCAAAATCCTTGTGTAGTGAATAGCATGCAAGTATATGTGTGGTAGCCTTGGATACAAGCTGGAGAGGTAAACAACCTCTAATTTCTTCATCTTTCCCACCATTTCAGTATGGAAATACATGTTCAGAACAAGAGAACTTGTGATTAGGATGTTAGCAAGTGGAAAACTGCTTACATTTTTGTATATCACATAATATGCATTGACAACCTAGAGCATGTTTGTATACCTAGTTTAAAATAACTACAAAGGCAAATGGTCACTAATTTGCAATATAGAAATAACAGATACAGTAATTAGAAATTCTTAGAATGACAAGGAATGGCTAAAGAGAAGTAAGAAAGAATATATAAAGATGTTTAATATAAAGAATGTAATCTGCTTATAATTTTGTGCAAAGTTAGAAAAATTATAATTGTAACAATTTTTTTTCTATTTGCCGCAACAAATGTTTTCAGTGAATAGTGTGTACAGCTTCTGAAAATTTGTTTTTTTCTGTTATGTTCGATAACATGTATTAAAATGCAACTTTTGGGAAAAGAAATAAAGTAAAAAAAAATAAAAAAATAAAAAAATAAAATTAAAAAAAAAGAATAAATATAAGGACATTCTTTTTTTCTAGATAAAAATAACAGTAAGGCAGACTTTAGTATAAAATAAAAAAGAATTTTTAATAGAACTGTATTAATACCAGAAAATCAAGCTGCAAAGAACTAGAGATATTTAAAGTGAAGTAGATTGTTACTAGTTTGGAAAATTTAGGAAGAATTTACTTATTGAAAAAGAGACAAACTTTTACTCACCTGCTAAAGGGCTCTGAACAATAACAATTCTAACATTTTTTAAACATCTGCATATTACAGATTATCTACTAGTCCTAGGAATATGCTGGTGGAGAAGTATCAGTCTTTACTCTGAAGATACAAGGCATGAAAATAAGTACATAAATAAGTATGTCATCAATATTGTTTAGAAGAAATCAAGAAAGGCTTCTTGAAATTATTGGGCTGAATCCTCAAGGAAGTTTAGAAAAGAAGTTTTCATAATGTGTAATACCAAGATAAAAGAGATTGGTGAAAGCTAGAAGGCTTCCTGGATGGGAACCTAGAATTTAACATTTGCCCAGTCAAGTTCATTATTGTACAGTGGGCACAGAACAAAATTACCCACTATCTTCCAACTGACTTCTGTAGAACATCTCACACAACAACAACAAAATAAACATTCTCCTCCAACACAGATAAAACATTCACAAGATAGACCATAGTCTGGTCCATCAAACAAGTCTTGATAAATTCCAAGATATTCAAGTCATCCAAAGTATGTTCTGTGAATATAATTGAATAATTTAGAAATAAAAAATGGAAATATCTCTGATAAGTCTTCAAATATTTATGATATCTTATAAATAGCCAAGGGTCATCAAATTCAAAAGGAAATGAAAAATTGCATTGGTTTAATGAAAATGAAAATGTAACATATACTAACATTTGTATCATGGCATTGAAGTGGAACTTAGGGAAATTTTTTATTACTGAAGTCATATTTGAAAAAAAAGAACAGTATTGAATGATTTCAGTTTTTACCTTAAGAAACTAGAGAAAGCAGAACAAATTCAACTGAAGGTGAGTAAGAAAAATGAAATAAAGTTCATTGTGGAAATCAACAAAATTTTAAAATAAGAGGGGAAAAAATAGAAAAAATCAATGGAAACAAAAGTTGGTTCTTTGAGAAGATAAATAAAACTGATAAACTTTAGACAGTAATTAAGAAAAAGAAAGAGAAAATTAAAATATAAGTAATATGAGAGACAATGTCACTATAATGTTTATAGAACATTAAGAAAATAAACTAGGCATGGTGGCACATGCCTATAATCTCAGCGGCGCGGGAGGCTGAGGCAGGAGGATTGTGAGTTCAAAAGCCAGCCTCAGCAATTTAGCGAGGTCCTAAGCAACCCAGAGCGACCCTGACTCTAAATAAAATATTTTTTAAAAAGGGTTGGGGATGTGGCTCAGTGGTTAAGCACCCCTGGGTTCAATACCTTGTACCAAAGAAAGAAAAGAAGGAAAAGAAAAGAAAAGAAAGGAAGGAAGAAAAAAATAAACAATGAAAAAATTTTGCCAATAAATTTGACAACTCATATGATGGTCTAATGCCTTTAGAAAATACAAACTGTCTAAATTCACTCAAGAGGAAACAATTATGCCAAATAGCTCTGTCTCTAACAGAAATAAGTTGAACTAAAAACACCTTCCCATGTTGATTATAATTTAGTAACTACCTTGGTAATTTGATTGCTGCCTAACTGTCTTCCCTTCAGGTTAACAAGGTGAGAACATTACTTTTACTACTGTTGGAATATTGAAAATATACATCTGCATTAAACAATCTCATTTGCTAGGTAGGGTGGAATCTTGAGTCACCTTTTTTCAGTATAAAGTACACTAAAAAGAAGCCCAGTCAGTAGATTTACTGGTGAGTTTAGAATCAGAAAGAGCCACTTTGTAGTTTACTGAATGTCTCCTCCTTCGTGGTTGCTAGGAATGTGCAAATGTCATGCTGGTCTGGCAGACTAACTTCTAGAAAAGCAATGGCTGGATGCTTACATTTGCTTTTGTGGTACTCTTTGTACTTCCAAAGTTTATGAATATCTCTTTTGATAATCATATTCTTTTTTTTAAATGTTTTATATTTTATCATGTTAGGGCAACATTTTTCAAGGTTGAAATAGTGCCATATTGGATATTTATTTGCCATGGAGGCTCTCTGCATTTACCAGCATCTCTGACCTCTGATAGCAGTAACTATCTCAAATTGTGAGAACTAAAAAAATTCCAGACATGGCCAAATATTATCGTAGGGAAAAACATTGTCCTCTTTTGAAATTTACTAGGTAAACATCAAGTATTATTGATCTGCAAGCCTTTAAGTGAATCCTTTCAAGTGAATAGCTTTCTCTACTGATTTACGTTGTGCATGATTTAAGAATTCAAATCCCTGAGAATGGTTTTTTTTTTCTTATTATCTATCTTTATTCTCCATGTCTCAACATGTTATTTTTCTTTGTGGTGAACACGAGTAAGTAATCTATAAATGGCATTTCAATTAAAGAGAACAGGATGAGAACAATAATATGTATATTATTATACATGAAGCAATGTATAGTTGGAGAGATTAGAGTGTGTCTTAAACCTACATTAGTTAAAATATTAACATTCCATTCTTCTATTGATAAATAACAATTAATATTGAAAATTTAGCACATGTTAAGAGAAATGCCAAATTACTTAGCCAATGTCATATACTATTTACATATCCTAATAAGCACTGTAATATTTCCATTTTGCACAATAAAACTGAAATAACTTAGTCAAACAAATAACAAGTAGCAGGACTTAGTTTGCAAACTCATGTTGTCTGATCCTGTAATTCGAAATCTAGACACTGTGCTGTAATAAATGAGTAGACAAAGAGAATTAGCACAATCTTCCAAGAGATTCTCAATGATCCAGTTTCATTTTAATAAGCTGCTTTATCTTTATAGAATATGTACTATTAAATTTCAGTAAAAATTATGATTACTCTGAAGTTTCTTCATTTCCTAAACCTTGACCATACCATATTCTCTGAATATTGATCTTTGCAAATTTTCATTTCAAATATCTTGTTCCTGGAAGGTATTATTTCCCATTATGTCTTGAGAAGTAAAGACAGGGAGGAAATGCGAGTAAGTGACCATTATGCCTGTTATCCAGAGACCAGATAGAATCAGCCACCTCCAGTGCAGAGGGACTAGCAAAGATGGCATAGAATATTATTTGGCAGAGCCTTAAAGGAATGTTTTGGTTTGATGGGCCAATCATGGCATTAAAGAAAGAATGTGTAACTCTATGGGCAGATGGCTTTCTATTATTTTGTTGTTGTTGTTAAAGGCAAAACATCTTTGTGCTATTCTTTTGCATTATTTCATGAGACAGGTAGATGGGAACAGAAAAGCCCCTCTGCTTTTTAATTCACATTGATGTGAATGTGCTTTCAACACCTTAAAGTCCCTGAAGTTTATAGCTGAATCATGTAAGAGAAAAATGGAAAGACTTCCAGCTGAGAAAAGCATAGCTCAGTTCCTATGTTCAATGAGAGAAGATGAAAGAAAGCCTGTCTGTTTATGCACTCAAAGATCTTTTGATAGGCAGACCCCTCTCAAACATTTGGATTTGTGTTCTATTATGTGCAGGGCTCAACAAGTTAGGGCTGGTCTCTGCAAAAGGGTGGTGACTGTTGGCAAGTCTAGTAACAAAAGGTCATATCATTTGTTTAAAGAAAAAGACAGTATCTTTGAGGATGAACTTTATGTCTTGTTCTAAGCTGTCAATACATTTTCAATACACACGCACACACACACACACACACACACACACATATAATACACAATTCGATATCTGACCTCCAAAACTGTTTGAAAGACATAGTCCCAAGAATTATTACAGACTGGGAGACCAAGTTCGGCTATGAGCAGATATAGGTAATGGTATTTTCTATAGGATCCTTTTTGAGAAGACAGAAACCTTTAGTTTATTAATGCTTCTATGACTTTCATTTATTTCACATTCTAAAGTTCTTCTCTACCTCAGATTAATATTAGTAATATCAGCTTTAAAAAAGCCCAAATTAAGACCCTTTTCTCCAAGCTTTTTAGTGTTTAGTAAGCAAAATCTACCTGGGACATTCATTCAAATACATGTTTTTAAGTCTCTTGTGAGAGGATTCTAATGAGTAGGGCTAGGATGAAGTCCAGAAATCTGCATTTTGTTATTTATTTATTTACTTATTTATTTATTTGGAACTGGGATTGAACTCAGGGGCTCTTGACCACTGAGCCATATCCCTAGCCCTATTTTGTATCTTATTTAGAGACAGAATCTCACTGAGTTGCCTAGCACCTCACCTTTGCTGAGGCTGGCTTTGAACTTGTGATTCTCTTGTCTCAGCCTCCCAAAGTGCTGGGATTACAGTCGTGCACCACCATGCTTGGCCAGAAATCTGCATTTTCTAAGCCACTGAATTGAGTCAGTCTCAGACTACAGTTACAGAAACATTTGTGAAGGAAGTTCAGTAATACAGAACAAAATGTAAGAAGTTTCAACCCATTGGAAAGTAATTATTCCTTAGATCACACTAAGAGGGAAATATTGACTATAAAGAGAAATTTCCAATAAAAAGGAACTTATTCTGAAGACCCTATGTCTGGGAAACCCTACATGAAGCAGATGTCAGACCTAGAATCTGTCCTACAGCAGCATTCAAGAAAAATTCAGCCACCAGGTGGGGGACTCAACCAACAGATCCATAGGAAATGTCTACTGGGAGATGTCAACACATCCAGTAGTAATTTGTTATTTTTCTCAAATAACATAGAAAGTGCAGTAAATTAGTCAGAACTAGACTTTAACTTCAACTTCTCCTTCTGAAGCTTTTACTCTCCCACGGTCCTTCAATAACAAAAGCCTCAGAAAAGTATTTGAAATTTACTTTCCCCTTTCTTTAAAATGCAAACCATTTTGAGTCAATCAACTCATTTTGTGTCTTGCTGATTTTCATACTTGTCTTAAAAGATCTGGGGACAACAAGTCACATCACATTGTGTTAGTGGAGTTGGTTACTAGTGTGTTTTAGTGGATTGTATTTGAACACGAACTTTTCTTCAGCACTTGTTCATTTTAACACATTACCTTCAGTGACAGAGAAGCAGCTCCAGTGCAGTCAGCCATTTCAGGGAACTCAAGAGGACTGTGTACTCCTGGAACAGTTCTTGCACGAAACTTCCCAGGACCATTTACAACAACCTAAAATAAATTACCCCTGAAAGAAGTTATGAGGCTGAAGAGGTGGCATAGCATAGTGGTTAAGGGTGCAGATTCTGTAGCTGAACTGCTTGAGTGGACTTTTTGCCACCCAATAGCTTGCGACTTTGTTTCCATGTGGGAGATGGTATTACTACATATGTATTGCATTGTTATGAGGATTGCCTAATTCAGTTCATATTAAAAGGGTCAAGACAATGGCTGCTATACTATTTTATTTATTGAACATCATTTTTATAAGTACTATATGTGAAATGAAGTAGGAAAACTATGAGAGGATGGCTGAGGGGAGGATTGTGACACATTAAATGTAACTAAATATATTAAACATTTTGATCCACCAAACAATGATTATATCACAGCAAATTCCAAGTGGAAAAAGAGAAGAGAAATGTTTCAGTATGTTAGCGTGTCTAACTCCAAATAACTAGTATCTTGGCTGAGACAAAATGCATGAATAATTTTGGGAAAAGTACAAAATTTAAATATTTAATCAGACATTTAAAAAATTGAAAGAAAAGAACCTAATGAGGTTTAAGGAAAGACAAAAGGAGTGATTTTAAGGACCCTGCTAACGGAGCACCACAACTATCTCTCACACATTTTGTACTGGGCCTGCTGTTCCCTGGAATCTGCCACTTGCAACTGAGTGAGCCCCAGATCCTATCAAATGGTATAAAACAGGTCCAAAGCCAATGAGAACTTGGCACCTTTCCCCGAAGCAACTCACTGACAAGCTCCATGTCAGTTTAGTACAGTTTATAGGATACTTACTTAGTCAGAGTCTATGAGGCTAAGAGGCAGGTAGAAGTGAATAAGGAAAGAGGTAGATGAAATTCTCCACCTTCAGTAGAATGTATTCAAATGGTTTTGCTTATGGTTATTACCAACTAGGTTAATCTGGAACTAGTTACATAAGACACAATTCTCTTCTCTTCCCATACTTGATATAAGAACAGAGGGTTCATTGACAGAGATGCAGGGGAGACGTGCAATTTTATCAAGTTCAGTTGACTTCACTCCTGAATCTGCAAAATTTGATTTGAAACCTTGTGAGACTCAAGTTTCTTGTGAGATTTCAGTGTTTTCAGATTCCATTCAAGTGGAAAATGAACAGGCTCACTCTCAGCAGCATACCACTTCTGCTCTGGGTAAATCGTGGCCATCTGGGGTTGAGAGACAACAAACTCGCCAATCCCAAAATCACATCTTTGCTCTAAGCATCCCCTGCTACAGACACAGCTATCACTTTGTCTCCAGTTGTATGTAGTTTAAATTCCAAGGCAAATCCACTTCCCTGATAATGAAGCACCTGCTCCTTTTATTTTATTAGAAATATCTTCATTTCACTTGCTTAGACACTCATCCTGAATCCCCTTCTGAAAGAAGCATGTGCTGTGGAGAGACAAGGGGAGAGGACAGTCTATGTGAGAGAAGACAAAAGACAGGTACCACAGCACAATGAGCAAGATTTTGGATGATAATAAAAGAAAGCACCATCTTAAATCAATATTCAGCGAGAAGTACATAAAATGAATACTTCTCTTCAAATAGTGATTGTAATATTCATCTTCTTCCATTTCCTTAGCCCATCAATATCTATTTCCTCAAAAATTGCTGCTGTAAATTTTCTCATACTTTTTCCTCACCTTCAGGGTCTCAAAAGACACTTTCGCTGCAAGCCTTATCTATGTACTTAGCCTAATAGCACAGATGGCCCATTGGTAACAATGCAAATTACATATACATGTTAGAACAGTAGTGGAGGCTTCTTTGTGAAGAAGGACTTTGCAAGTACTGGTAAGTGTAAATAGCTTTGAGTGGGTGGTAACTAATTGTATTTCATTATACACTGTGCAGTGTCTCCAGTGGGAATGCAGGGGTGAATAAACTAACAGAAAAGCAACCAGGAATGCAGGAGAATGGTACTGAGGCAGATGTGCTTCCTAAACCATTAAATGATTAAACTTAACCTTGTCACATCCAGTTATTTCTGTCTGAAAGCCCACTTTGGGTTCAATTTCTAGTCAGGGTCCACAGGAAAAATAAGTCCTTGAATAAAAGGCCACTTTCTTTTTACTATATAAACCAATTGGGAATATAGCACCATTTGATCAATCTGATTATTAAAGTAATTCAGGGTAGGATTATTTTGTTATTGTTTTTCTGGGGATTGAACCCAGGACCAGATCCAATGTTCAGCACATGCTCTACCCCTAAGCTACAATCATAGCCCTTAAAGTTGTTTTAACGAAATTGTTCATACAAGCTATCCGTTCATTATATAATTAATGAGTTTCGCAAAGCAGAGAGTAAATGAATCTCTTTTTAGAAGATCAAAGATTTAATGAAGCAGGTTTAACTAGATTGGTATTTGGTACCCTATAACCAGAGTTTTCTGAGATTCAGTTACTTGTTACTTCCAAGAAGATTTTTATAAGATTCATTTTGGTGAGTGTTTATGCAGAAAGAATTTATGTATCATGTTTCTCTTTTCTATGTCTTGAATTATTTCTTGAAAAAAAATTATTATGAAAAGTTGTATTCAGAAACTTGAGGTTAGTTAGGTAAGACTTCTATTCACATTCTAATACATATACAGAGAGGGAAGCTATTAAAATGATTACACACACATTTCAACCAATTGCACAAAAATTATTTTTAACGGGCATTTTGTCAAACCTGTATCCCTTCTTTTATTTTTCATTTATGAGGTTATGGGAGGAGACCAGGACATCAAGAATGTCAACTTGGTCATAAATAAAGAATAATGTGTGTGGTATTAAGACTCTGGTTAAAGTTTTATTTTGTTTCTTTGTAAAGAGCATTTAAAAATCACTTTTTAACCCTCTAATTATAAAGTTTTGTCCTAGCAAGCTGTCTTGGAAGTAAGATATGTATTGAAACATTTAACTGCTTTCATATTAGACAAATAATCCATAGAGAATTTTCTGAAGAAAAGCATCTTTTCTCAGCACATTTAACATGGCTCCTTTTCGAGGGGAGTGGAGAGGTTTACTGGGAATTGAACTCAGGGACATTCAACTACTGAGACACATTCCCAGCCCTATTTTGTATTTTATTTAGAGACAGAGTCTCACCGAGTTGCTTAGCACCTTGTCATTGCTGAGGCTGGCTTTGAACTCTCAACCTCCTGTCTCAGCCTCCCTAGCTGCTGGGATTACAGGTATGCACCACTGTGATGGGCTTAACATGGTTCTTAATAGGCAATATAGAATTGTTTAATTTCAGTTACTTGACACATTCTTGTATTAAAAATGCATTGTTAGAGAAATTATACTCAGATATTTTTAAAAAGATAAGCAGGAACAAAGTTATTTTAGACCAGAACCAACACACAATACATCCAAGAGTTGTTCCTTCTTTGATAAAGGCAAGAACTGTATGATGCAAAGGTCAATTTTTTTTTCCTTTTTCCATAGGTCAGATAGTATTATTTTAATATAAATAAAATAATATTAAAAACTGTGATTAAACATTTTCATTTGTACTGTCTTAGTTGTTAATCAACATCTTTAAAACTGTGATTAAACATTTTCATTTGTACTGTCTTAGTTGTTAATCAACATCTGGGTAAAATGTCACAATCACTTTTCATCTTTCTTAAGTGTTTTTGTTACTCTTTACAGCTGGGTGAGAGTCACACTGAGGAAATGACTGTAGTCTCCGGCCTCACAGTGCAGCTGCTTAGAGGAAGAGGCGGAGGACAGCCAAGGGCACAGGGTCTTGGTTCTGAAGCCCTCATTGATGCAGTTTTCCCAAACATTTTCAATCTCACATCATACTCTCAAAACTTATTAAAAGTGGTCACCTTAAAAATTAAGGTAAAGCAGGAATATATTTAATGCCTTAGAAAAGATTAGCAGTTTTAATGGCTCAGACTTTGTGACTTAACAAGCGTGTTTGTAGACTTTTTTTTTTCCCCTCTAATGCCAGGAAGCAAGACCAGGATGTAAGAGAGTAGCTTAGATCCTGCAATCAACAGACATAAAACAAAACTGCAGTGGAGAGTCCTAACCATCTGGATGCCTGTGACTAGCCATAGGCCAATGGACAAGCTGCTTGGTTCTTGTCACTTGGCGTTTCTTACATGAAAATAATAAACCGACCATGAAAAAACAGTATCTCTGGAGCAAGTCATTATTGCTCTTTAATTAATGTTCAAAGAGTAGTTTAATATATTTAGAACACGCTTTTGTAAAAGTGCAAAGTAATATGATAATAGGTTTTAATTGGCCAGGCTGAATTACAGAATTCTAATTTAACATTAGCCATTTTCCCATTGCCCTTAGCTAACATTAGCTGATAAGTCTATGAGATATCCTCTTGCACTTAGGCTGATCCTGGAGGAGACTAATGAACAATTAACTCCCTCAACATACAGGGTTTAACCAGGTGAGGTAATTTCCTACTTGCAGGCCTCCAGAGTACTCTTCACAGTACCAAAGGAAATAATTCCTCTAAATTGTTCCTCAGTGGCCTACGCAAGTGAAATCTTCATATAGACAGAATAGGACTTCTGCAAGCTTATAGTCAATTCTGACAGATCTAAGTTTTCAAAGTTATAACTCAATGCTGGAGTTATTATCAAATCAAAGTTATTGAGAAATATTCATATTTCTAAAAATGCCTTAAAGTATCACGTTTTCCCACCTGGGAAAGGATTTGGGAATAGTTTAAGTCTTTGGAACAAAAGAGACTTTAACTGTCATTTGTCCTTTAAACCACAGAGGGAAGCCTGAATGGAGTTGTGTTTCCAGCCCTCCTTGAGAGAAGGAAGGAAAGCAGGGCAGGGACTCAAGATGAAAATGACAACCCAAAGCCTTATTCTGGAAAGGCTCATTGTGCACTTCTTAGAATTGAAGGAAAAACTTTTTTTCTCGTTAAGAAACTGCTTTATGAAAATAGCAAGTGAAGATCTTTTTGTGTCATTTTTGTCTATCTGACTGAATATCATAATATATTTTCTTCTACAGAAGTTAACTTTTAGCCAAAATAGGATAAATTATATTGCTCTACATAGTCTCAAAACAAAAACCAGCATCCAAAACAATTTATAAGTTCACAAAATATTTCCCACTTCTTTTCCTGTAACCAAATGTAAGATACTTTAATAATTTCAAAAATTATGTTATCCATATAGGCCCACTAATTCTATTTAGGTCTTAACTAATTTTTCCCAGTTGTGGGTGGACCAGTACTAGTATAAATAACTAATGTAACTGAAATTCCATTTATGGCAGTGCTATACTTACAAACTATAAATATCCTCAGACTCCAGTCTCCAACCCACTCTATTAGTAACCCAGTACCATTAAATCCATGCCAATTTATTTACACAACAATTTATATTGAGTCAGCACACACTTTGAAATTAGAACCACAAAATTACCGTATCTGTTCTGTCATAAACCAGGAGATTTTAAAATATTTTTGCTTAACATATTTTGCTGTGCAATTCCACTAGACTATAGAAAAAAAAGGAAAAGGTGAGAAACTATATTATTTAGGATGCAAGTGGCAAGTTACAACCTTAGATAGAGGCATCTATGAGGGTATGCAATGCATACTGAACAGGATCAGTTTTCTCTAAAGCGACTACGAATTGAGTTTCAGGATGCTAGAAGAGCTCCCCAGTGGAAGAAGAGCTTAACGATGATGGTTGCTTCACAGACAGATCTAGGACAACTTGCCCCCATCATTAAAGACTGATTTAACTTGTTTAAGAGAACCAAATGTAGACAAAGCACTTCCTCCCATTTAATTTGTCCTACCTCAGTGGACTCTTTTTCTGTCATTCACTTGAACATAATTTATGAAATGATCTGGTTATTGAGCCCTAGCAATTCTTTGCTTTACTCTTCTTTACTTGTCTGATCCAATGTAATTTACAAGAATCATATAGTGTTTCCAAAATATTCAAAAAGAATAGTTTCATTTTCATTTAGTTTTTGGTTTTGAATCATAAATGCATGTCACTAATCACAAAAAAAATCAAAGTGGAGTCAAAACTTTGAAGAAACTGACAGATTAGGAGCATTATTCTTGAAACCAAAAGAGAGAACAAAATGTTACAAATAAATATTATAGTTGTATTTGTTTGGTTGGCTATTATTTGATAGTATTACATATGGGGACCTGTCAGACATGTAGTTAAGGTCTTTTCAGAATACAGTAGAATTCTTTTACTCACTAAGCCCTCTCAGGCAGCTATGAACTTTTCTTCTGGAACTGATGTCCTTTCTTCCTAATTTCTATTTGGAGATTTACTCCTCCCTCTCAGTTCATGCCTAGGAGAACAGCAGTCAGCCCTCAGCTCTCGGGGTGGAGAATATGATTCAGGCCTAAGTCAACCTGGTAATTGTACTCTCTTATGGTGAATGGTTCTAAGAGCAGCATATAGTCAAAGACTGCTAATTTTTTTTTAATTTTGTGACTTTTGGTAGATATACCTAAAGCCAAAGTCTACCTTTTTTGTTTAACGTCGTGCAGAATCAATAGGAAAAGATACGATGGTCTGCAAGGTTATTTTGACATGACAAATGGAAGAAAAGCTGAGAATACCCATGATCTTCTAACAATGCTTAAAACCTGGATCAATCATCACCTGAAGTAGATCATTGTTATACATGAGAGTTACAAGAACAATAATTTTCTTTTTTATAATCTAGCTTGAGTTATTTTTTCACTTATTTGACACTGTGTAAGTGATATTTAATTTCAGTCATCCTCAGCAACCATATAGCATAAATATTATTAATTTGCATTTACAGAAGCAAGAAAAGTTAGTGAGATTAAGCACATTGCCCAAACCACCAGTTGTTAAACAGTACAGTTGGGTTTTGAAGATATGCCTATCTAACTAAACTCTTAAAACTTTACAAAATAAAATATCCCCACCTGCAAAGTGGGAATAACAGTGAGATTTCAAAATCAGGGCTCTGTACAACTGAATTACCTTGCCTATTTTTACTGGCTTTGAGAACATGGATAGATAACCCTGCAAAAATGTAATGAACGTAATTAAATAATAAAGTCACAAAACTTAGGAATAGTTAGGTCTATCATAAAGATTTATCATATGATTCAGTTATACTTTATATAATTTATTTTTGTTATGATTGAACAACTTTCCTCCCAGTAGTAGAATGAATCCTAAACTGACACTTTCCTCTCTCCTACCCCTGGCTCTGTCTGCACTGGATATGACTCATTCTGTTGATCTCAGGCTCACCATAAGTCTTCCTAAGGAAAACTTGTTTTGATTAATATTTAAAGTACCATGGGGATTGTTTCCTGTTTTTCTTAAGCTGTCTACCCCCTTGCCATTATCTCACAAATGATTTGTTAGGCATGCAGGAGTTTGTATTGTTTCTGATACTAGAAGAAAAACAAAGAGAGCAATGTTTTTCAAACTGCCATACCCAGGAAGCTGGGGCAAAGAGTGGCTATTACATATTGACTTTCTAAGTACTATTTCATTAAAACAAAAAGCATATTTTTGTTTTGTTTCATTTTGTTTTTTTGTTTTAAACATTTGAAATTCCGTGTAGTCTTAAGAATCTTGGGAATTCCCAGATCACCATAAACAGTCTTGTGATCCTCAGGCTGATGTCATCCACTTTCCCATACCCTCTCCTCACTGAGTCTCTTTTACAAGAAGAGCCTTAGAACCCCCAAAGCATCTCTCTGTCTCAAGATAGCCTGCATTTTCCCTCAAATGTGTGCTCTGTGGTTTCCTAAATAAATCTCTGAGTCTCTAACTGACATGTCCTTAAATTCATTTCCACAACATCTATCAAGAGCCCCACCTGTCCTGAGTTGAGGTCCTCTTCTCAAACTTCTCAGACATCCTCTGGTGATGATGCTATGCATTGAGAAAGTGGCATTCGAGAGAAGCAGAAATACATGTTTGGTGAAGGGAGTGTAACAATGATCCCTTGCTGCTCTGCCACTACAACTTATTTTTAAAATGGACATGTTTCTTTCTCTTCCTTTCTCTTTGCTCCTCCTTAATCTCTTCCCCTCCCTAATCTCAGAGGAAACAGGATTACCATTCTTCCCCATCATAGGAAGATTTATCTGTCTTGGAGTAGTATCAGCATAGCAATGAAATAATCCAGAATTTGGGGTTATTACTGGAAGATCTTAGAAATGATTATCTCTCAAATTAACAAGTTAATTACAACTACAACAGAAAACATGTGGAATGTAGCATTTGAATCACCTCTTTAAAAGCCCCCTGTTCCTGCTGATGGACCTTTGGGACAGGAATCCCCTGTGCTTCTCCTTTGCTAGCAAAGCAATAAACCTTCTTTTTCCTTTTTCTCCAAACGATGTCCTTATTAATGGATTGGCAGTGGGGACAAGACTTGAGCTTTTGGCAACAGGAGCACTAAAAGTGTTTGTTTACTCCTGTGACAGTTTATCATTTTGTACTAAGTAATTCTTTATATTGAACTTTCTCTATGCAAATAGCAAATGATTTCTGACTGGAATTTTACTGATCCTATATGTTTAAGTACATAATCTTTGAGACATTGGTACCAAGAAGTGGGGCCATTGCTGTGATTAACCTGACTCTGTGGTTCAGAAGCTTTTGGAGCGTTTTGGAATTGGTTGGAAGAATTTTAAGATGTTTAATAGTACAAATCTGGAAATGCTTTAGGTTGTTATAAGCAGAGCTTAATGGCCAGTTCTGGTGGGAGCTCAGGAGTCCAGAATGCCAATAGGTCCATGGATAGTGATGACAGGGCTCAAGAGGATTTAGAGGAAAAGGAGGGTGTATGGGTGACTGGACTAGAGGCCATTCATGTTATGTTCTGGGTGAGAAGTTGTCTGCATTTTGCCCATTCACTGAGATTTTCTGTGAAGCTGATTTTAAGAACAATGGGCTTCTTTACTTGACAGAAGAAATTTTTAGGCAGCATAGCATTCAGGTGGTGGCATAGATATTGATGGCAGATTTTAGCCAAATTTATTGTGATAATCAGAAGCAGAAAGGAGAGTAGACATATTTGAAAAACTTGAATTTCAAAGGTGAGAGTAAAACTGTAGCTAAGGAATTTGCAGTGTTTAAAGACATTACTGCCACTGAAGAAATGCTCAATACTTTTCCCACAGGCAGTAAGAAAGAATGCTTGAGGGCATCTTAAGAACTGGCAAGATCATATTCATCTCAGACTTCAGGAACTAAAAGTAAAGATTCTCTTGAGAAGAGATGGGGGGAGGGCCGCGCAGGGGGACCCTTCTTGCACAAAGACCCTAGGAAGTTTTTGTGGTTGTTTTATTATTATTTTTGTTGTTTTATAACATTATCAGCTACCCAGACACTCAGAGGCTGCTGCAGCCAGGGTCCCTTGAGGCTTAGCTACTGCTGGAGATGGTGGCAGATCTTGGCATCAACTATGTGGTGCTGGTTCTTCAGGATTGCAGGATACTGGAGTTAGGGGTTCATAGAGGCTTCTACCAAGATTTCAAAGGAAGGCCTGGGAGGCCATGCAAAGTGCAGCAGGGTTGGAGTTCTTGCAAGCATTCCTTAAGAGGGCAATGCATGCAGATATGAGGAGGAAGCCAAACTGCTGTGGAGACCACCAAGATTAAAAAATACCAGTACCGTGGAACACCCACTGAAAAAAGCTGCAGGAATTGAGCTGAGACAAGCCAAAAGAAAGGTCACTTGGGCTGCAACCAAGAAGGTGACAAAGGTGGAGCTATACAAGCCCTTGGAGAGAATGTCACAATGCCATGTACCTGATGCCAGATATGGAGCCACAGGATACGTTTGCCCAGCTGGATTTAGGTTTTGCTTTGGTCCTATCCCTTTTTTCTATGCCCCTATTTTCATGAATGGAAATGTTTACTCTGTATCTTTATATATTAGATATTTGCAAATTGCTTTTAATTATACAGGAACTCTCAATGAGAGATTCCCTTGAGCCTCAGAGAAGTCTTTGGACTTGAATTTTTGGGCAATCTTGAAACTGTTGAGAGTATGGGGCCTCTTGGCAATGGACTAAATGTATTTTGCATTGTGAGATGGCCATGGGCTCTTGGGGGCCAGGGGCAGAATTGTTATGATTTGGACTTGAAGTGTCCTCCAAAAGCTCATGTACATGTAAGACAATGAAATAAAGTTTAGAAGTCAAATGATTAGGTTATGATATCCTTAACCCAGTGAATTTATATCCTAATAGGATTAATTGGGTGGTGACTGAAGGAAGTTTGGGTGTGAATAGAGGAGGTGGGTCATGGCTTTGGGTAAATATTTTGTATCTGGCAAGTGTAGTCTCTCTCTCTGCTCACTGATCATCAGGTGAGCTGTTTCTCTACCACACTCTTCCACCATGATGTCCTGCTCACCTCAAACTCCAAGGAATGGATCCTGCTATCTATGGACTGAGATCTCTGAAGCCATGAGACCTCAAAATAAACTTTTCCTCCTCTATAGTTGTTCTGGTCAAGTCCTTTCCTGACAGCAGCAAAAAAGATGATTAAAACAGAAATGATATAAAATAAGCATCAATAAAAACAGTAAATGTTTAAAAGTTCTAAATAATTTATTGATCAAAGAGGAAATCAAAAAGCAAATGTTAATAATAGAACTAAACGAAATTATAATTATAATTATTCATAATAAATGTTTAAGATGCTGGAAAATGCATTTAATATTAATAAACCAAACCTGTTACCTAAGTTAGGAAAAATAGCCAACTAAAAGAATGGAAAAACTTAAGGAATGTGGCATAGATTAGAAAAGTAAAGTAGAACAAAGTCAAAATTTGATTCCTTGAGCCACTGATATAAATGGTAAATTTTTGGTAGATGAGTACAGAGAAAATTGAGGAGATACTCATCTAAAACTAGGAGTAAAACTGAAATCATAATTAGTGACCATTAGCATTTGGGAACAAAAGCATTTTTATTTCTAACAACCTGAAAACTTAAATGAAACGGACACACTTCTAGAAATGTTTAATAGTCAATGCAAAAAAGGCAGCATAAAACATTTGGATTTTGAAGTCAGCTTCTTAGGTTCAAATTCTGCCTCCACAAGGTCCCACCAGAGTAACCTGGGGGGAAGTCATGAATTTTCTTAGTTCAATCACTAGTTTCATCATTTGTAGAATAGAAGCAATAATAATTTCTAATGTTATAGAGCTGAGAACTTCTGAGAAACTGAAGCTGCACAAAGATCCCTTCTTCAAACCCTGATTCTTATGACCAAATCAGAAAGATTTCACATATGTCACTCAGAGTAACAGGAATGAGTTTATTGAAGAGACAGGGAAAAGGATCGGGGACACTCTCAAGGAAGAGAGTGTGTCCTCTCAGAGAGAAGAAGGATAATGTGCTTCTCCTGCATTTCACTGGGGATCCAAGAGAAGTTTCCAGAGAGTCCTGAAAAGGTCCACCTTTTGATTTTTGACTGACAATAGGGAGACATCAGACTTTCAAGTCCCCACTCTCATGGTTGGCAACTCTAGATCACTTTAGCTCATGCTGACCTGTTCTCATTGGATTATTAATCATACATTCTTACAAATTTCATGTTTAGAAGAACTATCCTTATCTCCCAGAATTTCAGGATCTGGTCACAAAAGTCTCCGGGGTTCCTATTACTTTGGGCTTGCATTTCTCCTGAAGAGAAAACCGATAGTTTGCTGAAGAATATGACATATACTGTGCTCTGAGGCCAGGCAGGGCTGTTGGCAAATTGCTTCTTGAAAAAGAAAGTATGTGGGGGTCAGCACAGTGGGCCCATTTTATAGAATTATTCTCTTAATTTTGTGTTCCCACCATTCACATCTGTCCCCTAACACCAATAATTCCAAAATAAACCAAGAAAAATTAGAATATTCAATTAATCTTATAACCAGTAAATGAGTAATTTAAAAACTCTCCAAACAGGAAACTTCTAGCCCTGCTGTCTTCCTGATGAGTTCTACTAAACACAAAAGAAAGAACTAATTCAAATTTTACCTTCCCTTTTTTCTTCCTTTTGATACTCATGTAGTAATATAATGTTAATTTCACTCCAATCAAATTACTAAATGGAAAAGATAAAAGCATAAAACTTCTAATAGGAAACATAGAAGAATAATTTATGAATATGTTAAAAACTTTCATTAAGGAAAAACTAGTAATTTTACCCAAATTAATATTTTAAACTCCTATTTATCCAAAGATAAAATAGGACACAAAATGTAGAAGGTATTTACAACACATGTAATTAATACAGTCAATGATGTTTGTCTATAGTTACAACAATATAGATTTTAATGTTAGCATTTTCATGCTAATCAAAAGTTACGGGGGCTGGGGTTATGGCGCCGTGGTAGCGTGCTCGCCTGGCATGCGTGAGGCACTGGGTTCGATCCTCAGCACCACATAAAAATAAAATAAAGATATTCTGTCCACCTACAACTAAAATAAATAAATAAATGTTTAAAAAAAAAAGTTACGGTTGGCAGTTTTATGTGACTTGGGGTGTTTTTAAACGGAACCAGCAATCAAAATACTAAGATGTTTCTGAACAGGACGGTTATTAAAAAGAAGCCATTAGCAAAATGTTAGAATCTGTTGCAAAAACCTTGACAAGGAGATCTTGAGAATATTGACAGTGAGTTATTCATGGACAAGCTATCAGCCTGGGGCTAGGAAATACAGTCAAAAAGGTTGAGTAAGAGTAGGCAGTGAAGGGACAAAAGTACAGGTGAGCACAGAGAAACCAATGAAGGGCCTTCTATCCCTAATCCCAAAAGGAAAGGGGAGGGAATAGCCACCCAAACAAGAGATACAGCCTGCCAGTATCCTAGTTTTTGTACATAAGCCAGAGGTGTTCCAAAACTGGACTGGCAGGCTGAGAGCCAGGTGGAGCATGTTTGTGCCCTGCCTTATGCTCCTTCTCACACTTCCTGCCACTGAACCCAACTTAAAGAACACAAAATAATTCAGTTAAGTTATTATATACATGTTATCCTCTATTCCCTTCTCCCCTAATAGGGAAATAGGAATGCCCAACAAAGAAGATAAAATTTAGGAAGGGCTGGTACATTCCATCACCTAAGATTAACAAAATTAGTTATAGTAAAAATCATTATCATTCCACCTAACCAAAGCATAACAATTTATAGCCTAGAAAGCACTTATATGTATACAAACCATAGTTTATCTCTTAAAAAATCCACCAAGATAATTATTGATATCTTCATGTAACTAAAATATAAAGAGCTTCCAATTCAAAAGACATTCAGACTTCCTGAAATATAATCAGGTATTTATATTAGGGTTGTCAATTTTTGTCCAAAGAATTCCTTACTAACTACCATTTTCCCATCCAAAAAAATACACAATGTTAAGTAACTTTGAAGAGAAGGAGGTTTGTTGATTTTCTTGTGATCTATGAGAGAGTTTTTGAATCAGGATGATTTGAGTGAATCTTGAGTGAATGCTGAGCCTATACAGAGAAATTGCCACAAGTAACTTATCTTGATAATGACCTCAGCTTCAGCAATTCTATTCTCTGCATTCTGTTTATGGAAAACTGGTTAGAATGAATTTTCTGCGATCATATCTTTTGGATTCGAATCATGTATCTGTCATTCACTATGTTTATAACTTATGGAAAATAGTCCATTTCTGCATCTTAGTTTTCTCCTTTCTAAAACAAATTTTTTTATAGTGCCTTCTCTGAAGAGATATTGTGAGGGCAAATTTGAAAAATTCAGGTAAAGCCCTTAGGAAATTATCTAGCATATTACAAGCCATCATTTTTATTTTTTCATCATTATCAGTATCTGCATTATTACTGCTCCAACATTATGCCTATTATTACAGTGTAATTTCCCAACATTAACACTTTACCTCTTAGCACCAAATTCTACCTACTACCATATCCCAGTTTTGTTTCAAATTGAACTAATTTAAAAAAACTTTTATCAATTGTCTCTGCTTCTGTATCTTTATTCTCAATCATTTCCATTTCAGTCACACCTTATCAATGTTTTACATGATTTCTATTTTAGTAAATATGATGGCAACTATTCTGCCTTCCTCTTGGAAACTCTCAACAGAATATGATGCAGTTGGATAATTCTAATTCTTCTTTATTATTCTTTTCCTTCTCTCCTCTTCTTCCTCCTTTTCGTTTCTTTCTCTTTCTTTCTTTCTTTTTTTTTTTTTTTTGTTTTTTTTGGTACTAGGGATTGAACTCAGGGGTACTCGACCACTGAGCCACATCCTCAGCCCTATTTTGTATTTTATTTAGAGACAGAGTCTCACTGAGTTGCTTAGCGCCTCGCTGTTACTGAGGCTGGCTTTGAACTTGCAATTCTCCTGTCTCAACCTCCCAAAGTGCTAGGATTACAGTACTGCGCCATCACACCCAGCTTCCTCTTCCTCCTTTTCTTTTTCATCTCCTCCTTCTCCTTTTTCTTCTTCTTTGAAAATATCACTCTACACTCTCTTCATTCTTCAGTTCTGTATCAAATATAATTTTGACCCTTTACAATCCATGTTACCTTAATCATTCCACAACATTGTAACATTATTTCCCCATAACAATTATGACATCAGAAATTATGAGTTTTTTTCTAATTTTCTGCTCTACTAGATTAAAAGTCCCTTGAAAATAAAATCTCACTTATATCAGTTATTGCTGTATCTCTAGTGCCTTGAATATTGCCTAGCAAATCATAGGTGCATGTGTTCAATAAATTGACAAACAAAATAATACAGCAACATATAAATATGTATCTAATACAAAGCAGATGCATAATAAACAATAGCTCTTCATCTTTCTAGCTTATATACATTTGAGGGAAAATTAGTGATGGTTTATTTAGTTAAATCATCCACTGAGTGGTAAGATTAGATTCTGGACATCGCTCTCCAAACAATCATGGATCAGTTTTCTCCCTTCTCTGAACTTCATCCTTTGACGTTTCCTCTTCTATCTGAGTAACGAGGAACATACTGTCCTCTCTGGGTCACATAAGCTCTTTCACAACTATTTCAAACAACTCTGTAACCGTTAGGTGTTCCTAAGTAAGGAACAATAACAAGACATGCTGCTCATCTCCTCCACACTCTGGCCTGTAGGACTCAGCTCTGACTCAAAAAATAATGTTATATCAATACTATAATAATGTCTTAATTAATACAGTAACATGTTCATCATTTTTATGAAAAAGAAGTAATTACTACTTAAAGAGATTGGATTGACCATTCATTTGAATTAACTGATCAACTAAGAAAGCACTTGCCTTCAGATAGTCTGAAATGTACTTTTATACAAAACACTATAATTTTCAAATCACTTTTACATACATTATTTTATTTAATTTATAGCATTAAGATAAAGCTATAACTACCAAAAGCTATTATCACTAGAAATGACCTAAGTTTTCATCTTTTCCAGTTTCTTTTTCTTAAAATAATGATGTTGATAATGACACCATATTACTGATCTGAATTATCTTATCCCTTGTAGAAAAATTAATATATTTTTAAAATTAACTTTAAAATTGACTTTGACTAGCCAGTGTTCTTCTGTCTCAGTAATATTGCAATCTGTGTCAATCATTCTAGATACATAATATTCTATCTTATTTGGGAGTGGATTTTAAAATTATATTCTCAGAATATTGTTTAAATAAAATATGGGAAGAAAAATGTAAATTAGAAAATTTTAAATATGAAGATGCAGTAACATTGGCAGTTGTCATCCATGCATTATCTTCTATTTGAAGACATGGAAAATGCACAGAACTTGTACCATATTCCGCAAGCTCTGATACAAACCTTGACATGTGCTAAAATGTCAAATCTACCAATGTCAGTTACTAGTATTTTCTTTGGAAGTATATTCAGTTCATTTTTCATATTGGTTTTCTTTCCAGATACTATTTTGGAAGTTTCATAAGGTATTCATGACCAAGAGAAATCTATTAATTTTTTCCACAGTAATTTCTTCACAGCTTTATGAAATCTGTTCAGAAGAATACAAATAGTTAAATACTTATAAGAAGTTCTATTCTGGTTTTAATACTGTCTGCCCATCCACAAAAGAGAAAACTGTATCTTCAGCTGGCAACTAGACCCAGGAGAGTCAGGAGAAATCCAGAGAGTTTAAAATAATACAGCAAATCAGCATTACTGGTCCTACCACCAGGAAAATCTTAAAGAGAGCACAAGGTCATAGGATCAGAGGCAGGACTGGGAGCTGGGGCACATTTTATACTTCAGTCAATTTCAAGAAAACTATTATTTTTTGAATCATAGATATTAGAGTGGCAAGACGTCCAAAGAGAGCATCTGCTTCACTGGATTACTATCACCCATGTAATAAATGATAATCCCCACTTCATGGATGAAGCAGTTGAGTCTTTAAGAGCTTAAGTATTTTTTTAAAAAATCACCTGGTTATTTCAAGCTGAAACAGACGCTTGTGTTATAGTACCCAATATGCTGTCTTGATGGCCAATTTAGCTCATATTCTTTGGTCTGCCTCAAAGAACCCTAGGCACCAAAAAGTGACATATCATGAAGTCACATGTATGTTTATCATTTTTGATCACTGTTTCACTTTGCTTGGCACATAGTAGGAGTTCAATTAATGTTAATGAAAATGGATAATAAATAGTAAAGTGATAGTTCTAGAATTTACCATTAAATATTACCCAGGTCTGGTCATCATGACACATTCTATTTGCATTTAGTATACTCTCAAAATCAGATAAATTGTAGGTCAAAAAGGGACTGTGCTATCTAAAGAAAGAGGAAAAGACAAAATGTGATTCTTTTTAAGATATATCAATGTGAAAGTTAAAGCAAAAACTAGATATCGAGACATTTTAAATTGTTCAATGTAGCTCAGATCATCCTGAATTTCTCAGGGTTTTTGATACTTCTTATTAAGCAAATCCAAGAACACATCCAGTAACCTCTTCAGGAGATGTTATATTTCCCTTTTTTTCACAGGGAGCTTCTTGTTAGTTTGAGCACTTAATGTATTTCACATTGAAAATTAACTCCAAAAGTACCATGCTTTCCTACCATCATCATTATTAAAGGCCTCCTGGTGCTCAGTTCTCACCTTCTTTCAGGCAGGAAATTGTTCAGGTCTTTTTGACAGAGTTAGAAACAGAGAACCAATAAATCCATCTATAACCTCAAAGACTCATCTGTCAGTTTGACTGATAGGTCTTTGTTTTATTTTGTTTTGCTTTGCTTTATCCTGAGGGCACTAATAGCTGCTAATAATTGGGACATAAAGATAATCAAAAAAGGGACACAAACAGCATTAGATATTAGAGAATACCATTATATTGCCCTGAGCATCATTTTTCTCATCTCCCACTAACATACATGGGTTTATACAATATGTTTCTTTCAAATACACCTGTTGGAAAAATATAAGAACAAATTGATATTATTTAGTATTCAGGTGGTCACTTACTCTACTAGAGGAGAATGAAAACAAAATTAAAAAGAAATAAATTTCTTGTAGAAAATGACTGTTCTTTTAACATACACTTATTTACCAAAGCTATATTATTGTATGAAACATCTTTTAGACTTTGAATAATCATTTATCAGATCAAATGTGTATGATTTTATTCAGGAAAATAAAGAATGTTATTCACACTCACAAATCCATTGTTCTGTCAAGTATATCCAATCTAAGAAAACAGGAGAAGAAGGAAGAGAAAAAGGAAAAAAAAAAGACATGTCAATTTTTAAAGCATTTCATTCTGATACATAGTCAGTTTTTTCATGGTCTTTTCCCATGATGTATAATGCAGAAAATGAGCTCCCTTTTTTATTCCATTGTTATAGTTTAAAATATCCACTCTTCATTTGAACATCCTGAAATATCTAGGGAAAAATTTTGAGTTGCTTTTAGTTTAAAGACAATATAGTAAATTTGTTTAAATTCTGTGTAATTGTTGAAAATTGTTCAGCAATTTGGCTTTTTCTTCAAAAATTCTGAGGAAAAATATCAAAAATAATATAGGCTTGATATCTGACCTTATATTGATAGACAGTTTTTCTACTTTTACTTGTTAAATTTCTGCAATTGGTTTCTGGTTGCTAGTGTTAAAGCCAAACAAATATCGATTTGTAATTCACATGAACATGTAAGCATGATGGGTCTCCTATCTCTCTATTTCTGCTCTGCTATTACAGATTTTAACATACTAGTTGATCTCAGGGTGCATTTCTACGGTCAAAGGTAAAATGAAACCTTAACTAGAAAGATTTATTTTTCATTAAACACCACTGCAATAGCCTTACTGGTGTAATAGTATATTTCCTTTATCTTATTTTGAGATTTCTTATTTGAGCCCAAACTAGAGCAAAACAATTAAAGAGAAAAGTCAATCTTTGGATTTCTTGGATTCTCCTATAAAGCATCTTTAGGGATGGAACATGATATACTAGTTCGTTAGCCCCCATACCCAGCTCTTCCTGAAACAGCATGTGTTTGTCTTTTTTTAAGTTACCATGATTATGTAGTAAGAATCTGTATCTCTGGCTTCATCAAATGATTCTTGGGATCAAACTCTGATGTCAAAGTTGGTACAAAAGAAGCAGTGACCTAAGAAATTTTCTATCTAGTACCAAAATCATGCCTATGAAAGATGGATTAATATCATATAGTAAGTAGAAAATAAATCATATCTTTCTCCTCAGGGCATTTGATAGGGAAGCATACAGAACAACAAAAAGGGTATAGTGGCTTAAAGAACAAAGCACATTTGGAGCATTATCTGTTTGAATGCTCTCTGACTACAGCTAACAGAATAGTCTTTCCCAAACTGGATTGAATAGAAAAGATGTTTATTTGTTGTTGTTGTCATCGATATTTGTTTGTTTTTAACACTAGCAACCAGAAACAGAATGCAAAATGGCTGCAGAAACTTAACAAGTAAAATCAAGTACCTTTAACAAGAATATGGATAGGTTCTTCTCTGGCAATCCTGTCTTCAGTGTTAGGAAACCACTTTAGAATCCCTACAGAAGACTTTCCTCCTGTCTCATTGCTCGGTGTTTAGTCAAACGCCCTTCATAATCCAATCACCAACAAAGGAAGTGGAATTATCATGATTTATCTTGTTCAGAGCAGTTGTTTGGGGGAGATAGCAGTTAGATAAATCAATCCCAACAAATAATTAAACACTAAAAGCAGAGATAGAAAGAAAAGAGAATAAGAGAACCAAGTCAGGATAACAGAACAGCAAAGAGAACTGTTTCATCTTGGAAATCTATCTGTTCTCCCTGAAGCCTTTTTGAGGGTATATAAATTATTCTATTTTCTGAGTCTACTTTCCTGTGTATCTTTGCAACAAAACTTCATAAGTAGAATTAAATTTAGCATGTTCCTACCAACATCTAAAGATTCTAGCACATTCTTGTTGCTAGGCAACACCTTAAACTTCAGACCTCTCCTGACTTTTTACTCTATGTCATAAACTACTTTTCCATGTCTTATTCCCTTGAAGACTTGCTCTTCAATATTTAGTGGGAAAATATCATTAATTAATATAGCCCTTTCTCAGTTTCGCTCTGTCCTTATTTTCATCAGCAGGTAAATAAAAGTAGTACAGATGTTTGCTTTAGGTCACCCTATTGAATAGTTTCAGAAACTCCATGTTTCCAACTTTTTTTCCTGTTTTCATACTCCTTGATTGCCATCTTAGTTTGCTGTTGCTTCCTCAACTCAGTTATTGCTGCAAGTGGAAATTAATCTTTAATTCTACTTACAATGCTCCTGTTGTTTAGTTACCAACAGTGTTCGTGAAACTGCCATGATTGCTATGACCGTCCACCTCAAAGATCCCATAAGTTGAGAGCTTTCTCCTATGACTACAATCCTCTAGACTAACTCAATAAACAGTTCTTTTTACAGTTTTGCATTTTTGAAAGTATATTGATTTTTTACTATTAGGTAACAAATTACCACAAGCAACTTAATACACCACAAATTTATTATCTCAGAGTTTCTGTGAATGAGAAGCACAGACACTGTTGTCCAGGCCTTCATCTAGGTCTCACAAGGCTCTGATGCAGGTGCTATCTAGAGCTGACTCAGGCTTGGTGTCCTCCAAACCCACAAACTGTTAGTAGAATTAAATTCTCTGCAGCTGTATAACTCATGGAAGCCCCTTCTTTAGTGACAGGGAGAATTCCTGACCTTAAGAAGACCCAGCCAAGGGTTCACATGACTATGAAAGTCCTCTTCAAGAAAAATTTTCTTTATATTAATTCATAGACCACTGATTTGGGACCCGATAACAAAGTGACAATCTATCATATTCATGATTTTGCCACACTCAATGAGAAAGGATTATATAAGCTTTGTATACCAGATTGTGTGATCTTGGGATCATAATAAATTCCTGCTTATCACGAAAGGCATCCTTCATCTTAAGTCTTCATGTTAGGCACTTGGGATAAAAAGATGAATTATATTTTATCTCTACTCTGAGAAAGTTTAATTTGGTAGACTTTTTTTAAAAAGATTAAATAAAAGTAGTGAGATAAACATTTTATGTAAAAAAAATACAGGTTGCAACAAGTCAACAGAGGATGTATACAAAGCAAGTTTGGGAGAAGAAAAAGAAACAAAGATGATTCCTTCAGGAGATGACTATGTCTTTAGTATTTGAAGTTCTCAGAGACGAGTAAATTTGTCCAGGTTAACATATAGGAGAAGGATAATGGAGAGTAGTCAAAAATATACAGGGATATGTGAACATGTAGCATCTCAGGAAATACTGGTAATTTCTCATTTTGCTACCTGTGAGATTGGACACAGGGAATGAAAACAGGTAAAATATACAGAAGTATTATATTGAAAATAACATAATTATGAGGAACTATTGTGAATAGGAAGCTATTAAGAGAGTTGGTGGAAATGATTATTTTATTAGTTTATTATATAATCTTGATGACCACATGAAAGATAAATTTTAGAAAGAAAAAAGGAAGACTGTTAATAAGTCATAGCATTTGTTCAGGTCAGAGATGAAGGAGAAATGAAGTACCACAATAGTATTAGAGATGGGAAAGAAAAAACTGTGACAGGTTAGGAGGGTAAAATTGATCAGCACTTAGCAATTGATTAGATATTAGGGCTGACACTGAGGGAAGAGTCCAGGCAAAATCCTAATTTTGTCATCTTCCCAACTGGGTCCGTATGGTGTACTGGAAATAGTAAAGCATAGAAGAATATTTATGATCTTAGAACTGAAGAACTGTGGCAACCTGTAAATTATAAGTGTAATTTAGAAAAGTGTGTTTGGAGTTTCTTGTAGGATAAAAAATACAGATTGCAATATATAGTTTATCTATAAATCAAAGGGTATATATATATATGCACATACATATGTATATATGTCCAGAAAAAAAATATGTGTGTCAGAAACATAGGAGAGAATGCAAAGATTGAGACTTTAGAGTCAGTAGCATATCAATATGAGGTAATCCATATTAAAATGCCCAAAACCAATATATGGAGTAATAAAAATGATAAGAAATGCTGTCCATGGCCCACGTGGGCAGTGGGGCTGTGGTTCCCTGATCGGGAAAAGGCTGGCTGAACAATAAAGCTAAGAGAAATAAAATAGTGAACAACCACAGAACACAGAAAATAGTTTTTAAAAGTGGGGGCAGGACGGTTCTGCAACTAGACTGTTCTGGCTTCCAGCATCTAACTTCCAGCTTCTACTTTCTGGCTTCTAGCATCTGGCAACATGGACCACGTGTGTGCTTTATTTATATCAGAGAACTTCCACGGCCTTCCATCCAACATTCTTTACCAAGGTAGGAAAAATGTAGGGGTCAGGTAGGCTGACTCAGTTCCTAATAGGGATATGCCCATTTCCAGTGATGCAATGAGGACTCCCTTAGCAGAGTGGAAGAGGCAGGGCACTTGCATTAGGCAAGCCTAACAACTATAGAAGGCCACAGAAGGTTCATAATGCCATCCCATCTCTCCCCTAGCTACAACACTGAAGGAAAGTCCCTCATGCATTCCACAGATGGCTTCCGGCAACACAATAATTAAATAAAATGAAGAAACAGAATTAAGGATCTTTGAAGCCATTAGAAAGTAATATTCTAATAACTAGGGGAAGTAAGGTACAGTAAGGTCATCTGAGTTCAAGAGGGAACATCAACAGTGCCATTTAAAAAAAGTACAGAAGAAGATAAAGCCCAAAAGCTCCTTGTCATTAGATATGGTAATTAGGTCACTGAATAGCTTCATTAAATAAATTTAATAGAGTGTTCGAGAGAGAACCACTTGAAATTGTCTGAGGAGTAACAGAAATTGAGAAAGTGAATATATGCAAGTGAAAACTGTTCTTAAGGAAGTCCAGTTATGAAGGAAAGAAGTTTAGGTAAAATTCTAGATAAGGTGCAAATTTTAAGAAATGTAAAGCTTGAAATATTTTTTGGTTTATTTAATGAATCAACAGAAAAGCTATTGAAGAAAAAGAGTCAAAAAGTAGTTCATGGAAGGCTGTGGTTGTGGCTCAGTGGAACAATGCTTACCTAGCATGTGTGAGACACTGGGTTCGATTCTCAGTACTACATAAAAGTAAATGAACACAATAAAGGTATTGTGTCCATCTACAACTAAAAAAAAAATTTTTTTTAAGTAGTTCATGGAATGGAGTCATGAAATAGAGACTGAGGGAAAAAATGAAAGCCACAGATGAATGATTGACTTTGAGAAGTAGAGGTGGCATCTCATACTGAGACTAAGTAGGAGGGACAGTGGAGACATGCCTGTGTTGGAGAATGAGGTTTACTTCATGGAGTTCAGACTGGGTTGCTACAGTTTGTTTCACACCAATAAAAGTAAGATGAAGATTGAGATTTTATTTAGAACACTTGATTTAGATAAGTTTCTAAGAAGAATGGGAGAGGTCTTTAGGGGGAAAAATGTGGAGAATCTTTGAGGACATAGGTGTAAATCACGTTTAATGTCCTGTAATTCTGAACAGAACAAATAAACATGGTGAGTTAGAACAAAAAGCATTAGATTATTAGATCAAGTAGCATTAAAAGCCCAGTCAAGGTTGTAAATCTAAAATCATTCTTGTCAGCATGATGGTGTATTTTTCTCCAACTACATGTTGATATAGGAATGAAATAGATGCAGAGTTGAAACTGACCTGAGGGATTGGGTTTAATCGTCTTATTGACATTTTGACCTCCTACTTAAGTGAAAGATTCAAGTCTCCACCCTTAGAGCTGTTGGTACCTACATGCATCCATTTTCAATGATTGGATTTAAAATCATTAGGCTGATTACTACCTACTTTAACAATCTGTGCTATTCATTTATTGTCTTAAGTATATCTGAAATCATCTAAATCACTCTAATTCAAAATTGCTACACCTGTAGCATAGATGGGAGGGGTATCTTTCCTATGGTTTAATATATTAGTCTTCTAATAACTGTTTTCATATTTAAACTTTCTTCTTCTTCTTTAGTTGTGAATTTTTAATATTCACAAAACCACTGAGAATAAAAGAATTTACTTTGCCATATATAGTACAGAGCTTTTTACAGAAAATAAGATTAAAATGTAGTTAAACTCATTACTATTTCTTTTTTTTATTCTCATACCTATCCTTTCCCTCCAGGAGGTGAGCAATACCCAAACTTGGTGTTTGTTGTTTTCATGCATACTTTAATAATAAATTTACTAGTATACATTCATTAAAAATAAAGTAAATAATGTTCTTTATGTTTTTTTAAAATTAATTGTATCATATTTTATGAACCACACTAGGTTCTATCAAATGTATAATTTGATTTATAATAAAATTCAGACATATAAATTATTTAGTTTTTTTCTGATTAGACATTATTAGAATAACATTTGCTGTCTCTCTAGAGCTATTAGCAAAGACTGTGGTATAGGAAAAGGTTAGATAAAGGAATCAATTTAACAGAATAGAGTCCAGAAATACAACCATATTTGTGTGGTCTGCTATTAACTAAAAGTAGATCATATACCAAAGTAAACACTAAAATATACAATTTCCAGAAGAAAACCTTTGCAAACTTGAGGTAATCCAATATCTAATTATTTAATATTTATTGTTTAGTAAAAGAAAAATGATAAAGTGGGACTTATCAAAATTAAAGCTTTTTCCCCTTTAGTAGATATTTTAAGGAAATGAAAGTCAACCTACTTATTAGGGAAAATAATTATACATATATCTGAAAAGGAACTTATACTTAGAATATATAAAAACTCATAATTTGATAACTAGAAAACAAAAAACAATTAAAATGGGCACATGTTGAACAGACACTTTAGAAAATATATGAATGGTCAAGAAAGTGTGAAAAGATGTCCATCATTATTCATTAGAAAAATTAAATTAAAATAACCAAATTTATAAATCACTAGAAAGCTAAAATTAAAAAGGCTAGTAGAACCAAAAAATGGAAATTATTTAGAGGTATTAGAATTCTTATAACTTTCTGTTGAAAGAAAAATGGCAGAAGTACCATAAAAAATATCATCGGTATTCTAAGTCTAATATATACCTATAATATAACTCAGAAATCCCATTCTTTGGTCCAAGCATATCTTGTTTTTTGCACTTTACCCTATTGTGCTTTGCAGATATTGGTTTTTTGACACAGGGAATGTTTGTGGCAGCTCTGGTCTGTGGCAAGCGGGTCTGTTGGCACCATTTTTCCAACAGCACATGATTACTTTGGGATTTTGTGTCACATTTAGGTAATTATGTCACATTTGGGTAATTCTAACAATATTGCAAATTTTTTCATTATCATTATATCTACTATAGTGATTTGTGATTGCTGATCTTTGAAATTACTAGTTTAATTTTGGAAAGGGAGTTCTATGAACTGTGCCCACCTGAGATAGAAAGATTAATCAATAAGTGTTCTGCATGCTCTTGTTTTGACCAAACTGCAGTTCCCTCAACTTTTTCTCCTCGGGCCTTCTTATTCCTAGAAACACAAACCTGTTGAAATTAAGCCAATTAGTAACCCTACAATGGCCTCTAAGTGTTCAAACGAAAGAAACAAACATCTCTCACTTTAATTGAAAAGCTAGAAATGATTAAACATAGTGAAGAAGTCATGTTGAAAGCAGAAACAAACTAAAAGTGAGGCCTCTTACACCAAACAGTCAAATTGTGAACATAAAGGAAAAGCTCTTGCAGTAAATTAAAAACTACTCCAGTGAACACATGAGTAGCAAGAACGTCATTTAACTAGTGTTACATACACTCTAAGCATACTGCTTACTGATCCCAAAGAGAACTTGGAGGACACAACTGAAATGTTTTAGACATTTCACTAGTTACTCTTTGGTGGTGGTGGTCTAGAATGCAGTGGAGGGCCATATTGTGCCCACAAGCAGGAGGAATATATAGAGAGGATAAATTGCAGCCCACAGTACAGTTTGCTTTCTTCAGATGTTTTGGGTTTATTCCTTTATTTTGTAATCAAGGTCACTCTCTTCACATTCTCTGAAAAGTTTGGAGATAAGGGAAGTGGACAGCTCTTCCTCTTCCTTTCCCTGGTTACCACAATCTTTTAGAGACCTTGTTGTCTCATTTCAAGTTTATTAGTGTTTAACCCTACAAAAATGAAACAGCTTTATTTCTGGTCTAGAGAAAGTATTAGTGGTCTGGATAGAAGACAAAATCAGCCTCAGTAGTTCTTTAGGACAACGTCTAATCTAGGGCAAATCTCAATCTCTCATCCATTCCATGAAATTTGAAAGAAGTGAGGGAGCCACAGAGAAAACCCTTAAAGCAGAATGGGTTCAGGAGGTTGAAGGTTTCTTCATGTTGTAAGAAAGTATAAGCTGAAGGAACAAGTGCTGATGTGGAAGCTGTAGCAGGTAATCTAGAAGATCCAGCTGTGATGGTTGGTGAAGGTTCATGTGTTAAACAAACAGAGTCTCAATGTAGACAGAACAGCCTTACTTGGATGAAGATACCATCTAGGACTTTCATAACTAGAATGAAGGCAATGCCTGATTTTAAACCTTCAAAGAACAATCTCTCTTATTAGGGAGATTTTTAACTTTAAGTTGAGGTAAGTGGTCATTTGCTATTCTGAAAATCCTAAAGAACTTAAAAACGATACTAAATGTACTCTGTATGTGCTCTATAAATGAAACAACAAAGCCTGGATGACTGTATATCTATTTACCACATGGTTTACTGAATATTTTAAACCCAACACCGAGACTGACTGCTTGGGAGCGGGGGAGGGAGAGAAGAAAGATGATTCCTTCCCACATATCATTGCTCACTGATAATGCATCTGGTCGCCAAAGAGCTCTGATGGATATGCTCAAGGAGGTTAATGTGGTTTTCATGCTTGCAAATAAAACATCCTTTCTGTAGTGTGTGGAACAAGGAGTAATTTTCACTTTCAAATCTTATTATTTAATAAACACATCCTATAAATCTATAGCTGCAATGCAGTGATTTCTCTGATGGATCTGGGCAAAGTAAATTAAAAACTTTCTGATCTCCTAGTTGTCATTAAGAAAATTTGTGACTTGTAAGAAAGTCAAAATACCAATGCTAACAGGAGTTTGGAAGAGGTTGACTCTAATCCTCATGAATAAATTTGAGGGGTTTAAGAGTGGAGGAAGTAACTACAAGATGGTAGAAATAGCAAAAGAATTAAAATTAGAGGAGACAGAGATGTGACTAAATTTCATTCTCATGATAGACCCTTAATGGATGAAACTTATAGATGAACAAAAAAAGTTGACTTTTTAAAAAATAGACTCTACTCCTGAGAAAGATGCTGTGAACATCACTGAAATGACAACAAAGGGTTTAAAATATTACATAAATTTAGTGCTAAAGCAGTGGTAAGATATAAGAGGATTGAATCCATTTTTGAAGGAAGTTCCTACTGTGGATAAAATGCTGTCAAAATGGTATTACATGCTACAGAGAAATCTTTCATAAAATAGTCAATGGATGCAGCATACTTTGCTATTGTCTTATTCCCATCTTATTCTCTCCCGATCTTTAACAATTATCACGCTGACCAGTCAGCAACCATCAGCATCAAGGCAAGACCCTTCACTCTTCTTTTTCCAAGCAAAAAGACTCAATTCACTGAATTCAAATGAGCATTAGCAATTTTTAGCAACAAAGTATTTTTAAATAAGGTATATACATGATCTTTTAAAACAAAATTTTTGTACACTTAACATACTATAGTACAGTATAAACATAACTTTTATATGCATTGAGAAACCAGAAAATTCATATAGCTCATTTTATTTCAGTATTTGCTTTATTTTGGTGGTCTGGAATAGAGCATGCAATATTTTCAAGTTATGCCGGTATTTGGAACAGCTTTAATCATAAGAACCAGACACCAAAAGCAAGCCAATGCCCCTGAAGAAGTAAATATATAAACAAGATGAGATATATCCAGAGTACTATTCAGCAATATAAAGGAAAGAACTGCTAAAGCACCAGAAAGTCTGGATACATTTAAGAAACATTTTGCTGAATCAAAGAAGTCAGACATAAAGAGTGCCTACTATATTTTCAGGGATATAAATCCCAACACAAGTAACATTAATATATAGCAATAGCATCTAGAGAGGAGCATATGTCTGGAGGAGAAATTAGAAGGAAATGGCGTCCACAAAGGTACATAAGGAAATCTTCAGGACTGATGAAAATGTATGTGTCTTGATTTTACACTTAAAATGGGTTCAGCTTGTCATAAGATAAACATAGTGATATTGTTGCCAAAAAAATTAAAGGAAAAAAAAACAAAAGTTCCAAGTATACATTTTACTCAGCTAATCAACAAAAGATATTTAAACAATAACTTTATTGAACAATAATACAGTTTTCAAATTGGATTAAGGAAAAAATAGGAACTAGAGTGAGTGAACAAATCTTCATATTAAATTGCATGTGTGAAAACCAATACATGAATATAAGTGTATTTTTTAAATGTTATGGAAGTCTACCCGAGGCTTTAAAGACAGAAATGTTTATAAAATGATGTTTCGGAAGATCAAGATTAGAGTATTTTATGGAGTAATATATTATACTTACATTATTGTTATGGTTTAGATGTGGTGTCCCCCAAAAGCTTGTGTGTGAGACAATGCAAGGTTTGGAGAGGAGAGATTGCATTTTGCCCTTTACCTAACCAATCAATCCCTGATGAGATTAACTGGGTGGTAACTGGAGGCAGGTGGGGTGTGGCTGGAAGAAGTGGTTCATTGGGAGCATGGCTGTGGGATATATATTTTGTATCTGGAGAGTGGAGTGTCTCCCTCCCTCCCTCCCTCTCTCTCTCTCTCTCTCTCTCTCTCTCTCTCTCTCTCTCTTTCTGTCTCTCTCTCGCCTTTCTGAACAGCATGTGAGCTGCTTCCATCTGCCACACTCTTCCGCCATGATGTTCAGCCTCACTTGGAGCCCCGAGGAATGGTGCTGGACTTCTATGGATTGAGAATTCTGAAACCACGTGCCTTCAAATAAACCTTTCCTCTACAGTTATTCTGGTCAGTTCTTTTAGTCACAGCAGGAAAAAAGCTGACTAAAACAATTGTTATCTGTTAACTTTTAATAGATTCTATGATAATTTAACTTTTTTCTCATAAAAAGCTATTATATAATTTTTAAATCAATTTCTCCCCACTGATTAGTGCTTTGAGACCAGTTCATGACTTTTCTTGCTATTTGCTTAAACTCTGGACATTCACCCACATCCCTTGTGTGTTGTTTTGTTAAGCAGTAATAATTCTGGCTATGCAGAGAACTGAACACTTCCCAATAACCTTCATCATTTTCTCAAGAGACTTTGTAGGATATTTTTATGCAAATAGGATTCCATGTAACCTTCTCTTTGTGACCTTGAGTTGACTAATAAGTGCTATATCCCTTTCCTCTCCCAAGTTACAAAATTAGAGTGTATTCAATATAATACATGATGGAATTTCCCAAGAGCCAATGGCAAAAAAAAAAAACCAAGGGAGATATATGTCTGAGAGAGACCTGACAGTTTAGCCTGTATATGTATGACTGTAATTGGCATGGGAATTTAATTTAACCAGTCTCACAATCATGGGATGATGGAATTGATGAGAATCAGACTGAGCCAATCTGATTTAACTGTTTCCAGAGTCCTGAGCATAGTTTGTTTTTCAGTTGTTAGATACCAGCTTGTATTAGAAATAAACTTTTAGATGTAAATATATATCTTTGTCTGAATTTCACAATAAGATCCCAGTTTCAAATAAGACCTCACAAAGGAATGAGGTAGATTCCTTTATTGAGCTTCATAAATAATTATTTTTCTTTACATTACAAATTATTTTTGACATGTAAGAACTCCTGAGACTTTTCCAGAATGTCTAATAAGATTGTTAAGCATGCCATAATGCTAAAAATAATTCTGTCTGGAACTACAGTGGAGAGGAAAAAAAAAAAACAAAACCAAAGGTTGTTAAGCTATAATAAATTTTCAGAAATGAGAAAAGGATTTTAACACAAAATATTTTAATAATAATTTATACATTGAAAAGAAAATATGTCTGGGTTTATTCCTGTACTCTAATAGTAATGAAGTAGATAAACTGAATAGATTATAAGTCCACATTATAAAGAATAACTCCTGTGTATAGGTGTTAATATGTATGTAGAATTTCCATCTGAATAATCATTAATCATGAGAATGAGCAGATATAGAAATATTTAATTTTCAAACTTCTTTTATGATATTTTTTCAAATAATGTTAATTAAAATCTCAGAAGATACCTAAATCTTGGTTTTAAGTTCATGGTGGTACCTGAGATAAGTATCATCAACCTAGTATTTAGATTTCATGCTGAGAAAGATGAAAGATTTTGGTGATGTCAACTTCTCTTTAATTAAAATTATATCTAATTAGTCCCTTTTAAAATTTGTGGCCCCCAGGACCTAGCTAAGTACCTGACGCAAAGGTCTAATGCCACAGTAAATGTGTGATTAATTAACTGAATAAATAAATGGAATCAGGCAACTTTAATTTTTTAATTGGGTGTCCTTCATGCCTAAATTATTCTCTAAAACTAATTTAAGCACTGTCAGTAGTCATATAAGCATTTATAACACTTTGAACAACATGAAATAAAAACAATTTTTAAAAATGCCTGTTTGTTCTAAAAAGTCAATGGAGCAAAAGTTTCCAAATTCAAAACTCAAGGATACTGAATCAATCTATTAGTCCACAAAAATTATCTTTTTATTTTTTCTATGAAATGAATACTGAAATAATATTAATAATAAAATTATGGTTGCTTTTAAAAGTAATATAATTATATTATTTATGGTAATAATATTAGCAATATAAATACTGTTTTTTTCAACATTCACAAATATCCAGATAATTTCAATATGTGTAGATGACTATCTTTGTTTTTACAATGATCATATTTTAATAAATACTCACTAAAAGAGATTTAATATAGTGAAGGTTAGGAAAGGGGAAATTGTTAAATCTTCAGTTTATGAATTGCTAATCCCTTCTGTGAAAGAATCAGCATATATTTTATCAGAAGTTTTAAAGAATTAAATCATAAGGGGAAAGGTTTTCATTATCTTCTTTTTAATATTCAAAATGAAGTAATGATTTATAAATTTTGTGGTAGAAACTTTGACCACATTAAAAAAAAGTCTTTCTGAAAGGTGAGTCAATTGACTGATAAAAACTTGAGCTTTTCCATATGGAATACATTTTAAATTAGGGCTTAGATTTATCTACTGCATGGTTTTTATATAGAAATGCAAATTTGTAGATTTCTTAAATCTTGTTGAATTAATATGTCTGAGAATATTTTTCTCTCTGGGTATATTTAAATATGTCAATTTCATGTAAATGTCCATCTTGTTTTCATTTTAAGGGCAGAATGGAGTAATATAGTATTTAATGAATCAACAAATCTTCAAAATAATCAGTACTGGGAAGAAATCTTGTATAATATTAATAAACTAAGATGCCTGCGTATTAGGCAAAATGACATTGGCTGCATTTAAATGTCATCTTTATTTTTGTAGGCATAAAGTCTAAAATAGGGAGCAGAGATGTTCACAAATTTACCCACCAAAATATACAAATGTTATTGAGAAAAACATATCCAGGCACATTCCACGAGAACTTTATGAACTTCATCATGCTTGAGTAATGGAAATTTCAACACAGAATTCATGAAGTGAGATTATGATTTAATTTGTAAATGCTTAATGGCAGGTTTGTAATGAATGGCCATCGATTCAGAGCCTGAAGACTTACAACCAAAGTCATTCCTCTGCAAATTTGCCTACTGATATTTTTAGGACAATGCTATATGTTAAATACATTCTATCCCTGGGTATCTTGATTTTTAGTTCTTCCCTCACTTCTGTGAACTATATAATTACTTTCCAAAGAATTACTTATTTTTACTCATGCTATCATGCTAAGTTAGCCAGAATATGTTTCTGTTTGCCAAATATTCATAGTTAATACTTAAATTAATAGTAAGAATAGGTTGTAGGTAGAATAATCTTGGAAATGTGGATATCTAGAATTGATTTGGGGATTGAAATGAACAAAAGGACTGAAATTTTGGTTCACATGTTATTGCTTCCTTTGTTGACCTGAAGCCATGTGCTTAAAAAATGTCAAGCTCTTCATATTAAATTAGAATTAATTGGAAGAATTAATTAGTAATTCGAATTAACTGTATAGCTCATAAAATTAAGAAGAAAAAATTGACAAATAGGCCAGGGAAGTGATAATAATTAATATGCTGTCTTCAGCAAAATACATTCTTTTTTAATATACTTGTCATGGTAAAATTTTCAAAATCTTTCAACTAGATTTTTGAAATGTACAGTACATTTTTGTTATCTATAGTTACTCTATTGTGCAATAGAATACCAGAACTTCTTGCTTCTACTTACTGTAATTTAGTACCCACTGATTAACATTTAAAACTAGGGAAAGTTACATTCTTTGAGTGAGAGGAAGTATATATATTCAGTTGCTTCTACCTTGCCTGAAAGGTAAGATGAGCACAATTGATTAGATATTGAGTCTTGGAAGAAGCAAGATTAGGTTAATGACAAGGAGATTTAGGGAATAGAAACTAGACCTCCCAGAATAGGTCTGAAGCTTGATCACATGTTAGTATTTCAATGATTATACTAATCAGAGTTTTCCACCCCAAAACCCCTTTTAAAAAGAAACTCTCAGCAATCTGGTGAACAGGCAAACTCTCACAGCACGTTGCCATTCTCTTCTCTCATCGTGAAAAATTCTTTAATGGGCACATAACAATAGTTCAAAGAAAGCAACAGATACACCAAAAACATGTATTTCACTCAATATTAACTAGGTTAAGTTCACCGTTAAGCTTTTGACTTACTAGGAGTAGAAACCAATATTCAGCTCCTTATATATCAAACAACCTTCAGGATATTTGGTGTTAGGTTCATTAATTGGAGGAAACTGAAATACACTTTTATTGAGACAGTCTAGATTTTCTTAGATTGCTCCAGATATGAATTTGTGTCTGTTTTTTCATTCAACAGTGACCCAAAAAAGTAATGTCCACCTGGGATATCAAAAGGTGTCCTTAATTTGAAAAAAAAAAGCATGTAATTTACTTAAAATGAGGTCATACTGGATTAGAGTGGTTTGAATTCAATATGGCTGGTGCCTTCATAAGAAGAGGGTCATGTCTACTCAGAAACAGACACATGGAGAGAATATCACATGACCAGAGGTAGGCAGAGCTGAGAGTGAAGCAAGAATGCTCAACATTGTCAGTAAGGCCACAAGCTAAGAAAACAGTATGGAGCTGATTCTCTCCCAGACCCTTCAGACAGCGTATGGTCTGCCAACAACTTGATTTCTACAACTGTGAGAGAATACACTTCTGTTTTGTGGTATTTTGCTACGGCAATGCAAAGAAACTAATGCAGGTTCCTTTCACAGCAGATGTCTGTTTATAGCCCCCGTCAGTGGATCAACTGAAGCATAGCAATGTTTTCCCTGAGCAAAGCATTCCTTTCACAAGGAAAGAAGCATAAAGACAGTTTGATTCTGGGAGGATTTACTGGGATAGTTGGTTCTTTTATTAGAGATTGAACACATTTTCAGTTGTGAGGGGTTAGGGTAATTGATGAAAGAACGGTACACAAAGGAATGTCTTCTTTGGTGAAAATCATAGAAATAAATATGAAATTAAGGGTATTTGATGTAGATTATACTATGTTGTTTATAAAATGAAAAAAAAAAATCTAGCTCCCCATATCCTGATCTGTGTTTTATTAGAACTGCAAAGTTTTGTTACAGAATGAATACTGAGCTGGACAAATAAGTGATAAAACCATTGATAAAGACCCAAGTGAAACAAGAAAAAAAAGTTTTATAATAAAACAAAACTCAAGGAAGTTGCTGGGATAAACAGCATTCAAAGCAAAATGGAGGATGTAGTTTACACAGTATAATACAGGCATTTAATAAATATAAATATGTTTCATTATTACTTTTCTCTTGTTATCATTAATGTTATTAATTTATGAATCACTGCAATCTTAGATGATAATTGTAATGCTTAATTAAACCAGGAAAAGTGCTAATAGAGTAAATGAATAAGTAAAACCTCCAAGTTCATTTTATGAAAACCTCAGCAGTTTTTGTTATTAAAATCCATGGTAGTAGGTTCTTTTGTAACAGTTGAAATTATTTACATTTACCACATCAAATAAGACTATTGTCTCATAATTCATGTAACCATAGCCTAGGTAACCAAATATATATTTTTTTGTTACATCATTATGTATTTGTTCAACAGAAATTGAAGGACACCAAAGACTGTTTTAAATATTTTAGAAGAAAAAGACAGAATTGACATTTAAATAGTATTCAGGTTTTTCTACATTTTCTTATTAAACTGTGTTTTATAGAAAATAAATTTCAAGAAAAACTAGATTACAGGTTTATTTATAATTCAAGATCTTATCCTCTCAAAGATGCAATTAAGCTGTAGCAAATTACTTATTATAAAAATGCTTCATATTGAATGAGTACTTCCTAGGTGCAGGGCACTATTGAAAGCTTCGTTCATACAGGTGTGAGCTCACTTATGCTCAAAGTTCAGTTGAAAGGATAACTGACATTATCCTCACTTTACTAAAGTAAACTGTAGTGTAGGGAGGTTAAAATAACTTCTCCAAGTTTATAGAAAATTGGAATAACATTTTTTTCATATTAATTGGTTAAAAATGTAAAAAATTAGATTTTTTTTTTTGGTTTTGTTTTGGTGTGGGGAACATACCAGGGATTGAACTCAGGGGCACTCATTCACTGAGATGTGTCCCCAGCCCTATTTTGTATTGTATTTAGAGACAAGGTCTCACTGAGTTGCTTAGTGCCTCATTTTGCTAAGGCTGGCTTTGAACTCACAATCCTCCTGCCTCAGCCTCCCAAGCTGCTAGGATTACAGGCGTGTGCCAATGCACCCAGCAAAAAAACGATTTCTTATTACACTGATAATCTAACATGGCATTTCTACAAACATGTTCTACTTTCCCATTAGAAGATACGTTTGTGTTTGTATGTGCTCTATATGTATATACATTTGCCTCTACATAAATACATATCTATATTTATATAGCCATTTACATTGTGTATGTATGTGAAGACTTTAGTCTTTAAAGCTAATATATATTTGATTCATTGAGCAGAAATTATAAACTGTTACTTTGTCAAAATATTCATTGAGGTCTCACTATATTCCTGATACCAGGCTAGGGACTAACAATGTAAAAATGACAGAAATGAAAGATACTCATAGTATTGACAGCCCGAGAATTCATGTGTACTGAAGATATAATTTGAACAAATAAAGAGAAATTTTAGGGAAATCTTAAAGAAAGTGACTTTTAAGGTAATGGAAATAAAATGAGAAGAATGATTTACTTTGTTAGAGGGAAGAGAAGATGTTACAGGCAAAAATACATACGCAAAGATGCTTAGGCAATAGAGAGAATGAGAGATCCAGGTGAAAAGTCTCATAGGCAAGGGTCTAACATTTTCTCTCAATTATGGATGTTAGACAAGTATAAGGAAAAGATAAGTAGAGGAGGGATATCATGAAAATAGAAGGGAGATCAGGGAGTAGGAGAAGGGGAGAAAGGGAGAAGAAGGAGGGACAGGAAAAGAACAACAGTGGAATGACATTGACTACATTATGTTATATACATGTATGAATATCCCAAAGTGAGTTTTAACTTTATGCATAGATAAAAAGCATTTATTTAAAAAAATATACATAAATGGAAGGAAGACCAGTAGAATAGAGGAAGGGAAATGGGGAGGAGGAGGAGGGGTGGGAAGGGGAAGTACTAGGGACTGACGTGGAGCAAATTGCAGTCCATATATGTATGATTATGTACAAATAAACCCTGATATTACATATAACTATAATGCACTAATAAACTAATGAAAATTAGTATAGCTAGATTAGGATAAAAGACTTCCAGAAAGTGATCCTCAAAAGCATGACAGGGTCACAGATCCAATAAGATCTTTTAAGTAGTTTGGATTTTATCCTGTGTGATCAGTCAAAAGGAAGATGAAGAGTAGTTGCCATTTACCTTATGGGCTTCGAGAATGTGTCTTAAATTTCTTTGCTTCTCTTCATGTCTATTGCAATGGCCATAGCCTAAGACATGATCTACCTTTCTTATATAATTATGGGCTAACTGCTCTGCTACCAACTTGGGAAGATCTCCAACTTCTAGTTTTTAACTCAAGATCCCAAATCATTTCCAAACATAGGTCAGAGTATACTCCTTCCCTGCTTAAATGACCACCCAAGGCTAATAAACTACAAGTACTTCTCTGTGGCCATGGAGTCCTTTCTAGCTTTTGTTTCTCTGGTCTTGCCAACTCTTACTTTGAACCTTTGTACTCACTGTTCCCTGTTTATTTTCTCTTTAGATATCCCGTAGTATAGGTGTTATAAAGACACTTAGACAAAGGCAAAAGCAGATCAGAACACATTTCCCATCAAACAATATAAGATTTGCAAAATTGTTGCTTTGTCTAGTTATATTTTCTCTTAAACTTCCAGAATTTTGGCGAGAAATATTTAGATATCTTGAAAAATCTCAAGTATTTCAGATAACTTGGAATCAATCCCACAAAGACTGATACCTGATTTTTCTCAGAAGTTAAAATAAAGTTTAGAATTGGAGAATACAACTATTGCAAATCTTATTTTCCTTTTTATATGTAAACATACATAATGGGTGCAAACATGGCTTTTTTAAAGTGAGAATTAAGAACCTCAATCCCTTAGTGAATGAGATATTAATTCTGAGGCATACTTTCCACTGCCCTTGTTAATTATGATGTTTTACTCTTGGGATTTTTAAAAAGCTCTGTCAAACAATAGATGAACTGCTAATGTCCTTGAATGTCTCTTTATACAGTGGATGCTGTGACCTGGGTGTGGTTCCTGAGTTGATTACTCAGTGTAAGTAAGTAGCACATTCTGTAAATAGCAAGCTAACACTGTCTGCAAAGGCTATGTTTTTCACTGTTCAGTGGCTACAGGAAATCAACTCTGCCCTAATTTCCTACATGACTCAATGAGGTGGAAGCTGAGGGAATACAGACTAATATGACCTTTACAGACATTCCTATGACATAAAACTTCAGACGAAAAAATTCTGGAAGAGGTACACGTACTCATAATATCAGAAATATAGATGTTTGCTAGTATTAGTAAAGAAAACTTGGCAGTTTTGAAGTTGTTAATTTTAGCAACAAGAATACCCTTAAATTCTCAGATTATGTTGATGGAAATATTACAAAGCTTTAAGTCAAAAAAGTAACTATTACCTGGTCATTGGTAACCAATTTTAATATAATATGTTGATAGTGTAACTTTTTACAGTATTATTTTTAATTATTTTTTTATCTTTGTTTTGTTACCAGATTCTTGACTAAGCAGATTTCTTAGAAGCTTTCCTATTATTACATTAGACCATTATTTCTCAATCTTTAATATATGCACATAGGAGTTGCACTAACTGTTTAATAGGCATGAAAAATTTATAAAGCAGTGCATACATTTTCAAAGGAAATATTGGTAATATTGATGAACCAATGTCATTGCCCCTTATAGAAAACAAACAAACAAAAAATATCTAAACCACTTTGGCAGTTGCAGACCTCTCGGGTATAGATAGAATTCTAAGGTAGGAATTATTACTTACATTTCTAGCTAAACATATCTTAATAACAGAACACAAAGTTGCCTGTGTGTCAGAGGAAAATTGGACCATTTTCCTGTCCAGGTAGGAAGAGATAACAACCATTTATCCCAAGCCCAAAATGTACACAGCGTAATGACCACATATTTTATCTATATTGAAATTTATTATTCTTAACGTGGCTTTAGAAAATTTTTTGAAATTTTAATGTGGCTTTCTCAAAGTTTTTGAAAAATTCTCAGCAAAATGCTATCATTGCAATGGCAAGCTAATTGTTCTTCCTGTGATAGCCGAAAAGCATAAAAACCTGAGAAACTCTAATTTAGCAAGGTAAATATTGAATGGAACAAAGTTAGTCTTTCTGCTCCTTCTCTTAATTCATTCAAAAACATATTGAAAAACATATGCCAACCTTGTGCCCACTGAAGTTTCAGAGATGAAAAGATTGTCCCTAGATTCTAAGAAAAAGACCTCTCTCGCTCTTATCCACAAAGGTGATCACTCAGCAGTCATGTTTGTATTTTGGCTCTGCTCCCTGCCCTTGGCTAATGGAGGCAGTGATGAGCTCTCAATCCAAGCTAGAATAATCAAATTCTCTCCCCAGAAAACGTGGAAAGGGAGTTCAGAGGCATTCTTTATTTAGCTGATACTGTAATGTGGTGAGCAAATAATATTTACCATGTGGCCAGAATCATGGCAGCTGGTCTACAAACAGGGATAATACTGAAGGAGACAGAGAGAAAGAAAAGCCATGGAGTGGAACCCTCCCTTGGCCTCTGTTAGATTTTCACATCCTTCTCCCTTTTTCCCTGGTCCTTACCTTCAGCTCCTGGGTTTCATTAGACATTTCTAAATCCTTATATTAGAATCTCCTCTCTTTTTGAAATCCAGATTTTATTGTGTTCAGTTAATTATAATCAAAAGATTTTAAACTAATAAAAGGACATTTCAGTCTAAATTCAGAAAACAAAATCCAAAATCGTAACAAAGGTGTTAAGTGGTAGAGAAAGCACATAGAGGAAACTGTACTCTAAACTAAGCTAGAAGGTATAAAGGGTGTTAGTGGCAGTGCAGAAGGTAGAGCTAAAGATGGAAAAATATTCCTGGAGTGATTCTCTTATCATGGATTTGATGCTTGGCCCACATGATAAGATATACAGCAGAAAATGAAACCAGGCAGAAGAAAATATATGCACGGCCTGAGAGTACAGATGGTTGACATATACCAGATTTGGGGTTCTCTCTCTGTCTTTATAGGGTATGTCTGGGGAAAGAGTTTCTGCTAGCAATTACCCTGCATCTGAGGGACCAGACTTGGTGAGGGTAAAATGAGGTGGAACACTGTACAACCCTCACACACAGACACATGAGCGTGCATGCGCGCGCACACACATTTCTGTTTGCCAAGACATCAGGCCAATTACCAGAATAGTGGTTGTTAATTCAGTTATCTGTATTTTTTGAGATGCTGCAGATGTAAAAACAGTTAAGTCAGCAGAGGTGTTATCAGCGAAAAATAACATTCTTACAAACTTTGTTAAGATAAACTTTGTCATTGCTGAAGAAGTAAAATTCCTGTTGTAAATACTATTTGCCAATTTCTGTTAAGGAATGGATTTCTGTAACAGTTTTAAAATTAGGAACTCCTCTCTTTGGGTTGGCTGTGGATTTTCTGTGATTTAGCCTTTCTAATTAGTTGGTCACTCTGACCAAACTTCATACTGCAATTTTCCTCCAGAATTTATAAGATTAAGTGTTATTATTTAGTGTTATTAGGCATGCTGTTATTCAGTGATATGTTTAAAATGACTGAATTGTCACTTCATCAAAATCTACTACCACTACCTCCATTTCATGCATAAAAATTTAATGCCACAAGAATATTAAAAATAATATCTTGGCTTCTATAATTTTAGCCAATTTAACCATGTTTTGTCCATTCTGATATGAAGATACTAAATTAGATGCCAAATATGTTGTATTCAAGATAAACATGTAGAGCAAAATAAAAAACAAACTGTAAAAAAAAAAAAGTAAAAATAAAGCAACAAATAAGACTACTAAAATGAATTGAGGGAGTCCATATCTTACCCCAGGTCATGAAAACAGACAAGTTCTTTGACCCTTATATGTTCCAAAATATTAAAGTGTTCCCCAATACTCTGCTCTTCCATTTTTCAGGTGAAATATAAGCTGATGTGGATTTGGGGCAGATTTTTCACTGTTATGACCAAAAGACCTGACAAGAACAATTTTAGAGGAGGAAAAGTTTATTTAGGGCTCACAGTTTCAGAGGTCTCAGTCCATACATGGCTGATCCTGTTATTCTGGGGACAAGGTGAGGCAGAACATCAAGGTATGATAGAAGAAAGCAGCTCGGAACCTGACAATCAGGAAGAAGAGAGACTAAACTCAGCTCACAAAATATATGCCCCAAAGACATGTCCCAAATAACCCACCTCCTCCAGCCACACCCTGCCTGCCTCTAGTTAACCCCTATCAGATGATTAATGCACTAATTAGGTTAAGGTTCTCATAACCCAATCATTCCACTTCTAAACTTTCTTGCATTGTCTCACACTTGAGTTTTTTGGGGGACACCTCATATATAAACCATAACATGGATACAGATCTATTATTTACACTATTTCCAGTTCATATATCATAAAATTTTAAATCTATATGTTTCTTAGAAATTTTTACCCAAAATTTAACTCTACCAGAAATGTAATGGAGATCTGGAGAAGATAGAAGATACTTAAAATAATCTATATGTATTCTGGCCTGCTCTATGTCACAATTTATATTCCTGCTACATTACTTCTAGATTTCTATAATTATCTTGTTAAAAGATTGCATTCTTCAGGGATCTTTCCCTTTACCAAAAAAACATGGCTATGAGAAAATTAGCATGAATTAAAATTAATGTTTTACTTATCTGTAGAACATCTAAAAACATATCTCCCCTACAATATGCTATCTAGAACTATAATTAACCTGTGCGAATTTGCTTTGATATAGCTTCTCCAGAAATTTCCAATAGCCTCAGTCACCTTGAAAATCAAACTAAACCACTTTCCTAAAGCCTTAAGTTCAATTGCTCTCTAATTAACAATTTACTTTCACCTATCTTCAATAGTACCTGCAGGTGTATTGACCACCCTTCCATAAATTATTACATCTCCCAACATAACATTATTCATTTGAACCAACTAACTGGGTATTTCTTTTAAATTCCTTTATCTAACGTCCTACTAAAATCTGTCTTTTCTGTCCTTCCCAATTTATATTAATTTATTTATTCTGGGATCACAACTCATACAAATCCTTTCCAGGCACCATTGTTAATTTTTTCCATTTATCTGTTAAGACTATTACATATTTTTGCAGTGTTGTTCACATAAGTTGAATCAGATAGTCTTTGACTTAGAATATTACTTTTTCCCCCAAAACAATGGTGGGTTGTGATACTCTAGCCATACATGATTGAGACCAATGAACAAACTGTGCAGGTTATGAGCCATAATTTTTCTTCATGCCAAACAAAAGGACCAGTATGATAATATACATCATTACTTTAATGTCATTAACATGATTAACCAAATTCTCTCGTAAATAATATGTTGATCCTCTGTGACTGGCTTATGTTTATGTTTATGTTTATTGTTTCATTATGTTTGGTTGTTCATTTAGAAAAAGACAGAGTAGGTATATTTGTGTATATCAGTTGTAAGTATATAGGACACTTAATAAATAAATGGTGTGTATATTTATATCACCTAAATTCTAAATTATCAGACAGCCACATCAGGCATTAGTTCCTTAACTCTCTCCAGTTCATTTTCAGGCAATAAAAGAAATAGCAGGTGCTCTGACTATGAAATGAATTATAAAGCAACGAAGTACACAAATCCCATTGCCACCTCCACCATCAGACACATTTGTGCATGCATGCATGTGTACATTTGCAATCTTCCCATCAGCCTACAAAGAGCTCTAAAAATTCTGCCCATGGAATGAAGAGCTCCAAAAGAGCAGATGTCATAGTCTTCTCTTGGGATGACACATAGATCTGCATATAGTCTTCCTAGGGATCTATAATGTTACATGTCTGTTGGTTTTTAAGTTTCCTCCCTTTATATTTCAGTGTCCAGCCAAACTATTTCCTACTGTTACAAAGGGAACAATGATTGCAAATTATTCTTTTCTTTCCCCCTATATGGATTATCTTTAAACTTTTATGTTAAAAAAAATTAAGTCCCTCTAAACTTTTTTCTTTGAAAGTTTTTTGAAAATTGATAAATTTCAGTCTCACTGAATTATGAAGAATTCCATTTTTCTTCAGTATCTGGATTATATTAGTTTTCAAAAGTATTAGCATATTGAATAATGAGTCAATAAAATATTATTTTACAAACTTTGTATATAATTTTAAGGAAAAGATTGCTGAAAAGCTGACAGATTGAAGACAATGACAGTTAATGGATACAGAGTGCAGGATGAATTACATTCTTGGTAGAAATTTGTAGCAAATAAACTCTGAAGACCATTTCCTTTTAGCAGGGAAAATCATCAGAACAGATTTTCAAAATAAAAGAAATTTTTCCATAACTCTTCATTTAAGAGTCCAGACAAAATCTTTTAAAGTAAATCTAACGTCAAAGTGAAATGCTTAAAAAACATACTTTGTTAATCTGTGGCTTGAAAGAACCACATGTACTTCACTTGCCCTTGAATTCCAGCACCTCATTTTTAGCTGTACTTAGTTTACATTTTACTTACGGAGATTAATCTTCTCTTTTGCTAAGTGCATTGGAAATCATGAACACTAACTATGTAAATGATGCTAGGAAATGTATCCCCCAAGTATGAAATAAAGCTCTAACTAGATAATGCTAATAAATATTAATATATGGAGATAGCAAAGGAATATTAAATGATTAAGCTGCCCAAAATAAGAATAATAATATACCTAAAGTCCTCCAGGCAGTCATTCAGTATTTTAGGGCTCTACAAATATTAACAAAAGCAGAGCCTGCAGAGAATTGTATGTCCTAAAGCTTTATGACTTGAATCGCCATAAGAAGAGGAATGGGCAGTGGCTCCAACTAAACAGATGAGAGATTGATTCAGTTGGTTACAGCTGGTAATTAATTACAATATATATAGGCTACTTTTCAACATTGAATAAGCAGGTATTCTTTCATAGAAATTACCAGGCCTTAGTCTTTTTTCTAAAAAAAAAGAAAAAAGAAAAGTAAAGAAAGAAATAAAAAAGAAATGAATTTTAAAATAAAAGGTATTTTGTAAGCTTTAAGAGTCAATACCCATTTTTTCAGATAATTGGATTATAAATACTGTAGTAAAGGTTGTGAGTAGGTGTTAAGCAGAACCTGGAAACCTCTATCACCGAAAGTGGAAGTGGAAGGCACCAAAAAGCAATCTATAGACATCTTATATCTTTGCAGGTTCATAGAGCAAAAGATGAAATGAGTGGCAAGTTCCCGAATTCCCTAGTGCAAGTCAGTATCATAGAACCAGCCTTATATTTATTTTTTATTGGTTCCTGTATTCGAGGAATATCATGCCCAAGCCATAACAAATAACACCAATTCAGGAAGGCATTCTCTCCACTACCCTTCATTGGAATTGTTTGCAATATACTCTAATATTGCTATCAAGTGACCTGACTGATGACTGGGTCAGTTGGGCTTCCAAGGAAGAATTTGAACCAAGCCATATTTTTTTTCCATATTAGAGAACACAAAAAGAGTAGATAGCTGATCAATGTTCAGGTTCCTCATGGCACACTCCACCCCAACCCCACCTCAATCCCATCAAGAAAAAGATACAAGATGATATTTTATATATGGTAAGAGTAGCATAAGAATAAGTTATGAATATTATTTTCAAGGTTATTTTGCATACCTGCAAGATTTGGGGAGGGATGCCTCTCTACCAGCCACTTTAACAGCTACTCTTTAGTCTTCACTGTAATCAAGGAAACTGAGTTGGAGATATTAGAAGTCAGTATGCTTAATCACAGAACTACTGTTGCAGTTTAAGTTGCACTTCTTGCTTGTGGGGATTATGTAAAATCGATAATAAGAAAATAACCTGGGAACAATTGAATAGCCGTAGCATGAATGTAACCCTGCTTGCAAAAATCAGAGAACACAAAATAGGGAAAAGGGAATTATCAGAAGAAGTAGTACAAAGCAAATAGCACAAAGCAAAGAGTCCATAGATGTGATTTCAAGTAATTCAGTGAGTTTCTATACAGTGCATAGCTTTCAGCCTCAATAAAAAGCCAATTATTAATCCGGCAATTACCCTGCCTTATCACTACTGCCCACACATGCTGACTATGGCTGGAGTTCTAGATGATATTCTTTTCATTAGTATGGCCAACAGGAAATTTAATTAGAGATACATTTCTTGAATGGACAAGAGAAAATATAAGGATTAACAAATTAATTCTAACATTTAATTACATTTAAATGTTTACCATTCTGTATAGAAAACACTGACACTAGCTGAGTCCCTTTTTATCTGTTCTTTCTTACATAATAGTGAAAACACTATTTTTGAAGGGGAAAAAAGATGAAATTTCCTTCCTGCTAACTTGTGTACTGACTGAACAGGAAGAAACAATCAACCCAGTTTATTCTGGAGCCTATCAGTTCCTGACCACATTCCATAAATGCAGGCATCTGGACAGCAAACTGATCCACAGGTAACAGAAACCAAAATATGTACTGATGGAGAGATAAGAAACTGTGACTAAGTGAATCCAGGTAAGTCTAAAAAATAGAGTAATGGAAAGAAAACAGTGGAATATTTAAAGACAGAGTCATGCTCTCATCACATCCCTCTATTAGCCAAGCCAACAATAAACTTCCTATGCCATAGTGTAATTTTTGCCTGTCTTAGTTTCTCTTTTTCCCCCCTTGGCATCCATGCACAGGTAAGATACTGTGCATGCTTTTGTGGTGGATTTCTCAGCTGTCCTCAAAATAAGGCCCAGTTTTATGGCTTTTGCAACCCACTCAAATCTTTACTTGTGCGTGCTATAATTTCACTATTATTGTTTTGACATTTTAGAAAAACAGATGCACATTTTTCACTTGGAAGGCAGACATCTGTTCTTCAGAATTCTCTCCAGAAGCTGGAGTTTTCTAGCAGGAACATATTAAATTAAAGATGCTCTTTATCACCTCGCCCCCTATTCATATCCCTCAATCCAAAATATTTCAAGAAACAGAAAAGAGAAACTTACCAATAAGCTTACAAGCATGAAGACTCTGCTGGCATTGATTAAATAAGTCCATACAATGTTCACTGCAAAGTAATCTATGCTAATGCAATTTACTAGGAAAGAGGAAGAAGGAAGTTGAGCTCTGAGCTGTGATAGATGGGAGAGTTGCCTGAGGAGCCAGGTAGCCCAGCTCTTCAGAAAATTGCATAATGCCCATGAAAAATATATTCTGTTTTTATTAAGAAAAATCTAACCTAAAACATATATAATCATTTGTGTCTGTTTCTGGCATGTTGAATGCCATGCTTAGAAGGGAGAAAAACATTCACAAAATGTGCATAGAAGGAATTCTTTTTCTGTGTTGTTTTGTTTGGGCTTTATTTTGGGAGGTGGTTCTGTTTTGATTTTACTCTGAAAAATAGAGATTGCCAGCTCCATCAAAGAGTAGTTTGCAAAATTCAAAATTGCAAAGCCCTCAGAACATATCTAGTTCATCTGGAATTTGTTAATACATTAACTCACTATTCTCCTGGGGAAAAATGGTATGTTTTAGACAAATTTTGGATGTAAATTCTAAACAGGTGGACAGAGCAGCAGGAGGGTGATATCAGGCTTCCCGCAGGGGGCTCACACCATATAGTTGTAGAAAATGAATCACAGGGATTGGTGGTAAAGGAAATCAGATTTGCCAAGCTGAGCATTTATACATGAAAGGAGCATGAATGCTCAGTAAATTATAGATCTGGGATTCAAAGCCATGCATCTACAACTTACAGTCATACAGACTCACTGCAGGCTACTAACTGTCCTTAGCAAGAACAATGCACATATTTTTAATTTAATTTTTAAAATCTTGGACACTAGTTTAAGTTCTCACATGATGAAGAATATTTCTATATACATACTACACATGTGCCTGGGAATAAAATTGCTTTTTAATTATAAACATTTGTGAGCTTCCTGCTGGTGACACCATTTGTGACATTGGCAGGAATAAGAATTCAAATGGAGAGGTGATGAACTTTCTATCCATACTGGTTAAATAATACAGAAGAGAACAGAGGAGTTTCCGTGTCATTTTTAAGCAAGGTACAAATTGTCCTGAGAATAAGTAACAGATGTTGCTTATGGGTGCATATTCCCAGTGGAAACATAGATTTTTTTGTAAAATTTCCATTTATTGCTGGCATGCCAAGAAAGGGTAGGGTTTTGATTGTTCTTGCTGGTTTTTCCTAGTTGACAATTTACAAGAAACTTTAGAAAATTAATTTTAAAATGAGTTTCAGAATTTTCAAAATCATCGTAAATTCAATTTTCAAATGACCTTGGCTTACAAAGCTACTCTAGGTTTGATAAGTTCATTATATTTCCCAGATGTACAAGGATGCTCAGCAACATTTGCCCAGCCTGCTCACAGCCATACTGAATGTCCCTGGTGTTTTGCTCTGCATGGCAAGGAATATAATGATAATAATGTAATTAAGATTTACTGAGCATTTACTACTTACAAGGCACTGGATTAAATGTTTTACATTCATTATCTCACTTAATCCTCACTCTAACTCTGGGAGTTAGGTAGCATTATTATCCCCTTTACAAAATGAATGATGAAGCTGTAGTTTGAAGAGGTTAATTAATTTGTCTAAGATTACTCATTTCTCATCATTGGTAGAGCCAGACAGGAATTAGACCTCTCTGACAACAAAGCTATGTAAGACCTCTCCTTACAAAGTTTACTGACCGTTTCCCAAACTGATCATTTCAATTTTAACTACTTGCAATTGTAAAGCATTAGCCTGCAACAGCTTTCTCAAAACAAATAAGCAAAACAAAACAAAACAAAAATTAGTAAGCTCACTTCCATTTTGACTTCATTTGAACTTACTTCCATAGATTCTGTGAAAGAGGCCAGCTGACACCTTTCCAGCAGTTCCCTTGACCAGGAATGGATGATTAGGATGGTCATTTGGTACTCATTCCTCAGCCCCTAAAGTGGTCAACTTTCAGGTTCTTCTTGCTGGTACTCCCCTAAGCAGCCCAATGAGACAAAACCTAAGAGGCCACTTATACTTTCTACCACTGGTGCCCTTCATCTTGTTAGAGTCATTCATTCTTGCTTCAGCTAAGTCTAGGCTTGCAAATCCTTCCCAAGAATAACACTTGATCAAATCTGTTACCAATGCAGTTAGTCCATCCCCTTTATCATAGATGTTTATAGGTGGGAGTTGTACAAGAGGTGTGAGGGCCTTCTGACTCTAAAGTGTCACATATACTCTTTCCATGGAACTCTGTAGAAAGAGGACCTCCATCATAGGTTTGATGAAAGAGGGGAGGAAAACTGACCTTTGGAACACAGAAGAGGATGCTTCTTGAAACACAGCCTTTACAAATACGGCATCCTCATAAAAATTCTCTCATCCACTGTCTTTTTCTTTTTCTTTTTGGTACCCAGATAACACTATCTTGATGTGTCAGAGTCTCTGACAAAACACAAAATCCTTAAACTACATTCTAAAGAATTTACATTGTAAATATGCAAAATATGTATATAATAATTTGGCAAACAAGTCAAATTGTATCAGTAACTGGTAAAAATTTCAATATTTACATCTTATTATATCTATCTATATATTATGATTATGATTATCTCCATTTATAGATGGTTTTTACTTAACTGTACCAATTTCTTCAGTTTACTAATAATGTTTGCAAACTATTCCTTAAATTTATACAATATTCCATTTTTTGCTACACCACAATTAATTTAATATCTCCTTTGTTGTTTATATAATTTGTTTATGATTTCAAAATAATATACACACAATATAATTTATAAACATTTAACACATTGATTAAAAACTCAAGATAGATACATAGAAATACAATGAGGAAGTCATTGCATGAATTTTAGGATTTTGAATACATATTATCAAATTTACATCATTTATCTCTTGATAAGTTGTATGATCCTATTTTCTGTACCAATAGAACAATTGGGTATTATAATTTTAAAATATATTTGATATTTTACTAGATTAATTTTATAAACAGGGATTATCACATTTACATTTAAGGCTTTTGCCTTCCTTTGTATAATTTAAGGTTTACAGCATTAAAATTTAACAAAGAATTTTAGAAGAATAGGTGTAATGCCATAAAAATACTGCTTATTTGTTTGAATATTATTTTAATATTATTTTGAATGAGTAAGTTAAATAAAATGATCCTAGATATTAATCATTAAAATAATCTATAGTTATTTCTTATTAAATACAGAAACTAAAAGTCCTCACACAAAACACAAAGTACCTCCTGCCCATTTTATTAAGAAGCTTCCTTTTCTTTAGATTGTTCTTTGCCCATTTTCTTTTCTGTATTTTTTTTAAGCATGCAGGAGTCATTCTGCTAGAGTTATTAGTGTGTCAGCATTTCCATCCTTTTTGAGAGGTTTATAAATCAGTCATAAAATATGTGATGCTGGCGTAAACTTGGCATATATTCTTAGCCCAGAAGCACTATATTTTTTTCACATTTTTTAAAATGAAATGATTTGGCTGCTATGAACCTACAAAGGCAACATCTAAATGTTTTCTGACTCTATGTGTTATGCCTTTTCCCAAAAAAAGAACCATTCAACAAAAAGGAAAGAAGAAAATTCAGAGACAGTTCAAGATAACAGCTCCAGGGAAGTCATTACAAGTTTTCCCTGTCAAAGATTCCCGTGTTAATAGCTTCATGTATACATCGATGCATACAGAATAGTAACCTTAGAACTTACTCAACTTCCACTTAGGCAGCAATCTAAAGCAAGCACAGGAAAGCATTCAAGATAGAACAAGCAGCAGAGAAGCTGAAGTACTTATTTGAACATTGTAACTATGGAAATTCTGTTTATCTCCCACATTTTGGTAATCAAAGCATACAGAATATAGTTAATAAAGACAATAACATAGGAGAAGTGGCAGCATATTACTGAAAAGGAACTGAACATACAACTCAAAGGTATGTTTAATAGGCAGAGAAACCTCACAGTGCCCCTGGTCCTTGAGTGTGACTAAAAGGCAAGAAGAGTTCCTTACTGTTGCTGTTTTACACATTTTGTACCTAAGAAAAAGCATGAGCCTTGTTGCATTTTATCCTTCTAAAATACAAAGACATTATGTAAATAAATAAAGAAAACCTTCTTTACATCCAATTTCCCCATAATTTTCTCAATAGAAAGTTTTCAGCATATAAGCATTGAAAAACAATGATGAATAATTAAAATATGATTTTTCATTTCTTTTCTTTTTCCTACTTGTAGAACAAAAAGTGTCCAAGTAATGATAAATAAGAGAGAAATTTGACAGTGCTACCATGCAGCTGATAATTTAAAGTTAGTAATAATAAATATATGGCAGTTGAAGACATTTAGGTTTGTTTCCTCAATACCTTACTGGCCTAAAGAGGCACAAGGATGAATGTAATTAGTAATCACTTCTCAAGGGAACTCTCTTTTTCAATGAAACACTTAAGTGTCCTACAAGAAAATCATCAAAGGGCTCCTTGAAAAAGTTCCTTGACCTTACAGAGGTTATATTTCACTTTCATGGACTGCCCGTTTAGTTTATCAAGAAGATATTCCAAGAAATATCTAATTTTATATTTCTTCTCTAGAAAATGTCCTCCGTATTGAAATCATAGGAAATAAAAAGGAAACTCGTGATAAAGGATAATATCTTCTAAAGGCAGAAGGAAAGAAGTTTCATAGTATAATGAAATATTACCCAGTTCTTTGTATCTCAGAGGACAGATAAGATTTTTCACATCCTTTTCCAGATGGTTTTTGACTTGTTCTCATTTCATAGTGAATCAACCATTTCAGAATTACACTATTCTATTCTCTAGCCAACAATTACTCTTTGCCACAATCCCCTTTGTCAATTAATGATATATAATGTACTGCACATAAATCCTTTTTGAGGGTCATATGAAAATAATTCTGTTTTAAGTTTTAGTTCATGCTGTTATGATCTATATAATTTCTGACAAATAAAACAATTTCAATAGCTTGTTCATACTATCACATTTGTCTTATTTCTTCATAACAGAAACACTAAGGCCTATGGCACAAAAAATATTCATATGATTCATATTCATACTGGAATTTCCTATAATTTTACTACAGATCTGACACAAAGAGTCTGTTTCAGTCTATAAGAGACCATTTCAATTTTGTGGATCTCAAATGAGAAAATTATATTCAGTGACATCCAAAGTGAGTTACATCAATGATACAGTTATATTTGCTTACTATCACTGAAACTTCTACATCTGTTTAGGAAAGATAAGAGAATAATATTTATTCCCATAATATGCAAAGCTATGTATATATGTGTGTGTGAAAATATTAAATTATTTTTATTATTTAAAGGGGAGAAAAGGCAGTATAACAGAAATGAGGACCATGGGCATTTGGGCCTTTCTTCATCAAACTTACGTGTGCCTTCAGAGTCTGCTCAGTCCTAATTGTGTAGTACTGCTATTTGCTGATGAAGTGCTCTTGCACATGCTCAACCTTATGACTAAGTCAGATAACACCCAGTTTGTGATGGACGGCTCAGGTCACATGATAACTTGATGATCCACTATTACACATTCAGTTTCTAATAAGGGCCAAGACTGTTTCTAGAAAGGACAGGAGTTATTGTGGATAACAATATCGAAGAAAGCAAGGACTGTGCTCCAAAACCCCAAGGGCCTGTAAGGCAGTTTCTACATGAGGTCTGTCCAATGCTCCTAACAGCACCCCTCTCTGGCTCTGACACCAAAAGCACCACTGGATCTGTTGGATCACATTGCCCAAGTATCAGAGCAGTTAGCACAGCAGCCTGGCTCTTGTGCAGAACCTTCTCTTACTATGGGATCTTCTCAAAACTAGCAGCTTTGCTTTACTTAACGAATGGGCTGGAGTAAGGCACACAAATGAGGAACATGTTGTCAACATCCAATAAGGCCCACGAAGTTCTGTTTCTCTTATCTAGCACCTTCTATCATACCACTCAGAAGTAGATTCATCTTTTTTTTAAAGGGAAATAAACTGAATTTTAGAGAGTTTAAGTACCTTGCCCTGGGACACACAGGTAGGAAATGACAGGACTAAAATTTGAACACAATGTACATTTTAGTCTTTTGAAAACTTACAGTTACAGCATCCTCTTTTCCTTTGTACTTTCTCCCTTCTGTGACTCTAAGAGAAACAGAGAATATATCAATGCTTCAGGGAATAATTAATAAATATTATTTTAACACCATATATATAACTTATATTGATGTATATATAGTTTAACACCATATAACATGCTAGATGCTGGAGTTGTAGCAAATATGATAATGATAGATATATCCACTCATTCATTCCACATATATTATTGATAATTTTGGATGTGTTAAGCTCATGTTTGGTATTGGAAATATTAAAATTAACAGACACAAGCCGGGCACAGTGATGCACTCCTGTAATCCCAGCACTTTGGGAGGCTGAGACAGGAGAATTGCGAGTTCCAAGCCAGCTTCAGCAACGGCAAGGAGCTCAGCAACTCAATGAGACCCTGTGTCTAAATAAAACACACAAAAAAATAGGGCTGAGGATGTGGCTCAGTGATCGAGTGCCCCTGAGTTCAATAGTTTCTATTCTGAATAAATGGAGTCTAGTGAAAAGAAAAATATTCGAATTAAAATTACATCTTTGTTGATTGGTGTTAAAAAAAAAATAATCCAGTGCTATCTTTAGTGGTGGGAGAAGAGGCGAAAGAGCATGGCGGTAGTGGTGGTGGTGATATGTGTTTATGTGTGTGTGTGTGTTTTGGAGCTAAGTGCAGTCTGTTATTAAAAGAACAAGAAAAATGTGTAAAAGTTGCTAGTACTGTAAAAATAATAAATGACTCACTTGGAATGTAAATACAGGGAGGAAAAAGCCAAAATAAACATAGTATATAGTCAGGGGCCAGATCATAAGCGGTAATATTTGCAAGACAGATTAGAAGACTGAAAATATTTTGAATATAGGAGTAGAAAAAGAATGATAGAATTTGGGTACTGAACATAATATTCATATGGCAATGCAAAGGTTGGCTTTGAAGGCATATGACCTAATCTGAGTGGCATGTGCCCCATATAGCAATTAAAAAGACATAAACAGAAAATTCTGTGATACTCTTCCAATCTGAAATGGATATCATCCAATCAAGATTATTGTATGAAACTTATCTAAGACAGTTGCCTTAGACAAGAAAAGGATATAAGAAATGTTTAAGATACACAAAGTGTACAAGAAGCATACAATTTGGTGGCGACAGGCTTGTAGATAAGACTATATCAGAATGTAGAGTATTATGGAGTTCAAGTGCAGTCATAAACACATGCCTTGGAACACAGAGCAGATACTGACCTTACACTATCCTGTTCCTTCTGTTCTCCCCGTTCCAATCTCATAAATGGTATGCACTCTTAATTCCCTCTATGTGGACTTTCTTATAGCCTTTCTTCAGAACAGTTTGGAAATATCAAAAGTTAATGCTACTAAGATTAACCTTTGGCTAATTACACATGATAGTTCCAGGATAAATACTGCACCATACTAATTCCCTGAGTGACATTATGTTCTGAGGACCATTTCCTTCTGTCTTCCCAAAATTTCCTAAGACAATTGAGGCTTAGTAGTCCATAAGAGTAAACAAATTCATTAAAACCACTTTTCTCCCTTTCTGGGATTATCTGTTAGAAAAACTACTTTTACTCAGTCTTAAACTCAGGCTCACCTTCTGAAATTTTCAACAAATAAGTAAAGAGGTTGAATTAGTATTTGTTAAACTTCCCACAAAGCAAAATCTAAGCACAGATGACTTCATCAATAAATTCTACCAAACATTTAAAAAAGAATCAATATCAAATTTTATGAACTCTTTCAAAAAATAGAAGAGGAGGGAACGGTCCTTAGCTTATTTTACAAGGTCAATATTACTCTGACACCCAAATCAGACCAAGGCAGCATAAGGAAAGAAAAAAAAAAAACTTCTATATCTCCTATAAATATTAATGCAAAAGTCTTCAAAAAACATTGCAAACCAAATCTAACAATATGTAAAAAGGAATATAAATCATGAACAAGTAGACTTGATGTCAGGAATTCAAAATTGGCCGAACATCTGAAAATCAATCAATGTTCTACACCACATTAATAGAATAAAGGACAAAAACTGCATAATCATCTTGATACTTGATACTTGTAAAAAGACAAATCTAACAGCTTCACTTTCTAACACTTTTAGGAAGCATAATAGAAAGGAAACTCAATCTATTAAAAACACTTACCTCCCCTCCCTCCACCAAAAAAAAAAAAAATCCACATTGACATGACATGCAGTGGTGAGAGGATGAAGGCTTTCCTCCTGATTTTCAAAGCAAGATAATGCCATCTAGTTTCTTCTATTTACATCATACCAGAGATCCCTTCTGGAGCAGTGATTTCTAATGGGTACAAGATTTCTAACCAGGTTGATGAAAATAGTCTAAGATAATAATGATGATTATAGAATGCCATAAATATAATAAAGTATACAGCATTGTGCACTTTAAAAGGATAGGTTTTGTTATATGTGGATTATATCTCAAAAAAAAGCTTAACAAAATCCAGTATCCTATTTTTATATTAAAAAGCAACCAGCAAATTAAAACTTCACTTATCTAATACGATGCTCTTAAAAGCAAATTTCAAGTGGCACCATATTTATATAGCTAATTATGAAACATTTAAATGCTTTTCCCCTAAGATTAAGGACAAAAATAATATTCTTTACATTTTCAACAATGCATTGCATGTAAATTTTCTTTATTCACAGATTCACCTTTGGGAGGATGAGAGTTGACTGGTACTGGGCATGAGAGAACTTTCTGAGTGATGAAAATTGTCCACATTTCATCTGGTGTGCTGGGAACACCAGTCTATTTATAAAAAGTCCTCCAATTGTACATTAAAGAGATGTAAATTTTACTTCAGTTTTAACAATCTCTATTAAATCACTTCTTACTATAAATACAAAAGTTACAAGCACCTGAAACCTAAAATAGCTATCAAAATTACCTATAATTTTCTCCTCACTTAGAGTTGCCAACTGATAATTAACCTGTAGGACAACTGGGTTTGAACACAGGCATGTAAATCTTATCTGTTGGTTAAGTGAACACGGTGCATGTGTATACCTTTGTGTTTCTGTGTGTGTGCATTTTAAGCGTGTACTCTTGTATAACTACATAAATGATATACACTAATACATATTAACTGTTTGTATTACTATTAAATGACATATTTTAAATAAATCCAAATGTGTTTACAGGAAAAATATGGAAAACTGACTTCAGGGTTCTCATCAATACACAATGAGGTGGTCAACATGCAGGTAGTCGACTCCATTTCCAAGTTATTTTTAGGGATATAAGCACATTCAGGGTTCATGTAAAAGAGTAGCTCTATCGGGCTGCTTTCCAAAGGAAAGTGCCCCTGTGCTGTTATAGTAGATACAGATTTGGTTCTCTTATACCGGTACTCTCACCCTGGATTGTTTTCTACCTATCATTCTAATGTAACCTCTAGCTTAAGCAGTTAGTGTTCACACTATTTTAAATATATATACAATAATACAATGCTAAGCCAAGTTGCTTATTATTATAACTTCCTTTCTTGTATAATTAGTAGTTTTTCTTAGTGTTAAAAATTTCCCTGTTTTTGTTTATTTACATACACATTTCTCTAGTGATCTGTCCATCCTTTTACTTCCAGTAGTCATTAAGTACAATTGTTCATATATTCAGTAGATGTCTTGTATGATTTATCATTTCACTTTGTTTGCAAAGCTCTTATTCCTGAAGTCTTGTATCGTCCTGCTCCAAGATGAACTGGTTATTTTTTAGCCTACTGTGTGGCTCTTCTCCATTAATTTCTCTTCTCCATCATGTTTTTGTCTTTCTTTTCTGTGGGATTCCTGGTTTCCTTGTTATCATGTTTTGTATTGGTTTGTTAAGTTTCTTAACTTGCTAGATTCATGATAAAGCATGCAAAGATGGTGATTCTCTTTTGAGAAATTGCATATCTGATAATAGCTTTATCCTATCTTCACATTGTACTGATAATTTTTTCTCTGTGTAATTCTGTGGTAAAACTATTTCCCCCAGAATTTTGAAATAATTAATGTTTTTAACTTCTAGTTGCCAATATTTTTGTTGAGAGTCTCCTGACTTTGTATGAAAACTTTGTATGAGAACTGGCTTATAGCTCTGTGAGCTTTGAGGCTTTTCCTTTCATCCCTTTGATTATAAAAATTTAATGATGATTATTCACTTTAATCATCCTCATTTTAACTCATTTGTCATAATACTTATTTGATGATTTTCTCCCATTTCTTTTCTCTATTTTCTCTTTCTGGAATTCATGAGTCAGATATTTGTACTCCTAAATCAAATCTCTGATCACTTACAATACATGGTTTGCTCCTGTTGTCCATCTCTTGATCTTTTTGTATTTTACTCTGCAAAATTACCCTAAATTTTACCATTCTTTTTTCCTCCTTTAAGTTAGTTTTGCATATTCACTGATTTGATAGATGTAATCTGATAAGAATGCAATGTGTTTTGATCAACAATGCTACTGACATGTGCCTGTTCACATATAGCCTTCCTTAGTTCTGCTGCAGTGGGAGAAGTCTACACTGTCATCTAAGGCAAACACCACTACTTAATTTATATATTCATTTTCATTCATGTATTTGTTTGTTTAACAAATATTTGTTGTATCTATTACATGCCTATCACCTATCTCTACTCTAGGTGTGGAAGCAAATTAAAACAAAATCTACCTACACAGATTTTTAATTGAGGGGTTAGAAGACAACAAATAACAATGAAGATTATAATATATACTAACTAAATCAGAACATTAGAACCCCAGGCCCTTTTACTTTTTAAAGAACTTTGCTCCTGCAACTAATCCTTTCTTTTCTTTCATCCTCAACCTCAATATTTATTGAATATTTTCTATTAGCAAATAAATGCTCTGTGTTTCACAATATTCTTATACTCTCATGTTCTCCTTTATGTATTTCTACAAAACTGCTGGAATTTGTTATATCTATTCATTTTCATCACTTATCACTTCCTCACTTCTTTTTATTCCATCAAATCATAAAACCGCTCTCATCAAGGTCATTCTGCTCTGCCAAAAAACCAACAGACAATCCTTAATCTTATGGCCACCTCCATGTAGCGGTAGAAATATTTGATTGAGCATTCTCTTTTGAAATATTTTCTTCACTGGACTTTTGGAATACTCCCTTGTTTAATCAGCAGGTCCTTGTTCAACTTAATTGTTAAGAGCCTGTAAGCACTGGTATTGCAGAGGCTAGTTTCTCAGCCCTCTTATCTTTCCTTATGTATATGTATCCAGTTTCATGTTTGAATGCCAAATGTGTGAGGATGAACTCTAGACCCATTTAACCAGCTGCCCATTTTTGAAACTTTCATGTATTAACTTTTTGTCACTGAGACAAAATATCTAATGAAAATTCTTAAAGGAGCAAAGATTTATTTTGGTTCATAGTTTCAGAAGTTTCAGTCCTTGATTAACTAGCTCCCTTAATTCTGGCCTTTGGTGAGACAGAACATCATAGGAGAAGAATGTGATGGAACAAACTACTTGCCCCTGGAAGGTGGCAGAGAGAGAGTAGGGGAGCAGCAAGAGACAAGATTTAGTCCCCAAAGGCTCATCTGCAAGACCTTCTCCCTTCAAGCGAGCCCCACCTCCTAGTTTCCACCACCTTCCAATAGTCCATTAAGCTATGAATCCATCATTGGATCAATGAGATCACAGCCCTCACAATTCAATTACATGTCTAAAACCCCATGTTTGGGGTCTAAGCCTTCCACACATGAGGCTTTGGGGGACTCTCCAAATCCAAACCATAACAATTCATTTGTATTGTTAACAATAATAGCTAACAGTAATTTAAATTTTTAATGAGTCAGAAACTGTTCTAGGAACAATTAGAATGTGAATTAATACATTTGATTTCCCAAGAACTCTTTTTACAAATGAAAAAATTAAAGTATTGAGTGCTTAATTCAATTTTTAATATTAAATAGGTAATAACTTATTTAAACATTATTAAACCTAACTCGTTTGGCCCCACTGCCGATATTCTTACTGACTTCACTATTTCTTCTGGCTTATAAACAGCTGTCATTGCAGACTAAATACAAGAAGTTTAATTTATGTGATTTGTTTCTAGTAGGAACTAATGCAGTATGTATATATGTAAATATACATCCCACATTAGAAGATTATATAGATATATGCTCAAAACACAAATGAGATAGCAGTTGATTTCTAAGACAGTAAACAAATGTACACTCTCCTAAAATAATATTTGGTCAGTGTTTTGTTTTCATTTAGTTGAAAATGTGATTACAATGTGAATATCAGTGTTAGAGAATTGGGAGAGAAGAAGGAAAATCCTAGAGCTACTGGTAGTTGTAGAATACATGTTTATAAATATGAAGGTAAAAATTGTCATATATATAAATGAAATGACTACTGAAAATAGATCAATAATTTCTATCAGCTTACCAATCAATGAAACAGAAGACCATAATAGTAAGCTAAAAGTATTTCTACAGAATAAATGAACATGTTTCTTGCTTCACTTGGCATTTGTTTTTGAGTCTCTGCAATGTGGAATGATACCACAACCAAAATAGTAATAGACTATCAATAACTGAAAGCAGCACAAATAGAGTACAAACAACATGAAAAGAGAGAGTCACCAGTTCACTTAGTCGATAAAGATCACAGCTTTCCAGATCATGCTTGAATTGCTGTTATTAATCACACTACTCACTTACAGCAGACAATATTGTGCAGCTGATGATTGATAATCATCTTGGGCATAATGTCAGGTCTTCCTTGAACCAGGAGGACTTGGGGCATGTATTTGAGATCTCAGAGATCGTCAGAATCCACAATTCAATATATGGTCAAATCAGTTACTTTTTTTGTTATTATTGAATATTGGGAGAAAACAACTGGAGAACAATTCTTTAGGTTTCTTAGGTCATTTTTGAAATTCGGGTAAAGTTAGGACACATTGATCATGAACCTAAAAGTCATTAAAAGCAATTGTTCTATAATAAAAATTGAGTGCACATAATGTGGTTATAGCACAAACATCTGCCACTCATGCAGACATCATTCGGTAAACCCATCAACCTAACTCTATTTTCCCTTCTGATAGTATCAGAATAGCTAGTGGCATGACAGTGATTTGAGTGACAGGCATCCACCCTGGTGCACAGTGATGCATACTTTAGTTTTGTTTATGGGAATCATCCCTCCTTGAAAAATGTAAATTTTTAAATTGGTTTTTATTGAAAAGAAGTATATATGGAAGCAATGTTGTTGCCTTCACTCCTTAAAAAGTCAAAGTTATTATAGTCTCCAGCTTTCATAAAAATTTTACTAACTTTTTAAATTGACTTTTTGATTTTGTAATGAAAAAGAGCATGAATTATTTAAAAGTTCCAGAAAGGTTTCTTTAATATATATATATTAGAGCCATACAGTACAATGAAAAAGACAATGTTAAAGACAAAGGCAGGGATAGTAGTCAGTACATTTAAAAGAGGTTAACATCCTCACATCTATCTCTACAGAAACACTCAAAATAATTTTTAAGTGTTAAAGTCATATTAGGGACAGGTTTTTTATATGTCCATATAATACCTGTTGTGGAATCCTTATTGAGAATGTTAGTATGTTAGATTTGAAAAGGATATTTAGAAACATCTAGTTTGATCCTGGAAGCAATGTGGAAATTCCCCCAAAGGTATTTCTATCAAAAGGATCCCCAGCATTTGCTCAAACACTTGGTAGGACATTGATAATTTTATCATGCAATAGTCCATACTAGAAAATCTCCTGTTATAGAAAAAAATTTTCATCTTAAGCCAATTCTCTATCTTGCCTTCACTTTCACACAGAAGCCCTCCAAAGCTGCATATCCCAACAAGCTGCCTTGCAATAGGGGCCCTTGAAATTTGCATAAACAAATAAATAGCAAAAACATTTGCATAATTATCTGAAATATTATCCAATATTTCATGGTGATCAATTGTTTCAATTGTTCATATGACCATCATAATGAAACATTAACAAATGTAAATCTTGATAGCATTTTTGATAAAATAATTTCCATGTCTTTATATACTGAAATTACTTTTACCAAAACAAATGATTTTTCAATTTTGTCAAGACTGCATGAAAAATATTAAACACAAATGGGAAAAGAATGTGTGAAGATTTGGATTCCTGCACTTGTCTTTTGGTCTCAATCGACAGCATCTTCATTCCCTTACAAAGTAGCATACGCAATGGGTCATATATCAAACATTGTAAACAGCTTCCCCCCACCAGAGCTGCTGTGTAGGCAAAATGTATTCTGATGCCAATAAACTCAAGCTTTCTCTTCAATTATATCAATCTTAAAGTTGGCTTTATACATTATGTGTTTATTTGTCAAGCAATCTGTGAGGAGGAGAGAGAATTTTTAAAAAGGAGAAAACAAAACAGACCCTAACAGGCTTAGGTCATTGTGCTGTGCAGAAAAAAGAAACAAAGATTACTTTTGCTTCTATTTATTTATTTGTTTGTTTGTTTATTTTAAATCATCTCAAAGACAGCTGGGCCCTCATGACCATATTTTTGTCTTTGAATAGCTGGCATTTTCTGAGTCAAGTTATTAATCAAGACAGTGTTCCAATGAATCACTTAAATTTTAGCTCATACAGAATAGGAATGCAGATTATTTCTGCTATGTCGTGTCAACGTTTATTAAACTGAGAATGACGACTAATCTCAGTTCTTCAGACTCAGGATTCCGCTCAAACAATCTAAGTAAAGCAACAAAGAGTTTCACTAAAAATTCTACTGAGTCCTCTACTTATATAGTTTTTTGCAGACAAGCCCTTGTTATCTTTTCTTTTTTTAAGCTAGTGAAATAGTCTTTCCACTTTGAATTAGGAGGAGGGAGATTGTAAACAGGAAATAAGATTGTAATGTGGAAGGACTACCCCTTCCTCTGCCAAGCTTAGGTAATGAAAAAAACAGGTATGTTTTTAAGAGAATTTATATCTTTCTGGATAGCTTTGAGTAGAGAAAAGAAGTTAATTCTCTCTAGCATCATCTTTTCCACTCACCATCCTAAAATACATGTAATTATGTAATTAAGTTAAGTATTAGGGAAGTATGAAGAAAGGAAAAATTACAAAACAGATGTTTTTCTAATGGCAGACATTTTTATAGGATAATGATACAATGTAAAACAGAAACAAAATAAATTTTTTCAGGGTGAAAAAAATAGAAAAAAGGGCATAGTTTAAAAAAAAAGTATGTAGGGTGCCAAGGATATGCATCCAGATGCTTATGGTCAAGAACTCTGAAGAAGAAATGAGCAAATTTGCCATTGATATATTATGCAAGAGAGACAAGGTTTGTTCTGCCATAGCTAAATCACACATCCTGAATGTGTGAAAAAGAAATACATTAGAAAAAGAAATACGTTGCTCCTGTTTTTACATATCAATTTGAAAATGAAAAAAAAATACACCTTAATTGCTTATTAACTTCTTCAGTTGTTAATTAGAAGTCATTCCAAAGCAATTTCTACCTTTCTGCAACAGATCTATGTACTTCGAAAGGATTCAGAAAATTGACAAATTATAGGGTGACTAAACATTCTGACTTGCCAGGAACTAAGGTGTTTCATGGGACACAGAACTTGCTGTGTTAAAATTGTTAAACAGTCAAAATTCCTAATGAATCCATTGTATCCTAGAGAATCCTAAATACAGCCCATATATACCAGTGGCAGAAAAGAACTAAAGAAACTATTCAATTACCTAAAAACCCAGGTATTGATGTCCTTCTTTATTTAATCATCTGGGTGAAATAGAATGAAGACTAGTAACTACTGAAAAATGGAAGCTACCTTAGACAACGTACTTGTGTATATGCAGGTATTGTTGGCTTGCTTAGTTTCTTTCTTAGTGGGTAACCTTCCTGGTACTAGTCCATTCACAAAAAGTTAGTATCCTTACTTACTTTTTTAAGGAAAGAAGTATTTCATCCCTCTACCCAGAGAATTAATGGAGGAATTCTACAGCCAGTATACCCTTTATATGTTTTGTTAGGTCAGAAATAAGAGCTTATCAATATAAATCATACAAATAATAAGAAAGAAGAAGGACAAAGGTTGAATTAAATAAGAGTAGGCAGCTAGGGTAATATTGTATGTTATACTGAGCTTAAGGATGTTTTTACTACTGAGAGAAGAAAATCTTTAAACAATAACAGGGGAAAGAAAGTAAAAGAATGTGAAAGCATATGGCAACTCCCATAAAACTGGAGAGCTCAGGTAAGCAAGAGTGCAGGAAGAAAGACTTTTTTTTTAATATTTATTTTTTAGTTGTAGGTGGACAGAATATCTTTATTTTTATTTTTATGTGGTGCTGAGGATCGAACCCAGAGCCTCCTGCATGCTAGGCGAGCACGCTACCACTGCACATAACCCCAGCCCCAAGAAAGACTTTTATAGTAATTATAGGGGAGTAGCAAAGAATGAAGGAGAATAAAAATAATTTGGCACTTAGACACTGTAAATAGAGGTCTGTAGTTCTGAGTTCCATGAGTTCCATGAAACAAGAAAAAACGTTGCATCCCTCTGATCTACTAGTATGCTCATTGGCTAGACCCTACAGGAAGTAGGAGGTAAAGGAGCCTGTGGACATCATCTGTGCCAGTGTCCTTCCAAAGCACTGATTGCAGGGCACTGGATGAGGAAGAGTGGCACACCTGCTCCACTGGTTTCCTCATTCATTCTTCACTACAAGCCATCCATCATCCCTTGGGTCATCTCCTCCTCAGGGAAATCTTCCTTAAGTCCCTGATTCACAATATTCCACTATTCTTACTTTTTGTCTTATCTAATGTCATTCTCTTCTTTCATGGGCACATGCAACTCTCGAATGAAAGATTATTATTATCTATTATATAGATGAAAGATTGATGGATAGATGGATAAATTAATATAGGACATTTTAGTATTCTATTTCCCTCAACAAGGAGGACTCTAAACTCCATCAAGACTGGGACCTCATCTGTCTTATTCATGTTGTGTAATATCTCATTTCATAATATTTCACAATAAATATACACATTCTACTGATGACTAGAATGTCTTTCCACTTTGGAGCTTTTAAAAGTAACCTTACTGTGAACATTATGTACCTTTCCTTATGAAAATGTGAAAGAGTTTCTCACAGTGTTTGCCTGGAAGTAAATGTTTTCATGTAAGAATATATGCATGCTCAGCTGTCCTAGGTCATGCTAAATTGTGGTTTTGTTATTGTTGTTGTTGTTTTAATAAGCACTCCCTCCAGTGATAGAAGTGGAAGATATAATAATGGTCCACCAGAGAGGTCACCTTGAATCACTGGAACTTTTGAATACATTGCTCTATATGGTAAAAAAAGAACTTGGAAATGTAAGTAAATTAAGAACTCTAAAATGAGTAGATTATCCTTGGTTATCCAGTGGCTCCAATAAACCAAGTCCCTTCAAAGTACAAGAAGGAGGTATAAGTGTGTTAGACTGACTCTGTGCGAAGTATTCGACCTACTTTTGCTGGCTTTGAAGAGGTCAGAATGAGCTACGAGCAAAGGAATTCAGGCAACCTCTGAAAGCTGGAAAAAGGAAGAAAATAAATTCTCCTCTTGAGACGGCAGAAGAAAAAGCAGCCCTGCCATCACCTAGCAGTTAGGCCAGTGAGACCAACATTGAGCTTCTAGCTCACAGAACTGTAGGGTAATAAATTTATGTCATTTTTAGTTTGTGATAATTTCTTACATCAGCAATAGAAAAATAATACAATGAACAGCATTTCTGTCATATCACACCCTCAGCAATACTTGGGTTTTTCAGTCTTGGCTAGTTTTCTGAGGATGAAATATCTCCTTGTGATATTATTTTGCATTTATATATTTATGTATATTTATTTATATGTTTCTTATCACTTCCTATCACCTAGCATGTTTTCTATTTTAATTATTTTGTTGTTTATATTCTTTCTTTTCTTACTAGAATACAAGCTTTGTAAGGGTAAAGTTTTTCAATTATTCTTTTCACCACTGAATGCCCAGTACATAGTGGATCCTCAAAAGCTATTGGGCAAATTGATGAATGAATTAGGCCTGGTTTCCAGCTGTCCTTGAGTTCTGATTTCAAGGTACACATTTTCTGTGAGTTACAGAGCAAAAGTATAGTGCCCTAGAGAGGATTTATATTTTTTCCTATTAGGTGACTGGAGACACTACCAGTTTGAGACTGCATTAACACAATTGCTCAGTCTCTTCAGATATATTCTTCATATTTCATATATTCTAAATTTATACTGCAAATCTATAAAGTCTTGCTTGTCGTCATAACTTTTCAGGCACTTTTACTGCTCAAAACCAAAATTCAAGTAGTTCATCTTTTCTTGAGATAGGAAATCAAGGATGAGTTTTTCTTGTCACTAGAAGGCTGAGGATAATAGGACACCTCTTTAGAGTAATACATGTTACAGTGAGGTTGTTCTCACAGTCACCTTAAAATGATGAGGCCTAGAGCTTTGTTTTCTGGGCCCTGTGTCCCTCAAATTCTGGAGAAGTTTGAGTCCTTCAAGTTTAGAATTGCCCTCAAGCTAGCGTCAGTGTTCAACAGTACTGTGCTGGGCTCCAACCGTCCTTAATTGCCAATCCAGGTAGACATTCTTACTTTCTTACAATTCATTAAATAGTTCTAAGGGAATATTTTGCCTGTTTATAGCCGATGCATTGACAGAAACGGAAGTTCCCCAGGCCCCAAAAGATTGCATCAGAACTCTACCCGAAAGAAGTAGGGCAGTATTGCGTGACTAGACTCTGAACTGAGGTAAACACACAGCTATCCAACTAAAGCTGATTGCAAAATATTTCAATTTGGCTAACGTTTTTATATTTTTGATAATATACAATTTTGCTATATTAATTTATAATCTATTACATTCATTTAGTGCTGTGTTCTTACTTTCTTCCTTTTTCATGTCACTAGAATGTGATTTCTGTAAAAGCAGAGGATGCATCATGTTCTGCTCAGTGACATAAATCTAGTTCTTATAATGATGACTAATACATAATAAGTATTTTCCAAGTATTTAAACTAATTATATGAATGAATGATCTACTTGATTGTTTGATTAGAAGTTAATCCCCACCACCATCAATGTTACTAGAGTACAACTCAGGTTCCAAAATATCTGGTTATATATTGGCACTGACTTCAAAGGAGTTCATTTTGTTAATGTAGATGATGTAACAACAGAACCAATTTGCTTCCAAGTGTAGAAAGCATGCTCTCTGGCATTTTCCTAGTAGAAGGCTTTGAAACTCATAATTATTACATCTTCCAGTAGTAAGGCTTTTAGCCATGAAAAGACTAAAACAAAGTTTCATAAATAGAATCATACTGTTGACCCTCTACAGCTTTGTGAATTTTAAAAAGGAAGAAAAGTTCTTTCAAAATTCTATTTAAGAAAATCTAGGGGCTGAGGTTATGGAGCAGTGGTAGCGTGCTCGCCTAGCACACGTGAGGCACTCGGTTCGATCCTCAGCACCACATAAAAATAAAATAAACATATTCTGTCCACTTACAACTAAAAAAAATAAATATTTAAAAAAAAAAAAAAAAAGAAAATCTAATGCCTTGTGGCTGGTCAATGTGTATTACCAGGATCATAAAGTAGTTTGCTTCTGTAGTGTCTTTCTTCCCTTACTTCAGTATTGATTCACTACAAATATTAAATTCAGTAATCTAGATCCCTGGTGATACATAGACAACCATAAATGAATTCTTAATTATGTAGATTTTAGCTTAGGATTAATTAACAATTGCCAGTTAACAATGGCAATGTTTATATTTGAAAAATATTATCTATATCTTTGCTCTTTCTTAAAAATAATATAGTTATCTCTAAAACATAAGGAATTTTTGGTAAGCAATGACAATTTACAAGTTAAAATCAATTACAAAGTATGTTAATCCACATAAAAAGAATTTAAAAGAAATATGTAATGTAAATCCAAGAAAATTAACCATTTTACACAATTTCTGAGTACTGGTTTGTGAACTCTAATGATATGCTGAATATCAAAATATTTTACTTCAATCTAAGTTCTTGGAATGATACTATTATTGAAAGCTTACTCAAAATTTTTTCTGTAGAAAAATAGGTTGGTCTTGTATAATGAGATAATATATTTGTTCAAAAGTTTATGTTTTAAAGGAGATTGTGGTAGTATTTGGTCATTATGACCAAAATACCTGAAAAAAATAGAAGGAAATGTTAAAGGGGGAAATATTTATTTTGGCTTATAATTTCAGAGGTTTCAGTCCATGATTGGCAGACTTCATTGCTCTGGGCCCAAGATGAGCCAATTTGTCATGATAGTAGGCCCTGGAAGAGGAAAGCTGCTCAGCTCAGGCAGCCAAGAAGTAACAGAGCATGAGGCTCTAGGGAGAATACTTGCGATCCCAAGGGCATGCCCCTAGTCACCTTCTTCTTTCAGCTAAACCCTACCTGCCTACCATTACCACCCACTACAATAATCCTTTCAAATTATTAATTCATCAAATGGATGAATCCATTGATTAGATCAAAACTCTCATAATCCAATAATTTCAGCTCCAAAAATTCCTGCATTAACACATAAACTTTTGGGGGGAAATACCTCATATCTAAACCATAAAGAGATAAAATTAATTAAAAAAATGAAGATCTTCCACTTTACTAATTAAAATAAAGAACACTTAAATATTTACTATGACCTTAAAGTTATTATTTTATTTTATAAGATGTCAGCAATGCCCTGTTTTAGTAAATTTACTAAAAAGTATACATATTTGAATATTTCTTAAAGCAATACAATTTATAAAATCAACTTTCAAAGATAATTTGAAAAAGACTTATTCAAATAAGTTTTACAAAGTGTTTACAGGCATGGAATGCAGGCATATCATTTCTGGGACTTTATCCTGAAGAAATGACCTACATAAAATAGTCATATTAACATACAATAGCTCAGTAATAGAGAAATATTTAAATAAAGCATGGCACATTCACTCAGTGGAATATTTTGTAATAAATATAAATTATAATAAGCTATGTGACAGCATGAAAAATGATTCGACAAAAAATGAGAAATACAAGCACTATAGGATCATAAATATCTAGATTTCACTTGAAGCTTTGCTTTTTTGTGATTTGTATGTAGATTATTAGAAAATGTAGTGTCTAATGCTACTTTTTAAGTAAATTGATAGAATGCTCAAGTTTAAAAATTTAAGTTGATTTCTACCTAATTCAAGTTTTCAAATACATACATATTTGATCTTTTCTCTTGGCCAAGTTCTATGCTCACACAAAAACAAATATAAGTTCTTAATGAGCTTAACTTCTAGTGGGAAAAAGAGAACTAACCTGATAAGATATATAAACCATACAACATATATGCTAAATGTGATTTTGGAACATTTTATTCACATATTTATTACTGTATTGTTTGGCATGGCATTATGATAGCAAGCTGAACTTTAGAGTCAAAGAAATTTATAATACTAGTCAAGACCTAAACTTTCTAAACTTTTGGTCTCCTTGTTCAATAAATAGATCCAATAATATCACTATCGGATTTGAAGTGAGAACTAAATAAGAAAAAAATTATTAAAAAATCTGCCTAACGATACACACACACACACAAATACATGCACAAATCTGCCTCCAAAATGTTAATATTCCATCTTTTCCTCTTGATTCTGGGATCATCTTGGAAAATAATTGAAATTTCTTGAATGAAATGTACAACTTTATGTGTTTTTAATTTTAAAGTTCTTAACAAATATTTTCCTCCATAAAATTCTATACCTTTTCTTACTAAGTGAAGACTTTAGAAGTTCCCTTCAAACTTCTTGAATATCAAAACCTAATAGCTTTAGGAATTCAGCACAAATGAAATGGGAGTAAATATATAAAATTTTTAAAATACACCAAGTGTTCACAGCTAACATTAAATAGTAAAGGAGATTTCCAGAATACATGCTCAACCTCCAACTTGATACCAAAAAAGAAGAGGAAAGTTAAGGTAAGGTCAATTTAAGACCTCTACTGATTTCCAGCCCTGCGTATTCTTTTTTTTATTTTTATTTTTTGGTACTGAGGATTGAACTCAGGGGCACTTGACCACTGAGCCACATCCCCAGCCCTATTTTGTGTTTTATGTAGAGACAGGGTCTCACTGAGTTGCTTAGCGTCTCACCATTGCTGAGGCTGGCTTTGAACTCGCGGTTCTCCTGTCTCAGCCTCCCTAAGTGCTGGGATTACAGGCTTGAGCCACCGCGCCCAGCTACCCTGTGTATTCTTAAGAAGAGCTGCATTAACCTTTAATTCTAGTAACAGATACATTTTAAATGTATTTTTCATGCATGGAAGGAAACAAACCTGTATTTTCTCATTGGATGGTTCCCATTGAGTGAAAGAGAGACAGACAGAAAGAATAAGAAGGTGGCACTAGCCTCATTACAAGATATAGAGAATTTCAGTATTACCAGGAGTGTTACAATTCTCCTGAAAGAAAGCATCCAGAGCATGACATGTTATTTATTCAAATAAGCCTTCTCTTTTTCTTTAAGTGACATGGTTTAAAAATTAATAGTTACTCTTGGATATGTATCCTGAATTGGATACATATAAATTCATATTGTGTGAAGTATTCTATTTTTCATTGCAAAAGCCCCTTGATGACCATGAATGAGTTATCATGTTAAATATATAAATAATCTATGATACATTTCTAACTTTTCTAACTACCTATTTTCATTTTTGTACATAAGAGCAAAATACTGGTCAGCAAAAAGGGTCTTTCTTGGTTCTCAGAGAAGCTACAAGCCATTTGTTCTCATAATGTCTATTTATTACTGAAAATAGAAGAAACAAATTCACACAGAATTCAAAAGCATTAATAAAAGCAAATTATGTTATATTTGGCTCTACCATCCTGACATATAAGCTATAACTGGAATTAATAGAATTTTGAATGGTTAAAGTGGTGGTACATGGTACAACCTGGAAATGAAGTTCAGCGAAATCCTCTATAATGTACAACAGAAAGGTTTTCTGCTCAATTAGTAGCTGAATAAAACACATTTTATTCCTGTTTTAATCCCAATAAAAATTGGAATTATAAGCTAGCTGATTTTTTTCAATGGGATATAAATAAAACTGAATTAAGATTCAAAAAAACCCAAATTTTGGTCCTGGCTTTCCCATTAACTTATAAGTTTTTGTTTTGTATAACTGGTATTAACTTTCTGGACCTCCATGTTTCATTGTTAAATGATGAAATTACCTTAGGGAGTACTTTCTAGACTTTAAACTCAGTAGCTCTATAATTCTAGTAACGAGGCTGATACTCTCAGGAAAAACAAGTGGGCCTGAGCACTACTTCTGAGACTTTTTTCCACCTGGACATACACTGAACTACTAGATAGTTCTAGACTTCTTGCCCTTAGTACTTCTCCTTCCATTCTTTATTGCATATTCCCACCTCTAAAACTACTTACTCAGCCTTTTAGTAGCATTTGACAAAATGATTTTTTTTCCTTGAAATACTGTATTTATCCCAGAACATCATTCTTTCTTAAAGCTATCCTCCTAGCTCAATATGCATCTCCTCCAACATTTTTGTTTCATCCTCTCTTCTGAACTTTGAAAGTTGAAGTGTCTTAAGCACTAATTTTCAGATCTCACCACTGTTTCATCTACACTCAGGGCCCAAGTGATTTTTATCAATTCTGTAGCTTTCATATATTGAAGTAACTCACAATAATATCTCCAATCAATGAGTATCCATTTAACTCTAGTGTAAAAACCCAACTGCCTACCCAGTGCCTTTATTTGGGTATTGAATAGGTATTTCAGACTTAACTATCCAAAAGCAGTATTTTGATTGACACCATCTATCTACTTCCAAATCTTTCCCATCTGGGTAAAGAATGATTGCATTCTACCAATAGTTCTATTCAAAAACTTTAAGATCATCTAGAACTCATCTCTAGAACAGAAATTTTATAATTAGAAAATCTTATTTTAATATCATATTACAGATGTATCAAACTTTACTAATTCTACTTATACATTAATTCAACTTTTATATTACATCTACAACACATTTGTCCACATACAAACTTCTTTTATTTATTTATCTTTAATTCTGTTGTTTTTTAAAAATGTAATAATATCTATCACTCAATGGATAATTTATAGGTACTGTCCCTGTCTCCATCTCTGACCCCTGTGCCTCTTCTAACCCAAGTAATAACACCAACACACTTCATTCACTAATTCCTTGTGATTGTTTTATGTATTTTATCTCACCTATGTGCATTTTTATATATTTTAATTATTTAGTAACATCCTAAAGCACTTTTATAGTGTATGTATGTTTATTTTGTTACTTAATATTATGTAGCTGAAATTCATTCAGACTGTTGCACATGGCTAAGATTAATTCATTTGGACAGCTGCATAATATTCCACTGTGTGAATATTCCACAGGATACTTTCCAGGTTTTAAATCGAGTAGCGTTATAATTCTAATGCAGAGGCTGATACTCTCAGGGAAAAAAAAAATGTGCCTGACTGGCACCGTGACCTGCATGGCCTAACCTTAGAAACCAGCAAGGGGTGATAAGAGATTAAGAAAGACAGACAAACACTTATAGAGAGAAAGCTGGGACCAGGTGGGACACCATCCTCTGATGAAGGAACAATGACTCTGAGCTAGCTCAAACATTTATTATATAGGTTTTATCATCAAAAGAGTTTCTGTGAAAAATTTTCTTCAAAGTAGGCAGTCTTGAAGTTCAAAGTGCTTGCATGCAATTATAATTATCTTTCTCTGCTCATAATTCTGTATCTCCAGCGGCTGGTATCTGAACTCAGAGTTAAGACTGAGAGTTCCATGCCTTGCACAGAATCTCCTCAGGCAGGCCAATAGCAACTGGGCAATCTTGTTCTGCACCTCTGCACAGACGGTTCCCAGAGCAAGTGCAGCCACATCCCAGTGGCTGTCAAAGACCATGATCCAAGTCACTACTCTCCACACCTGAGCACTAGCACACCAGAGTGGAGTATATCCACCTTTTTTGTCAATGGATTCTAATATCACTTCCAGGTTTTGGTCACTATGTACAGTGCATCTGTGAACGATCTTGTTCATATGGAAAATTTCTCTCAGGTGTAGCAGATGCTTTTAGTGTCTCACTCAGATTCTCAGGGATTCCTTTTGCTGGTTGCCACTGGTGCTGCTAGTAAAGACTTACACTTGCACTAGCTCCTGGAGGATTGCTCTGGGGAAACTGGTGCATTAGAGTCCTGACTTACCCAGATGGCTCCCCTCCCCACTACTCTCATCTGAGGCAGCTGGGTGTACAAAAGTGTACAAATGACCTGTTGCTTTGCCTCAAGTCAAGGAACACTGCAGAGGGCCCACCTGAATCACATCCTCCCCAACCCCGTCCTTAGTTTTTCTGCTTTCCTTGTCCTGCTTCCCAGCTCCCTGGGTATGCCACCTAAAAAATCACTGCTCAGCAATCCCTGCCTTGAGGATTAGACTCAAGGCAAATGATATACCCAGATAACCCAAGCTGATAACAAACAGAGCCTTTATTTGAAGAGGGTTATTAAACCATAAAACACCAAGAGTCTAATTGGGATAGATTTGAAATTCATTTTCTAATTATCCATTTATTCAACTAATATTTGAGAATCAACTGTGCATCATTATGGTTGTCTTAACAGCAGCCATGATATTATAATTTTAAGACTAAACTCAAGCATTTCTCTTACCTGTTCATATTGTGGTCTTCTTTAGATTTCAGAGAAAATACCTTCAGTTCTTTCATTGTCTGGGCTGTGATTGTACTTTATCAAAATGTTACTTTATCTCTTGTGAAATGAAATAACTTTCATTTTAAATTTCTGCATTGAATAATCAGTTTACCAGATAATAAAAAGTCATAAAAAATAAAGAGAAACAAGTACCCAACTGTCCAATTAAAGAGCAAAATAGTCACAAAGTCAATGGAAGATTACATTTCTGGAATGTCTGAGTTCAACTAATAGTTGAAATCTGCATGAATACATAGAATAAAAATATCAGACTATTATCAAGACTGCAGAATAGATTCATTAATAAAATAAAATTTTCTTCCTCTTATGTAACAGATATGTCCTAGATAATTGCATGCAAATTGAGTTCATTGAATCAACTCATGTGCTAATGCTTTTTATTAAGGGAAAGTATTATTCTTTTACCAATGAATTTTCCTGAGTTTTATACTGGCTTTTCTTAAATCAAGTTGAATTCTTACAATGACATATTTCAAAAACTAAAACATGATGAATAATTGGAGAGGAAATCCATAATAATTAAATTCAAAAGCTAATTTGGCAGCTGTATTACTACAGTAGGAGGAGAAGTATCTTTAGTTCAATTAATTTCTCTAAATTTGTAAAATACTGTGTTTATTGATGAATATTTTACTATTTAAACACTATTAAATACTATTTACTATTTCCTATTATCTTATCCCTTTGCAATTTATCTTTATTTTCCAGAACACAGGAAACCAAATGAAGTCAAAATTTTTTACAATGTATGTTAATGATCCCTTCTCTCCCCAAAATATTTTTATTGCAAATACATAGACATACATACAAAAATAAAAATATTCTGTTCACTTAAATACTACTAATATGATGTTTTAACTTGCAAAAGTGCTAAATTAGACTTTATTAAAAATTGACCTCTAGAAGATAGCTGGGCGCGGTGGCTCAAGCCTGTAATCCCAGCACTTAGGGAAGCTGAGACAGGAGAATTGCGAGTTCAAAGCCAGCCTCAGCAATGGTGAGGCGCTAAGCAACTCAGTGAGACCCTGTCTCTACATAAAACACAAAATAGGGCTGGGGATGTGGCTCAGTGGTCGAGCACCCCTGAGTTCAATCCCCAGTACCAAAAAAAAAAAAAAAAAAAAATTGACCTCTAGAAGAGCAAATAGAGTGAAGGGAAGATTATAGAGTTAGCTAGCTATTATAGAAGAAACTTTATTTGATAAGTAACAGCTAAAATTTCCAAATGTCAAAATCTGTTATTATCTAAAATAATCTCAAATATTTTCATCACCAGGGTATATTTTCATGTTAAACCATCAAATTCTACTGAATAATTTGTTTACTTTGGAATTCATTACTATTTTCATAACAGAAATTAAACATTTTTATCAGATTACAGGTATTCATTCAATAAAAATATTTATATGCTAATTTCATGAATACAAGTTTCATAGCATGATGAAGATAGGAAAAATCTGCCACTGTTCAGAATTAAGAACATCAAGTAGAAACCAACAATATCCAGGCAGTGGTTTTTGAAATTTAGCTTTATAGAGTTTCTTGAACAGCACTTTTTGATTTTGCAAGCAGGTTGCTTCAAAGGGACAACTATTCCCTGGAGTTCACTTAAGTATCTGCAAGCATGATCTTGATGGGTTCTATGTTAGAAGTCTACTGATTATTCAGTTAGCTTCCCCAGGACACTGTCGTTAAAGGGTTATACTGACTTTCCATTCAAAGGCAGAGTTAATGCAGAATGCAGGCTGAAACTCTTTTTGAATTTTCAGTCACTGTTAGCTTTTTTAGCATGAAATATCATGTACTGTGGACATTAAAGGAATAGAAGCTGAGTCCACATGCAGTTTTCAAACAAAATAAAAATGAGAATTGTGAAATATCACATTGCTCTTACCTAGGCTTTAAAGCTGGAATAGAAAGGCAGTGAAAAGAAATAATAATTAATGTGAGCTATTTAACTAAACTCAGCAGTAATCTGCCATCTGATTGCTAATAGTAGCAATCAGATGGCAGAGTCCTGAGTTTAACTTCCTATGTATCAGAAATTGTTCCTTATCATGTAGTCCTGACTACTAAAATCCTATTAAGCACTGTTTTGATTCTTTTTTGAGAGAGTAATGTCTCAAATTTTAATGTGTTTATTTTAAACATATTATTAGAATAAAACATCATTTTATATCATTATTAAGTTTCAAAGATAATATTGTGGAATTTTTGAATTTATAGAGCTACAAGCTGACTGTCAGGAAACAACCTTTCATTGTTTCTTTTCAATCAGAATACAAAAGTTGGTTTCCTTGTTAGTTTAACAATAAAAGGGATTTTTCTTGGAGGAAAAAAAGAGAATTTTGGGGAAAATATAGTGTTAAAACAGATGAGTCTACATGAAAATAACCCAGAAAAGATATATTTAGCTACTCTAACTTTTTTTAATAATTTCAAATAAAAAGGGAATGTCTACAAGACTTTTTTTGCAAACACAAATCATAATTACTGGAGATCTCTCAGAGCCAGCCAAGTTCTACACAGTTCTATACAGGGACTGGAAAGAGCTTCCCTTGTCTGCACTGTGTCCTCTAACCCCCTCCATCTCAGGTAGCTCAGGTATCTCAAAATACTTATTTTCCCTAACTTTTTCTTAATGCCTACTAAATAATTTCTGTTTCAGTTCATTGCTCTTGTTTACTGTGCACTGAAGTCATAGTATTAAAGGTCTATGCAATAATGAGAAAGACACTAGATTACTTTCTGATTTTTTTAATATTGAGAAAATAAAAATATGTTAACAGATGAGTTTATATGATGATCTCCTCTTTTCTTGCAAGCACTGCACATGTATTCCTGAAATGTGTATTTTCAAAAGTCAGAGATACCAATAACTGTGTCTCTGTGTGATAATTGCTATAATGGTGGAGATTTGAAATGCTGGTATCTCTAGGGGAACACAGAAGAGGAGCAAGTAACTCCTCCTGGAGAAATTGACAAGTAATACCATCCTGACAGCAGATGATACAGCTATATCCTTATCTGAGTGAGATTTCCTAATCTGTAAAATACAGGAGTTAGGGAGTGAGGAACTCTGAAAATCCAAAATCATTTGAAGGGTGATTTTAATTTCAGGGAAGTGGGAAAACTTTTAGAAGGGCATTCTTGCTCTTGTTGTATTGGACATGAAGATTAAATGCAATGGAATGTGAATTAGAGTTCTGAAGGTGCTAATTTTATGGCTGAGGCTCTCTCTTAAATTCAGCTGAGTTATGTTTTTAAAAAAGCTTATAGAGTTGACAGTTTCAGGCATTAATAGTTCTGAAATACAATGTAGTGTTTTGTTGTTGCTGTTGTTGCCTCCAAAACAAGAGAAACTATTATCTCTTGGCTATGACTCAGTATTATTTCTATAACATGAAAATGTTCACAAGGATCTGTTGATGAATTAAATTATTTCCTTGAGACTCAATTTCTTTGTTAAATTTTATCTGTAAACATATATTCTAGTTTTAATTGATCTATTCTTTGCCACAATTTGTATTTTGCACCAGTTACCTATTACTTACCTTAAAATGACTCCAAAACTTAGAGAATTACTCTAAGTAACTCTAATGAATTTAATTATATTTTCGATGCGTCAGCAATATTGAAGAAAGGCTTAATAGTGTGATTCATCTGGTCTATGCCATGTTGAATGAGGTTTCCTGATGTTATTCAGCTACCAGATGAACTTGCCTTTGGGTCCAAGGTGACTTCGTTCATACATCTGGAGCCTTTACAGGGATGGCTGAAAGACTGGGCTTAGTTGGGACAGTCCACCAGAGCAACTACACATTGCTTAATTTGCATACGCTTGCTCCGACAAATATCTGAGATAAAACACCTTAAAGAGAAAAGAGTAATTTTGGCTCACAGTTACAGTCCATGGTCAGTTGGCTCCATTGCTTTGGGCCTAAGGTGAGGAAGAACACTATGGTGAAAGGCATAGTAGAGAAAAACTTCTCAGCTCATGGCAGCCAGGTAACAGAGAGAGATGGAAGGAGAGAAAGCAGCAGGATATAAGAAATAGCATTCCATGACATGCCCCCAGTGATGTACTTCTCTATCTTGCCAACCACCTGCTGTTTCTACCAGCTCCCAGTAGTCCATTTAGTTATCAATGGATTAATATCCTGAGGAAGTCAGAGCCATCTTGACTCAATAACTTCTCAAAAGCCCCACCTCTGAATATTGTTGCCTTGAGGATCAATCCTTCAATATGTGAGAACTGGCTGACATTCCAGATCTAAACCATATCAATGATTGAAATTCCTAGATGATTCTGGACAAGAGAAAAAAACCCATAATTTCTCATTCGTTCGGCAGGAGTGGAAGACAACATCTTCTTTGAATCTAGTCTTGGAAACTCCAGATAGTTACTTCTAGTGTATTTGTTGGGGGGAATTCAATTCCATCTCTCAGTCAGAGAGACTTTGCAACCATCTTTTATGTGCCACAGTCTGAAAGCTGGTCACGAGTTATTTTTTTTTTCTTCCATTTGCAAAGGAAATTTGGTACAAAAGGCACTCAATGCTTTCTCAAAAACCTCAAAGTGTCATTGCATTACAATACTGGGCTCAAGTTCAAGCACCAGGATTTTGGCATTTTAATCAAGCAAAAACTGGAAAATGCCCCAACTGTATTTCACCTATATATTTCCATATAACATCTGTTCAAAACCATAAAGTCTTAAAATATATTTATTATTATTTCTCAAGATTCTATGGATTTACTGGACTTGGTTGTGTTTCATCATTCTATATCTCTCATGCTGTCACATTCAGGCAGGACCTGGAAATGGAGTTATCTAAAGGCTTCTTGACTTTTTATCTTGTCCAGGATGGAACACTTTGAAAATCTGATATATGGTCACGTACATCTCTTTATACAGCCTCTCTAAATGGCTAACCTGGGGTTCCTCAAAGCAGAAGAGTTTAACTTCTTACATAATGTCTAATATCACCACAGTGAGTGTTCCTGAGAAAGGGAAGAGCCAAAGATACCAATTTTTAAAGACTCAGCTGAAAACTGGTGCAATATTATTTGCAACATATTTTATTGGTCAGAAACTACTCAAATTAGAAGGAAGATACATGCACCATGTATGCATGAAAGAAATGTCAGATAATTTGTGGCCATCTCTAAACTGACATAGTTCTCTCTCTAGCCAGAGGTGACATACACTCCTCTAAAAGCCATGATACACTCACACCTCTAAAGACTCCCTTTAGTCTTGCCAGGTGCAGTGGTGCACACCTGTAATCCCAGCACTTTGGGAGGCTGAGACAGGAGAATCGCAAGTTCAAAGCCAGCCTCAGCAATGGCGAGGTGCTAAGCAACTCAGTGAGAACCTGTCTCTACATAAAACACAAAATAGGGCTGGGAATGTGGCTCAGTTGTCAAGTACCTCTGCGTTCAATCCCTAGTACCATAAAAAAGACTCCCTTTAGTCTTATCTAATTACCTTATTACTCAGCCTCAAGAAGTAGAATCTTGTGACTTAAATTATCTTCAGATGTGTACAGAAATCCTAGGTAACATACCTCCAATACATTTCTTCAAGTAAAGATCCACTTAATCTGAAGCCTTGGGAACCAATGAGACAAGTTATCCGCTTCTCCTATGTACATGCATCTGATAAACATTGATGGCAGACGCATAGGATAACAGCAATAGATTCACTTTTTCATGGTGGGGGACCACATAGCAGTCACTATGGTCATGAAAATTCTGAAATGCATGTAGACATGTGTTGACAATTTATTGAATAGAGAACTTCCATCCTCTTGGGGTGTTATTCCTTGGCTCTGCTTTCTGGGTTTTTTGTTATGCTTTTGGATTCAACTTTTTCTTTGCATGCACACACACACACACACACACAAACACACACACAATGGTCAGTATTTGAAACAATGTATACTTGCTCTTCTGTTTCCTATTCCTAGACATTTGGGATGGGGATATAGTTCAGGAGTAGAATGCTTCCCTAACATTCTACCCTTGGCAGAATGTTTGACCCTTGGCAACTGGCAACACACACACACACACACACACACACACACACGAAAGGTAAATATTTGGTGTCCTAAATTCCCCTTTATTATTGTATTGTCTCTATTCCATTTAGTCTAAGTGATGGTACAATGCTCTTTAAAAATGTGTAAGTTTCCTAAAAGCCATACCATAATTCACTCAACCAAAAATGCATCTATAAATTGGGGTGAGATAAGCCCTCTCCATCACTGGCCACCTGGGGACTACTGTGAAACAACATCATTAGAAAATCATTATTAGAAATACTGTTGTCTAGAAAGGAAGGTCTACAAATCATAAACTTAATTTTTTTGAGGATTTAAAAAGAGGCTTTTCAAAATGTTCATCATCTTTAGCAATTAGAGAAATGCAAATAAAAACTAGTTTAAGATTTCATCTCACTCCAGTCAGAATTGCAATTATCAAGAATACAAGCAATAATAAGTGTTAGCGAGGATGTGGGAAAAGTTACACTTATACATTGCTGGTGAGACTGCAAATTGGTGCAACCACTCTGGAAAGCAGTATGGAAATTCTTCAGGAAACTTGGAATGGAACCACAATTTTTTTTTAAATGTTTATTTTTTAGTTGTAGGTGACAGAATATCTTTATTTTATTTTTATGTGGTGCTGAGGATCGAACCCAGTGCCTTATGCGTGCTAGGCGAGCACACTACCACTGCGTCATAATCCCAGCCCCTGGAACCACAATTTGATCTAGCTATCCTACCCCTCGGTTTATACCCAAAGAACTTCAAATCAGCATACTACAATGATGCAGCCACATCAATGTTTATAGTAGCTCAACTCACAATAGCCAAACTATGGAACCATCCTAGATGCCTTTCAACAGATGAATGGAAAAAGAAAATGTGGTATATATACACAATGGAATATTACCCAGCCTTAAAAAAGAATGAATTATGGTATTTGCAGGTAAATGGATGGAGCTGTAGAATATCATGCTAATTGAAATAAGCTAGAATCAAAAAACCAAAGACTGAATGTTTTTTTTTTTTTTCTGGTAAGCAGATACTGATCCATATGAGAGAGAGAAGTTAGGGAAGAATGAAGGAACTTTGGATTGTCCAGAGGGGAGTGAGGAGAGGGGAAAGGGAGTAGAGATGGAAAGGACAGTGGAATGAGATGGACATTATTACCCTATATGCATGTATGATTGCAGCAACGGTGTTAGTCTGCACCATGTATAGCCAGAGGAATGAGAAGTTGTGCTCCATGTGCGTACAATGTGTCAAAATTCATTCCACTGTCATATATAACTAATTAGAACAAATTTAAAAAATAGAAAAGGAGGCTTTTCAATGATATGTTTGATTTCTTCTTTATACAAAGACCACATTTCACTGTGGAATTGATCTCTTCTTTGAGACCATGGCTTACTTTGAAAATATTTTATTAAGAGTGATGATGATTCAGACGCACTTTTAATTTCAGCTCTAGCATGA
>CM053400.1:59752891-59836955 GCA_028644305.1 Xerus rutilus | reverse complement strand
GATTAGAAACTGGAGACTGAAATAGAGCAAATTATATCTGATGAATGTATGATTATGTCAAAATGAACTCCATTATAATGTATAATTAGAATATACTAATAAAAACATTTAATAATACAGAAGAAATAGACATGAAATGAGGGAAAAAAGATTTAAAATATTTCAATGGAGCCACCCTGGGAAGCTAAAACATGGTGACCTTGTTATGTGCTTGCGCAATATTTAGTAAGATTCTTACTTCCTTTACCTTAAAAAAACGAAACCAATAAACATTTTATTTATCATCTCTAGGTGTCCATAAGGAATTTGTTCCAGGACCCTTACAAGTACCAAATCCTGAGGATGCACAAGTCCCTTATATAAAATGGTACATTATTTGCATTTTACCCATGTACAATCTCCTGCAAACTTTAAATCATCTCTAGATAATTTATGATACTTAATAGAATATAAATTCTATATAAGTAGTTAAGATGTATTATTTATGGAATAATGACAAGAAAAATAGTCCATATGTGTTTGGTACATGTTTTCTTCCCCTGTATATTTTCAATCCACAGTTGGCTGAATCCACACACAAGGGTTGAACAGTATACTATAATAAAGAGATGAGTTCAGAAGCATGTGGGCAGTGTGCAAAATGAATTTAGAAAGAAGACAAGGGACCTAGAACTACCCAGTAGTAAGACAAACTACTTCTTATTTCTAGCTTTTTATGTTTGCCATGGCTTCAGAGATAGGGTCAAATCGAAGGTGTGGCAAAAGATCAATTTATTATGATCTCTTAAATGATTAAGTAATTAGTAGTACATTACCTCACCTAAACCAAACCTAAGTGCCAGAACCATGTTAAGGAGAGATGCATATCTCAAAAAGAAAAAAGAAAGAGTAGCTTGTGTGGCTTTGGACCTCAAAATGCACTGAATCAAAGTTTAAAAGACAGCACTTTTTAGAGGTGCATTGGCAAAAAACCAGTAATCTAAAATGTACCAAGACTTTTAAAATGTAGATAGGCTCCCAGGACCCCAAACAAGTATTTAGAAGCAAATGAAATGATCTACACAGAGTATGCTCTTATTTGCTATCTTAAGAAGTGCAAAGGAGCTCGCAGAAAAGGAAAGATATTTCAGAGCTACAGAGAAGAACAGAGTAGAAAACACTTCCTAGGTATCATAATTGTATCTAAAAGCATTCTCCAACCCCAGAATAGAGAACCTGGCTGTAATCCTGGTATAATTTCAGAATTCCTAGATGAGTGACTAAGGAGAGTCCTATACTTTGCCTTTTCAAATAATAGTATTTACTGCTATCATCCTGCTACTATTTCACTTCGTTTTCTGGACATCAGCGATCAGTGAGATCAGTGGGCATAGAACTTTTTTCCCTGTCTCCTAGGTCTCCAGATAAAGAGTAACTACATTCAAATTGATGTAGATTATAAGATCCTGAATTTGGAATTTATGTGTTATTAAATGACAAACACATTTTGTATGAGGAGAAAAAGGAATAACTGTGCCCTTAATAGCAGACAAGTGTCTACAAAGACAAAAGACTGTCAAGAGCTAAGCCTCTGACACTTGGCTTACTCATGTCATCTGTTTTAACCAATAGAATTGTGAGCCCAGTACCCAAGAGGCCTAAAGATTTCTACTTTTTCTCTCTTGTATTTCTGCCATTACTCTGTCAACTTAGCCAGCAAGATGCTAGATATATGGAGGGTAGTTGAGTCAGTTCAGTCTTCCCAGCTGAGTGTAGCCTGTATCAACTGCAGTCAAGCTCATTCCCAGACAACTGAAGAATCTAGCATAGACCACATGAGCCCAGTGAAAATAGTCATGTACAGAACCTTCTCTAGGGAGAAGGTTTTGTTTTAGAACAATGATATATAGAGTTATTTATTACCTAGCCCTTTTATGGCAACCGATCTGATATACTACCTTTAAATTTTGTGCGAAATATTTTAGAAAAACATAAAAATATTGGTAATCCTAAAAGTAAGAACTTCATATCCAACCAGGAAATAAACATTCCAAATACAGATGCAGCCTTTGTTGTATAACTTAACATCCAGCTCCTCTATTCTCCAGAGATAACCACCACCATGTTACATTTTTTATTATCCTCAAGCATTTTCATATTCTAAAATAGTTATTTTTCTATGAACAAAGTATAGTATTCTTTTCCATTTTTAAACATTTTTATATGATGGTAACTTTTTTTAACATCAATGGCTTTTTATATTCAAGTTGCATATTTTTAATTTTGGCTATTATAAAACACATTGCTCTAGTTCAACCAATTTGATATTGCATTACATTACTTTTACAGGTATGACACAATTTATTAAAGTATTTTTGTATATATGGACATTATGTTATCATTTTTTGTATGCCTTTTTATATATTGGTTGTATGTAGGAATTTGTTTTGAAATTTTATATTCTGCTGTTCTGGGTACGGAAGTAATGAAAAGTGCTTATAATGGCATGTATTTTATTCATGCTTCAGAATTGTGTCATGTATTCAGCTAACATACACCAAATGGAATATTATTTATGTTGACATACTTCATGCAAACTAGCAAAATTCACAGAAACACAGATCATCTGTGATTACCAGGAATTTTTTAAAAAATAATATATACTTAGGTATTTTATATAGACTTACATGTACTATTGTCCCTGAAAATAATTTCATTCATTGTTCACAGTTTGGAAGAATGGAAACAGATGCCTTCCAATTTGATATTTAACTTAGGCTTATGATCATTGTTCTAAGTGTCAGTTAGTATACAGAGAAGTGTTTTCTGTGAGATTGATTAGCACCCAGCGCTAAGCAAGCAGTAGTGTTGAGATTTGAAATGTGCAGCAAAGGCCTCTCTAATGGACAATCTTAAAGTAATATAAATAAAATTAAAGTATACATTTATTTTATTTTTCAGAAAATTTTTTAGTGATTCTGCATGAGGCTTGCTTTCCCTAAATGGATACAAATGTGTTACTTTCACAAAGCAAATCAAGAGAGGGATGTCATTTCAATAAAGCACAGAAACATTAAAGGCAATGTAGACAAATACATATTTTACCTCTACTCCTGATAATGCCAGTATTGAGAAATGTTGGCCTGATCTTAACAGCACAGCACCTTTCTTGAAAATATTTGCACTTCATTTTATTCACACTTCAGGGGAGTTTAACTTTCAAACGTGAGAAACTAAATGAACTAAATGTCCAGATAGAGCTGTTAAAGAATCAAATAGATTTTTTTGTCTCAAGATAATACTGTTTGAAAAGATTGAGACTTGTAATTATCTTTTAACAAACCAAATACTGACTTAATTTAACTCTCCCTATTTTAACTGTAACACAATTTCTATTTTCATGGTCATCATATTATTTATAAGACTTAAGGATCCATAGGTTTGAGGAAAAAATTATCCTTAGAATGCCCTTAAAATTTCCTTAGAAAGAAAACACTTTTAAAATAATTATCTATTCATTTTTGGATGAAAATGGTTTATAAACATTTAGATTTTATATTGAATGTGCTTAATTGTGTCAACTTGTATTTTAGTCAGCTTTTTTGCTGCTGTGACTAAAAGACCTGTATATAACAATTTTGAAGGAGGCAATTTATCTGCAGGCTCACAGTTTCAGAGGTCTCAATAAATGACAGCTGGCTCCATTCCTTAGGAGCAGAGGTGAGACAGAACATCATGGTGGAAGATGGGACAGAAGGAAGTGGCTTGCATGATGATCAGGAAGCAGAGAAAAACTCTACTCTCCATACACAAAATATATACCCAGAAGGCATGCCCGCATCTACCTTCAGTTACTACTCAATCCCTATCAGGAGATTAATTCACTGATTAGGTTAAGGGTCTCATAACCCAATCAGTTCTTCTCTAAACTTTCTTGCATTGTCTCACATGTGAGCTTTTGTCTCACACCTCACATCCAAACTGTAACAACTTGCTACACTATGTATTTTAATTTTAGAACTGTGTCTATATATTTAGATTTTGCTTTTAGTTCATTTTAAATAATCACAATTTGAAAGCGATCCTACTTCCCTTCATTCATTTGGCTTTATAAAATATTTAATAAGGATTTATCCTCATTTTATCTTGAACCACAAGCATAGGTGATAAAAGAAAAAAGTGAACTTCAGCACACTGAGGAAACAGAATGAAGAGACAACTTACAGAATGGGAGGAATTATTTGCAAACATTTCATCTTATATGGAATTAATACCCAGAATATATAAGAAACTTGAACAACTCAACAGTAGAAACCAAACCAACTGATGTAAAAGCAGGCAAATTATCTGAATAAACACTTCTCAAAAGAGGATGTACAAATGGTCAAGTAGATCAAGAGATGCTCAACATCACCAATCATCAAAGAAATGCACAACAAAACCACATTGAGATATCATCTCACCCCAGTTAGAATGGCCATTATCAAAAAGACACAAAATAAAGACTTCCGATAAGGATATGGAGAAAACGAAACTCTCATATACAGTTATGGGAATGTAAATTAGTATACACATTAAGGAAAAAATAATGCAAATTCCTCATAAACTAGAAGTAGAACTATCAAATACTCTATCAATTCCACTACTGGGTATGTATCTGAAGGAAATGAGCATCCACACTTGCATGTTTATTGCAGCACTATTCTCAATAACTAAGATAGGGCATCAACCCAGGTGTCTATGGACAGAAGAATCTATGAAGAAAAGGTGTTATACATACACAATGAAATGCTATTAGGTCATTAAAATAATGAATTCTATCATTTGAAGCAACAAGGATGGAACTGGAGGACATTACTATGTAAAATATATCAAGCACAAAATGACAAATACTTCATGTTCTCATAGAACCTAGAGAATAGAATAGTGATTACCAGAGACAGGAAAGATGTGGGGGCTATGCAGAAATGAGAAATAGAGAAAGGATGATTAATGAGTTCTGAGGTACATATATGAAAGGAAGAATAATTTCTACTGTTCTCTGATACAGTAGGATAATTATGGTTGACAACAATTAACCGAGTATTTCAAAATAGCTAGTAGAATGGATTCTGAATATTCCTAACACATGTAAATGATAAATGTCTGAGATGATAGATATGCCAATGACCTTGATCTAATGAGCGTGTATTATATACATGTAGTGAAATGTCATACTACACTGTAGTATTACTGTATATCAGTTTTTAAAAGTCAAACATCAAACAACAACAACAAAAAACCCAATGGCTTTGAAAAAAAAACAGCTTTAACTAGATCAAACTTCTCCATGTTAAATGGGAAAAAAAGCTAATTTGGAGATGCATAAAAATATGATATAAAATTACCTTCAGCTGGGCATGGTGGCACAAGCCTGTAATCCTAGCACTTAGGGAGGCTGAGACAGGAGAATCGCAAATTCAAAGCCAGCCTCAGCAACGGCAGGGCGCTAAGCAACTCAGTGAGACCCTGTCTCTACATAAAACACAAAATAGGGCTGGGAATGTGACTCAGTGGTCAAGTACCCCTGAGTTCAATCTCCAGTACCAAAGGAAAAAAAAAAGATTACCTTCAGATTGTGGGTATCAGGTTTATGTGAAACATAAAAGGATTCTGTGTTTAGATTTGGGTCCTATCCCCAGATACCTGACAGCATATATGCAGACATTAAAAATAACCCAAAAGAATTCTGAAATTTTACTGGTGACAAGTATTTTAGATAAGGCACACTCAACCTATGGGTATTTCCTATTATCTGAGATCTGTGGAGTTAATTGTCCAAATCAAGTATTCCTGAATAAATGTAAATCAGTTTTTAAGAGTTAATCAACCACTTAAAACTTTAATTAAATTATTTAATTAAATCATATGTGCTCTGCCATTTCTAACCTTGTTTATTTAATTTCCAAAACCTGAAAAACTGTGAGAAGATTGAAAATTGATAAACAAAATTATCAAAATGTATAGGTTGAAAAGAAAACCATTTGCAAGGAAAAATGGAGTCTTAAGGCAACCATAGTGATGATTTTTTAGACACATAGAGATAGCTGCCAGACTCTTTACTACGAACAAACGTATGTGGGTATGGGTGTGTTTGAAGCTATTCCATTTAAGTAAAACAGCCCTGTAATCCCCAGACCCAGTGCAAACCCCTGTAAAGCACATGCATAATGTCGAGCTCAAATGAGAATTATCCTCCATGTATAAAAAATAGGCCGGGCTATCCACATGCATTTCTGACTTAGAGTTAAAGAGGACCATTTTGCTTTAAAGGGAGCAGGCAAGAAAGATTTCTAAACTAAAATCTGTAAATATGAAGAACTAAGAAAAATATCTAGGGTGATGTTATTTTCAAGGTGATGTCACCTCTGTCATTAGAGTAGCTGTGGGGAAGTCACTCAGCTGTGATTAGCAATAAAAAGTTGTTTTATAATTTTGAAAGATTCCTTTCATTTTCCCATCAACACTTCGTGGGTTTTTTTGATATTATTTGAGGACTGTCTTTCAGATTTAATTAATATCTTTTTAAATACAGTCTTCCCATGGAAAGAATGGAGGAACTGCGGTCAAAGGGGAGGAAGAGGGGAGGGGGTATGGGAATAGTAAAGATGGTGGAATGAGAGGCACATCATAGCCCTGGCTTCATGTATGACTGCATATATGATGTGACTCTACATCACGTACAACCAGAGAAATGAAAAGTTGTGCTCCATCTGTGTACAATGAATCAAAATGCATTCTACTATTATGTATACATAAATAGAATAAATTTTTGAAAAAGTAAGTGCTTTAAAAAACAATAAAGTAGATAATTTCCTTTGGGAAAAAAAGTTATACCATATGTTGATAATGATGATTTATATTTGTAACTGAATATTTATGTCTCTGAAAATAGAACATTTATACTAAAAACAAGCATGTGTCAGTCAGTTTGTCCCTTCATATAAAATTTTCTGTTATCTGTATATTTCAAAACTATATTATACCCATATGTAAAAACTGTACATTTTCTTTAGTCATATTATAGAATAAATTTCTTCCAAAAGTTATTAAATCTGAAGATATACAACAATTAAAATTGATATTCCAACCAACTTGATGCCTAAATTAATGATGCATTTTTCAGACCTTATTTTGTGTTTTATTTATAAAAAAAATATATTATTTTTCTATTATATTTCTATTGTGATGAAGGGATCCAATAGCCAAATCTAGTATACTTTCAAAAGAAACTAATATCTATTTAAAAATAAACTAATATCCATAGCTCCATTATTCTGTCAAAAGGGTTCAGGTTATTATTATTATTATTAGCTAGAGCAAAATTTAACATTATAATGGAAATGTTAAGTCAAATTATTATGATTAGATTAATTGCATGCATTATGATTGATTTGCATGTTTTTATTTTTTCTTTTTTTTTTTTGCTACTGGAGATTTAACCCAGGGGCACTTTATCACTGATTTACATCACCAGTCCTTTTTGATCTTTAGTTTGAGACAGTGTCTTACTAAGTTGCTGCTAAATTGCTGAATCAGACCTTGAACCTGAGATCCTTTTGTCTCAGCCTCCTACACCACTGGAAGTACAGGCCTGTGCCACCGTACCTGGCTGTTTTTTCTTTACTAGCTGATTTTCTTCTAATTTTTTAAAAAAATTCCATTTTGCATATTTTAAAATCTTTTATCATTTGTTTAAATTCAGAAATTATTTTTATTTATAGGTTAAATTAAAATAATTGAAATAGTGAAATAAATTTTGCAATCAACTTGATTTCCTTATGTAATACATATCTGATGAATGAAGCATATTCTTATTGTATTTATCTTAAAATGTTGCAAATAATGATTGTTCAAATTATTTGAAAAGTAATGAATGAATGCTTTGGACACTTATGTTAATAAGCACAAAACATAGTGGTTTAGTGTACATTTAAATACATATTTTTAAAACTGTAATAATAAATAAATGAATATTCTTCCTCTAAAGGAAATTATTTCTAATTTTCTCCATCAATTATAATCTTTCAGTGATTCTAATCTAGTCTAATTTCTTTGTGCATATTAAAAATTTTCCTTGTCTTCTTTCTCTCTCTCTGCTTCCTGTGCCGTGTCCTTAGTTGCTCTCCTCTGTCATACTCCTCTGTTGTGATGTTCTCCCCCACTTTGGACCAAGAGTAGTGGAACCACTGTCCATGGACTGAGACTTCTGAAACTGGGCTCACACTAAGAGTTTGCTTTGACTTGCAAAGGAAACTTTGGACTTGGACTTTGGGGCAGCACTAAAACTGTTAAGACTGCAGGGACTCTTGAAAATAGCTTAAATGTATTTTGCATTATATAATGGGCATAAGCTTTTGGGGGCCAGGAGTGAAAAGTTATGGTTTAGATACTAAGTGTTCCCCCAAAAGCTCATGTGTGAGACAGTGTAAGAATGTTCAGAGGAGAAATGATCAGGCTTTGAGAGCCTTAACATAAGCAGTGTAGTAATTCACTTGAATTTATTGACCCAGTAGAAACAGTAGGAGGTAGAGTTTGGCTGCAGGAGATGGGTCACTGGGCACATGCCTTTGGGAATGTATTTTGTCTGTGGTGAGGGGAGCCAAAAGCTCTGGTGCCATAAGCCACTTTCCTCTGCAATGCTCTTCTGCCCTGTTATTCTGCCTCACTTTGGGCCCAGAGCAATGGAGCTAGCTATCCATGGACTGAGACCTCTGAAACTGTGAGCCCAGATAAACTTTTCATCCTCTAAAATTGTTCTTGTCAGATCTTTTGGTCACATTAGCAAACAAAAGCTGACTAAAACAAATATATATTAGTGTGATTCATATGAAAGTACTGACATTCTAGCATTTTTACATAGACAATTTCTTAGGGTTCAATTCCAACAATGTCTATAGTAGACTCTGAAATATGCTGCCCAGTTGCATCCTTGTGAAAGATTTGCTGCCCTCATTGCTGACAGTGTTGCAAACACTTAGCTGAGAGCTCCTTTACCAAGATCACACAGTGCCTAAATCCATGACTTATGCAGAAAGATAAGCTCCTGGCCATCGACTCCCAATGGGAGTCAAAGGTAAAAGGTACTTCCAGCTTCAGAGATTTCTATGAATTCAGCAGATGCTGTTGTCAGATCTGCATCACAGCTTGACTCCTTTATCTGCCAGGTTTTGCCTCCTTTCCCTCTTTTATACAGTGTCATCCTAAGGGCACTCCTGAATAAATATCTTGCATTCTTATCTCCCAGAGAACTCATACTGCAACAATGCAATTTAATGTGATAACACACCAAATTCTATAAAGTATAAATACCTAGAATTGTGTCTGAGTAATGTAATATTGCCAAGGGGCAGCTGGGAAATCATCGGGAGTCAATCCTCATGGATCAATGTTGTTTCAACATGGCCATGCATATTTATTATTGGAATGGCAATTTATTAATCTTTTATTAATAATGTACATTGTGTTACCATTGGCTATAGTTTTCCACATTTTTATTAGTGCATTTTGGTTGTGCAGAATGGTGTGATTTGTTATTGCATGTCCATACATGCATATAATATAACAGCATAATTTGTATAATATACATCTGCCAGTCCTCCATCTCCCCAGTCCCTTTCCTCTACTCTATTGATCTCCCTTCAATTTTCATGAGATCCTCCCCACCTTTCTTTTCCTTTTTTTCTCTCTAGCTTCCACATGAGGCAAATCATATGACTGTTGACTTTCTTTTGGCTTGTTTTGTTAACATAATATTTTCAAGTTCTATGCATTTTTTTCTAAATGGGATAACTTTATTTTTTTGAGGCTAAATAAAACTCCAGTATGTATATATAAAAATAAATGGATAAATAAATAAATTTTCATTGTCTCAAACATGCAGGAAAATGATTGATTTCCACCCTTGTAACCATTGCCTTAGTCTTAATTATACTTCACTACTTAATTATACAGTCACTACTTCAACAGAAAAGAAATGGATTGGAATATACTTTGTTTAAAATGTTAAGAATTATAGAGAATTTGTCAGGCCTATTACTCAAAAGAATAAAAAAAATTTCAAAGCCACAAACTGCAGTTTCCTGGTATCTTCCAATGGAAGCTCCAGGTTTTGTCGTTATTGCAGTTTTTCCACTTGAGAAAGACAAAAGGGCAAAGGACAGCAAGGATGTCTGTTTCCAACTTCAAGGTAAATGAGGGATTGGTTTATTCTGCTGAGAGTGCACCAAAGAGAAGAAAACCCATTACTGCATGGGAGTGAAGAATCCAGGGAGAGTCCAGATTGTCAGAAGTGTGGATCTCACAGTTCTGAAAGCAGGCAGGAGACAGGACCCCCCACAGCTCAGGACAGAAGGACTCCTTCCCTGCTCTGCACTGATCCTGAGTAAGGCTGAGGACACTTAACAGGCTGGGCTTTGTGGGAATTCTCAGTTTTCCAGATGCTATTTTAATGCTGCCAGCCTACATTATGTTAATTAAACCTCTTCCTGCAATGTGATTATTCCAGGAGAATTCTGCCAGTGTCCAGCAAAGTGTATATACCCAGAAAGAAAGGATAGGGACTCTGTCAAACAATGAGGGGAAGCCCAAACACCAGCAGTTGGCTTGCTTTCCCTTTCTTTCTTTCTCTTTCTTTCTTTCTTTCTTTCTTTCTTTCTTTCTTTCTTTCTTTCTTTCTTTCTTTCTTTCATACTCAAAACTAGAATCACTGGTTTCTGTACTTTCAAATGAAACAGAAAACTCAGTCCCTATAAAAACACTGGGAGTAATAGATACCTTGGATCCAAACTTACTAATTATAATTGTCTCAAATGACCCTGGGGCTCCTGCCAAGGATCAGTGAAGAGAGTAGAGTAGCAAAGTGCTTCTTTGCGGGGGTTACTTAGCTTCCCTCACCTGCTTAATGGTGTTTGACAGGGAAGGCTCACACTAGCACTGAAAGAAAGAATAAGACCTGGAAAAATTTGTTTAAGAAGATCTCATTTTTATAAAATAATGATAAAAATTACTTCTTTGTATGACTCAGAGAGATGGTGATGATGATGGATGGGGAGAGAGAGAGAACACAAACCATAATAGATTGGCTCATTTTTGGAATTATATAAGGCTAGAGGAAAACAAACTAGTGAAAAACATGAGTTATGATATTGGGTCAGAGGTGATATAGGAAAGGGAGAGAAGAAAGAAGATGATACAGGGAAAAAAGAAAAACAGAAATTACCTTTTAAAAGGAGTAAATTGTTCAATTCAAATTCTGTCTTTATGGGACTGAGGGTGTAGCTCAGTGGTAGAACATATATACCTACAAGGCTCTGGGTATAATCCTTAGCTGCAAGGAAAACAAACAAAAATCCATATTTAAATACTACTATGTGTACATTAATGAAAAATTTTAAAAGAAATTTAAGTGCTTCATATAGTCTGAATCATTGATTCTTAAAGGAGTATAAAGTTATTTCTATGGTCCTTCATGTTAATATTTGAGCAAGTAAGCATCTCAATAACCATTAATAACTAAGAAGCAATTATTGTAGCCAACTAAATATTAGACATTATTCAAAGTGTGGGACCCAACATCTTTATGTCTACTTCCTCTTTCATAAGAGCAGTAGAGTCATATGATGCATCATGGGATGGGAACAAGAGGCCTTTTCTGATAGAATCAACTCTACTAAATAACAACTAACAGTTCTGGAGATGAAGGACACTTTCCTGGAACAACAGAAGGAACGAGGTATTCAAATATCCTTAGTACAAATGTGAAAGATAAAAGTTTTCTAACAATGTCCAGGACAACATAACACACACACACACACACACACACACACACACATACACACACACATACACACACACATACACATACACCTGTATAGACAAAATTCAAAAAACATAATAAATTTTTATGAGGTATTACTTGATTTCGGTAACTTTTCATTTTCTTCATGAATGGAATGTGTTCTCTTTTGGATATGGTAAAGTAGGATCAATTTTTCACAGCAACTTAAAAATCACAGAGAAAATCACTTTCCTCAAATCACTTTTCCTCAACCCACCTTGTTTTTTTTCCTTCTCCCTAAAATTTGGTATACAGCTGAAGATGCAATCTGGCTCTTGGCTGGCTATCCTTTAAAAATATTAGCTCAATGCCAGGAATTCAATCCAATTGTCTTTTCACTGGTAGAACTCCCAATAAGATCAGAAAATCAGAGCTTTTCTACTGACCTAAGGGGAGTGAAAACGTGTCCTGGTGCTGGAAATGTGGGCAAACAGCAGCTGTTTGGTCTTCATTGATTACTTAAACACAGTGAAGAGTATTTGAGTCTGTCTAATTCCCACTGGTTTGGTGACCTTAAATTTAGGCTGCAGAATATGAAGAAAGAGAGGCCTGCCTTGGAAAAATTCTGGGTCATTTTACTTATTTTCACAGATACATTTTGAATTTTCCTGTGTTCTTCCAAGGGTATGATGAAAATTAAATTCATGTACTTGTCTAAGTGTAGGAGGATAAGAGTGTAGGAGATGACTGGGCTGATGGGAAGCAGCAAGCAGGGCACAATGAGCATTTGAGCAGATGAGAAATTACAAAGTGATGGAAAATAACTTTTCAAAGAATATTTTTATAGGCTCTGTTATTGCTGCAATTAATACAATAAAAATTACAAAATAACCTAGTGAATTATATTTTATATTTTTATTCTCTAAAAATTTTAAACACATAATTTATGTGTTTTAGGTGTTCTCCAAAGCAACGAAGTAAGCCTACATGATTTGGATTTCTTCCTACACTATGCCATTTAAAAACAAAAATATTTACAGGAAAATAAAATGTTTCAAATGTAATAACTGAATTATTGCTTGAATCATTTGCCTTTGGTCATGTGGAAGCATAACTGGGAAAAAGTAGATTAGAAAGTATTCCAAGGCTGAAATCTTGCCTTTCAATTATTGTCTGTTTAGTTAATTAATTTTGTTGATGATACTTTATTCTCTATGCATTATAGCAATTATTTTTTTAAATATTTTTAGTTGTGTACAGACACAATATCTTTATTTTATTTATTTACTTATTTTTATTATTTATTTTTATTTATTTATTCTACTTAGGTATACATGCTAGCAGAATGCATTTTGATTCATTGTACACAGATGGAGCACAACTTTTTATTTCTCTGGTTGTGCGTGATGTAGAATCACATCATATATACAATCATATATGAAGCTAGGGCTATGATGTCCATTTTATTATTTATTTAATTTTTATGTGGTGCTGAGGATCGAACCCAGTGCCCCACGCATACAAGGCAAGTGCTCTACCAATGAGCTATAATCCAAGCCCCCTAGAAATTATTTTTTTATTGACAGAAATTTTTGTTATTTTCCTCTAAGTTTTAATCTTTGTTCAAAAAGGCACACTTGAATTTATATTTTTGAAGGTTAAGTGATTCATGGAGTCTTTTTGTTAACTGCGAAAACACCAAACATGAAATCTACTCTCTACAGTATTATTATTTATAGGTGCAGTGTTGTTTATCAGATCTCTAGAATACATTTATCTCACATAACAGATAACTCCCCATTTTCCCTCTCAAACTCCTAGCACCCACCAGTCTACTCTCTGACTCTGTGAGTTTGGCTGCTTTAGATACTTCATGTAAATGGAATCATGCAGTGTTTGTCCTTCTGTGACTGGTTTATTTTACTTTTCACGAGATAATCCAGGTTCATCCTTGCTGTTGCATGTTGTAGTGTTTTCTCCTTAATAAAGGCTGAATTATTGACAAAGAATTAATGACAGTAAAACCATAAAGATAACCAATGTTGACTATTAATTGGTTAAGAATGCTATACAAAGATGAATTCAAGGGCAATAAAAATACTCCAGGAGCAAAGACTGAATATGTCAGAAAATACATGAGCTTTCTCTTCCTTTGCAGCTGGTTTGTCAGTTGGATTTTTGTTACATTTTGTGTATGCCCTGCTTGGGTCCATGATGATAGTTTATTCTACAATTAACTATTCAGTCGATGACCTTATTCTTGTTATTTTCATCACAAGCTACATGAAGTCTCACAACAACAGTTTCTTCTTTGCCCTTTCATATGCCTTTTATTCCTGAAATCACTCTAGTTGCAAATATGGCCCCCTAAAAAATCCACACTGAATTTGAAATTAGAAAACCTCAATTTGAAATGTTAATTTGTTTTGTTACTCAATTGCACACTTACTAACAATAGGACTTGGGAACTCGGTGCTACTGTGGAGGTTGTTTTATTTTTTAATCATTCTTCTATTAACACATTTTTCTCATAGAGTTTTCATTATTTTATGACTTTATTTTTTGAGACAAGGTCTCTTACTGTATTGTTGCAACCGACCTGGAACTCAATCTTTCTGTCTGAGCTTCCTGAGTATCTGAGACTATAGGCGCTACAGCCTGACTTTCTAAAGATTTTAACCACTGATACACCACGACATGAATGAATAGCAAATATATTAAGCAAAAACAGACAGACACAAAGAATACATACTGTAAGACACAGCTTATAAGAAATTCAAGAACAGATAAAGCTGATCCATGGTAAGAAAAGTCAGAACAGCAGTTGCTGGGAGTTGGGTGGGAAGTAGGGGAAGAATTAAGAATTGACCAGGAAGGCGATGAATGTTAAACGCCTTGGTCTCATGTTGTGCCCATGGCTGTATAAGTTAAAAATCACACACACTTAAGATCTGCACATTTTATTAGAATAAATTACATCTCAATAAAATACCGTAAAAGTGTGCAAAGGGAGAAGTAAATGTAGAAAAGCTGAGAATAACTTGAAGAAAGGCCCACATTCCCTAGATGTGAAGAGAGGACTGGACATCAAAAATATACTTCCAGGTCTTGGCATCTCTGTCTCTAAAAACATAGAACTATAAACTAGACCAAGTAATTCAAGAGATCAAATATCTTCTCTAAATCAGATTTGTTTGTTGACAAAAATAAGTCAAGTCCTCCTACATTGTTTTCATGACTCCTCAAAATCCAAATTGCTTTGCAAGTTTTCCTAGGGGTTCTTCAAATAAATAAACAAAATATCTTTAAAAAACAATCCCTATCTGAAATCTGTAAGAGTATAGTTTACAAGCAAATTCAAAATTTCAAACTCCATTCCAAGTCTCTGAAATATTTTGGTGTGTGCTGTTTGTATTTACAGTAGAATGCATGGTTGGCATTTTATGTTATTTTGTCTTCTAATTCCAAAAGATCTCAATCCCTGCCCCCATCTTCAAACAAATACATATTGAGTGTTGCTAGAAAAACACATTTTTGAAGAAAGGGCACCCTGAATGCAAGTACTTGGAAAGATGTGATTCTAAAATAGAATATAATTATTCATTAATAATCACAGAAAATGAATCTGAGGCATCCAGTTCATCTCCATGCCATTTCAAGATTTTTCTCTCCATTAAGATACTCATATAGTAATATAAACAAGGGATATTGCATTTTATTAGTTCACATTTTAATATGACATTTATATTTCATTTTCTATTTCACTAGCTGTCATGTGTATTCCTATTGTTTTCATATTCCTCCTTTTTCCAATAGTGTTTTTCTTAATAAGGTTTTTTTTATAAAGTCAATTCTAAAATGTTTTGATGTTCTATATAATCAATTTTCCACAGTTCTCTAATGATTGCTTCATAACATTCTATGGTTGGTTTTATTGCCTTTGTTTTCATTTATAAAACTATTATCAGAATTGAAAACATAAATGCAAGTGGAGACTTTTCCATATCACTGCAAAGATTTAAATTCAGAATTTTTGCAGAGCTGCTTGTGAAAACATGACAATATGGAATCAAAGGATGGTGACTTTCTGATGGTATATTGCTTTTATAAAGCAAATAGTACTGGCTTTTTGAAGGATGATAGCAATCATGTTCCTGGTTAATAAGTAGATTGTTTATAAAGTCCCCCAGCAACATTATTGTCCACTATAACTAGTCAGTACACCTATATGTCTAATGATATTCTTAAAATTATCAAAAATACTAAGGAGGAACAAATCCATATATTACCCTAGTATGAGTCATGTATATATTATCTTAAATTGATTTCCTCACTGATAGTCCATCATTGAAGGCACTCACACACAGAGAGACATATGCACACATGAATGAGAATTCTGGATAAGAAATGTTTGGAGCAAATTATAATGCAGAAAATAATATACTATAGGCAGAATTATTCCTAGAAACTTTAAATATAGAGACTATCCATTTGGATACAAGACTCTAGGCCATTTGTTCTCAATTTCATTGACTTAGTACCTCCTTTAATATAATATTTTCCAATGCCACCTTTACTCTTCTAATATGAAATTCACAGGTATAATGATCAACCAATATATGATTTAAAAATATATATATAATATATATACATATATGAAATGCCTAACTATAACATGAAGAACAATAAACAATAAATAAAATAATTTATAATAAAATCTATACATGAAGGGCTAAAGTTGTGGTAACATGTGAGGCACTGGTTTGATCCTCAGCACTACATAAAAATAAATAAATAAAATAAAGGTATACATAAATGGAGTATAACTTCAAAAAATCTATACATTCATTATGTAAGTTATATGTGAATATTTAGACAAGACTATGCTTGTAATCCTAATGAAATGGGTAGGTGCTTGCATCTGTAGGTATAAACACAATGAATGGTATAAATACATGGTACATTAATTCATCTTGTATTGTTTCCCCAAACCAAAGAAACACAATGTCAAGGGTGTTATGATAAATAAGCAACTCTTGGTAGGTCCTTAACAAAACAAAGTACAATCTTTTTTGAATTTACATGGCATTTGCATTTCTGGAAAAAAATGTATGTGTACTAAAGATAGAAAAGTACTTCATTTTATTAGCCTCACTTATTTTTAAAAAGATCTTTCACTAACATGGTTTCTCAGTGGAGCTTTAGAAAGCTTTACAGAATAACCCAAAGAACCTCTAGGGAATTATACATCTAGTTGAGAACCACTGTTCTAAATAAATCACAATAAATTGATTTGTTACTTTGTTTTCTCTTGCTATTACTAAATATCTTAGACTGAGAAATATATGAGGAAAAGAAATTTATTTCTTATAATTCTGGAGAAGCTACATCTTTGAGAGTGTTCTTTCTGCTGAGGATTCTGCAGAGTTCCAAGGCAGCTCAGAGTATCACATGGCCAGACCAGACCAAGCTTGCTCAGGTCTGTCTTTCCCACTAATGCAGTAAGGGAACCACACCCTCATCACCTCATCTAATCCCCTCCAAAAGGCCCTGCCTCCAAGTGCAATGAACCTATGACTTTGGAGATTAATTTCCCAATGTATGAAATTTTGCAGAAATGTTTATACAATAGCAGCTACTATGGCCAAAGCATTGCTTTAAACAACTACACCAATAAAGTTAAATTATTATAAAAGGGAATCCCTATACTTTTCTATTTCTCTTGCTTTTTGTTTTAAAACCTTCAGTATAATGGAGAAACACTTCTAGATGCACCTTCTACTTTCTTTGACTTTACCCAGTGCTTGCCATTACTAGGCACAAATTATGATTTATCTTTTGATTTTTTTCCAGAGGACTACTATCCATGTAAGAAGTTTATAGATCTTTTTGTATAATCATAACCATGTGCCTAGAGATACTATTTCACATAATCTCTGTGACTTCAATAACAAGAGCTGAAACACAGAGCTAAAACTGTAGACCACTATGCCAAGTTCTGCACAATCCAAAGTTCCTCTATTTTTCTCAATGCCCCCCCTTATCGTGAATCAGCATCCACATATCAGAGAAAGTATTTGGCCTTTGGTTTTCTGGGACTGGCTTATGTTGCTTAGCCTGATATTCTTCAGCTCCATCCATTTACCTACAAATGCCATAATTTCATTCTTCTTTAAGGCTGAGTAATATTCCATTGTGTATATATATATCACAGTTTCTTTATCCATTCATCTGTTGAAGGGCATCTAGGTTGGTTCCATTGTTTGGCTATCATGAATTGAGCTGCTACAAAAATTGATGTGACTGTATCACTGTAGTATGTTGATTTGAAGTCCTTTGGGTATAGACTGAGGAGTCAGATAACTGGGTCAAATGGTGATTCCATTCCAAGTCTTCTGAGGAATCTCCATGCTGCTTTCCATAGTAGTTAAACCAATTTGCAGTCCCACCAGCAATGTATAAGTGTACTTTTTTTCCCCACATCCTCAACAAAAATTATTATTACTTGTATTTTTGACAATTGCCATTCGGACTGGAGTGAGATGAAATCTTAGGGTAGCCTTGATGAGCACTTTTCTAATTGCTAGAGATGTTGAATATTTTTTCATATATTTGTTGATCAGTTGTATTTCTTCTTCTGTGACGTGTCTGTTCAGTTCCTTAGCCCATTCTTATTTATTTTTTGAGTGTTGAGTTTTTTGAGTTCTTCATATATTCTAGAGCCTAACACTCTATCTGAGGTGCATGTGATAAAGATTTTATCTCATTCTGTAGGCTCTCCATGTTCTTGATTGTTTCCTTTGCTGAGAAGCTTTGTAGTTTGAATACGTCCCATTTATTGATTCTTGATTTTACTTCTTGCGTTTTAGGAGTCTTGTTAAGGAAGTCAGGACCTATTGAGGGTCAGAGAGTGCTCCTACACATAGTGAAGATACAAACCTACTTTTTCTTCTATTAGGAGAAGGGCCTGTGTTCTACTGCCTAAGTTTTTGATCCACTTTGAGTTGAATTTTGTGCAAGGTGAGAGATACAGGTTTAATTTCATTTTGTTACATATGGATTTCCAGTTTTCCCAGCACCATTTTTTGAAGAGGCTATCTTTTCTCCAATGTATTTAGCACCTTTGTCTAGTATAAGATAAGTGTATTTATGTATGTTTGTCTCTGTGTCTTCTATTCTGTACCATTGGTCTATATGTCTGTTTCGGTGCCAATACTACGTAGTTTTTTGTTACTATCACTCTGTAATATAGTGTAAGGTCTCCTGCTTCACTTTTCTTGCTAAGGATTGAGTTGGCTATTCTGGGTCTCTTATATTTCCAAATGAATTTCAAGATTACTTTTTCTAGTTCTATGAAGAATATCTTTGGGACTTTAATAGGAATTGCATTAAGTCTGCATAACACTTTCAGTAGTATGCCCTTTTGACAATGTTAATTCTGCCTATCCAAGGGTATAGGAGACCTTTCCATCTTCTAAGGTCTTCTTCAGTATCCTTTCTTTCTTTATTTCTTTATTTCTTTTTCTTTTCTTCCTTTTTTTTAAACCAGGGATTGAACTCAGGGGTACTCGACCACTGAGCCACATCCTTGGCCCTATTTTGTGTTTTATTTAGAGACAGGATCTCACTGAGTTCCTTAGCTCCTTGCCATTGCTGAGGCTGGCTTTGAACTTGCGATTCTCCTGTCTCAGCCTTCCAAAGTGCTGGGATTACAAGCATGCACCACCACACCTGGCTTTCAATTTCTTTCTTTAGTGTTCTGTAGTTTTCATTGTGTAGGTCTTTCACCTCTTTTGTTAGATTGATTCCCAAGTATTTTATTTTAAATTTTTGAGGCTATTGTGAATGGGGTAGTTTTCCTATTTGACAAAATACAGCACCGCTTTGTGCTCAAAACACTAGAAAAACTAGGAAGAGTAGGAACATACCTCAACATTGTGAAAGCTATCTATGCTAAACCCAAGGCCAACATCATTCTAAATGGAGAAATATGAGAAGCATTCCCTCTAAGAACTAGAACAAGACAGAGATGCCTCCTATCACCACTTCTATTCAACATAGTCCTAGAAACTCTAGCCAGAGCAATTAGACAGATGAAAGAAATTAAGGGCATACAAGTAGGAAAAGAAAACCTCAAACTATCACTATTTACTGATGATATGATTCTATATTTGGAAGATCAAAAAAATTCCACCAGAAAACTTCTAGAACTAATAAATGAATTCAGCAAAGTAGTAGTATATAAAATCAATAAATCCAATGTGTTCCTATACATCAGTGAAAGTAAAATTAGGAAAGATTTACCTTTTGATACTATGATACATTAGTGTAAGAATATGTGGTATGGGGCGACTACACAGAGTAAGCCCCAGATCATGTATTTTGTCAGAAATCATAAACATTTGAAATGACAAGCTAATTCTAATATAAAAATGTATATAAGAAAGTAAAATGAAGGTAATTAAACGTATATTATCAAGAGCAATTCATTGAAAAACATGATATAAATCTAGAAGAATAATATTTTACATACAGTTTTTCAGTATATGCACAAATTTGAGCACATCTTTTACTGAAATCCTAATAGTCTTTTCTCCAGTTTCAGTTACAACATTTGGTGTTTTCAAAAAGAAAGTCATATTTTACAAGAAAAAGTAATACCTCAAACCAATTATAAACATCAGTAGAAATTCCCACCTACGAAGACACCCTAAATTAATGCTGTGGAAATAATTAATGGAAGAAAAAATGAACAACAATCTCCAATGTGGAAATGAAAAACAAAAACAACAAAAAGATTCTCATCCCAGGAAATAAAATAAATGGCCCCGGTATAGGGAGTCATAGAATGGCATGTGAAACAAATGACCAAAATGCCTAAAACCCTAGACAGATTCCCAAAAGTATTCAAAATGAAAAAAAAAATTAGATAATAGGTGTGAGATATTTAGATATTTGCAATACATTTAGAAATAAAATTAAAATAATTGAAATATGACATTTTAGGATTGTGGACCATGCTGGATCATAGCTCTCATGTTTGTCAAACTCAGAATTACAACATAAAACACTCATTGAGATCTGTGTTCTGGCAGGCGGACTTGAAAATCATGTTAACTATGGACATTGTAATGATGCTGACTAAAATTCTTCCACATCTGCCTTATCATTTTGTAAGCCATTTTTACTTTTTTACTATTATCTTGAAGCACTTGCATTTGCTTTCCTTCAAATTTGTTTTTTTCTCCTTACTTCCAAAAATCTTCCCTGATCCCAAAAGCGTCTACTCATAGTCTCCTCTTCAATTAGAATACAATGGATAGGTACTGCTATGTCCACAGAAAGGCTTCCAGACTCTTTTCACATTCCTAAAAGTTTGCCAATATATTTTCCAGTAGTTGACAGAATATTTTCTTATAAAACTTTTGGGTTAACCAATCCCTGGTCATTTAATAAAATTCTTTTATTGATATATGGACAATAAATTGAATCACTATGCTCTGAATGGAAGGTATAGTGTCAATATACTTCAGTATCCTAATATTCAATAAAATTCATTTTCTAATTTTAAGTAGTTTGGAGAGGACCTTAGACTTTGGTTACCTAACCAGGAAGCAGAAACTTAAACATTCTTTTTCAAATTTTCCCCAAGTTAGAGATATCTGTTCTTTTGAACTGAAAAAGAAGTATTGGATTAGTACAGGAGGAATGTCCTGGGTATAGCATTCTATCTGGGAAATCAGAAATATTCTCTCCTTAGCTTTTTTTATTTTAACTTTATAATCAAAAAACTTTTTGAAAAGATGATTATGAAGCAGTAAAATGATTGAAAACATGGAACCACAGTAGACCAATGAACTTGACCGAACTATCTAACATCTCTGTGTATCAGGTGATTCTTCATTCATAAAATGATAAAACTGATAATTTCCATATCAGAGTGCTGCAGAGAGAATTAAAGGAATTCATATGTGTAAGATGCATGTTATATTCAGGGTCTGGTATATAATACATGCTATATAAACACTGTCCTTAAGATTCTGATAATGATTCCCTAAACCAGAAATAAATGATGAAATTTCAAAGCTATTAAAATATGACAAATAGATTGGGTTTATAGTTGTTCTTCAGTGTTTGTTGGTGATTGGTTTGAGGACTCTGGGGATACCAAAATCCAAGGGTGTGCTAAAGTCCCTTATATAAAATAATATAGTTATAATAAGCACACATTGTCTCATATGCTTTAAATTTTCTCTAGTTACTTATAAAATCTAATACCATATAAGTATATTAGGAATGCAGACTCTTCTTATGCTGTATTTTTTACAGAATAATTACATGAAAAATAGTGTGCATATGGTCAGTAGAGATGAAACTATTTTTCCTCCAAAGGTTTTGGACTTGCTATTGATTCAATATGCAAATGCAGAACCCATAGACATGGGGCCAACTATGAGTTTGTGTTTTGGATGGAGGGATGAGTAAATAGATAGATATAAAGATATAAAATAAAGCCTTTTAAAAAGATTTTCTATCAAGATTAAAAGACATGAGGCACATATGTTTAGTGTGATTTTTTTCCTAATATAACAAATATCTCTCACTGTTTTATTCTTTTTTCTTTTTAGACTGGACAATCTGAGGACATATCTCAGGTTTATGAAATAGGGTCACCATGGGGAGAGCCTTGCTGGAGTTTATCTGTAAAGATGGCCCCATCTAGCCAAGGGCAGAGTTCCAATGTCCAGAACTGATTTCCCCAGAGAGGGCTGACTGGATATGAAGTTTCACTGAAATTCACACCCAATAGCAAAGGGCAGGGAGGGTCACCATTAACCACAATGTGTTCAATTCTTCAGGTGAGCTCTTTATAGAGACAGCTATATTTAACCTTGATGCTCTTTCTGCATCCACCAGGGATTCATATTAGTTGAAAATAGAAACCAAGGAGCTCTTGGATATAACTTAATAACTGAAGGAATTTCATATTTCTCTGTGTTGTTTGCTTATATATTCACAGCTGGGAAAGGATTGCCCGTGAGATTCAAGAAGCAACTCCTAATCAGCAGAGCACATTTAAAGGAATGCTTACTGCAATGGAAAATATAAATACCATGTTACTGTTCCAAAGTCCAATCTTGAACGAAATTAGAAATGAATAAGGAAGACTATTTTTCCATTTAATTATTTGATGAAATTTTGAATGCCATTTTTCCAAATCCAGCAATTTCATTTATTTTAAGAGAGAAAAGTATTACATTGAAGAAATTTTTCTATTACAGTTTATTTATATGTTTGTTTTGCTTTTATTTATTGGTGGGTGAGGATCACATTTGTTGATCTAGTGCATTTGACACTTTGCTAAGTATATGTATTTTTATTTAAAACTTGTAACAAATAAGTATACTATAGTTCCTGAGTTTATAAACAAAGAAACTGAAGATCTGCAAGTAATGTCCAACCTACGCAAAGCCAACGATGAACCACGAATTTAAACTTGATTCTATTCTATTCCAAAATGATAATCTTCATTCTACACTATGCAGCTGTTGTACCTGACATGATTATTTTTTGTGAATTATGGTTTTTTTTCCCCCAAACTGCTTGTTTTGACAGAGTGGTCAACAAGGTTATGTGTTTATTTAGCTTCCCTCTAAGTAACTCAGCCATTACACATTTGATTTTTCTGCTTCTTTTTGTCAGAGTATTATTTCTCTGTTTCATATTCTGGATTGCCAGAGGGTATTCTTGAAGCAAGGATACTGACTTAATCCTTAGTACAAAGACTTATATAGCCAGATTTGTGGCTACCAAGTGCCAATTGTGGTTTCTAAATAACTTTCTGGGTGTTTTTGGGAGATCAATACTGGAATATTTTCTCCATCTTTATTCCATGAAAACTAAGGTTTTAATGTATTTGAGTCATTTTAGCAAAACAGTCAAAAGGTTATATAAAGAGCCATTTCAATAAGAAGTTTCTGTGCCCAAATGCCTTCCTCTTGTCAGAGGAAAAGACTTCCATAAACTGAGGTTAAATATGTCACTTTCACAGCTTTGCAATGTTGGCAACAAAACCTTGTTCCCACTGGTTGATCCTGAGGCATTGGCTCAAATAATAATAAAAACATAGTACCTGGTTCTCTTGGTACTAAATGGAAGTTTTGCAAATGTTTTAAATACTATAAATGATATCAGTTTTCAAAACTATAGTGTTTGAATATCATTAAGGTGGAAAATATTATAAAAGCTATTCTACAAAATCTAAGAATCCCTAGGCAATATTTGTGAAATCTTGGACTAAAGGTCAAACAACATCTACATGGATCTCACTCACTAAGCAAGGGTCATCAATTTTCAAGTTTCTAGATGAATTGCAAGTACAATTACTCTGGAAATAGGAGATAGACTATTTCGGATTATTAAAATGAGTCCTGTCTAAGTCAATGAGGGCAAGGACCTCATCTCATTAGTCATTCTACCCCTAGCACCTATTGTTATATATGAATACTATCAGTACTTAAAATATAGTAGCCATAGGCAGAAAATACCACCTGATTTCAACATAGGATGAAAGATTGTCAGAAAGCCAGTAAACTGCAAAACATATAGTTCTTTCCAATTTGCCTATTAAAGTCTCTAATAATATTCAACCCCAGCGGAATGTGTAGTGAAAGTTTTGCTAGTGCTAGTGCCCCATGTTTAAACCCTGGGAAAGATCTGTCTTTGCCAGATTGTGACTCTTCTTCTCAGTCTTCCAGCTGTTAGTCACTGCCCCATTCATCTTATTGTCATACTGAGTGCAGAGTACACATTGCCATGTTCCCAAATGCTCCACCCTAATAATCTTATATTAACTCTTAAGAAGAAAAAAATGTACATTACAAAGGTTATACCAAGGCAAACAGCATCAGTCATCTTAAGATCTCTCCCATAAATATGCACTTAGATTCCTTAATAAATTCAAGTCACTAGATGTTATTAAGTAGCCTTTTACTGGTGGGGGCATGAGGCTGTAAAATAGATGGGTTAAGTATTTCACCATCCCCTCACATGAAGGCCCTAGAAGTCTACCTCAATAATTCATTGTGTCAATTTACTACACATTCTCAGATAAGTGGCATTCACTCAGAATAGTAGAGAAAAATTCAGTAAATTATGTAGCTAGAACTAAAGGAAAGTGTAAGACATCCAGCCTACAAAGTGGTAGCTCAGCTCAGTGACATGATAAGACCAAGATACTCTCTTCATGTGTTAACCTATACAGAAATGAGAACTTTGAGACCGGGACAGTTCAACAAAGCCTAGAAATGTGATCATCACTTTAAATACAGCACTAACAATTCTAATATTTTGTAGAGTCATATTTAGAATTTAATTCAAACTTTTACAATTCACCATGTATTTATTTTAAAAATTAAAAAAAATGAATAAGCTTTTATTTTAAAAATTAAAAAAAAATATATGAAACAGTTTCTGGACCCCAATAGCTAATTCATTTGGAATAAGATCAGTATACAAATAGCATTAACACAAAGTGCAAGGTACATTACCGAAATAAAGTATTATACATTATGGGAATAGAATAAGAAAAAGCTTATAGATAGCTGGGCAGATTATTAGATTTGTTAGAAGATGATTCAGTTTCGAACAGACAGACAAGAGAGAAAGGGACAGGAGAGTCTATTTTCATCTTAATGCAACTATTTTGTGTGTACAGAAGAGAAAATGAACATGTTTGGAACAGTATACACTATTTTCTACACTGATTTCTGTATGCTATGCAGTTTCCTAAGAAAAGCCCAATCATAATTGAATCCATACAACAGCAACATGAAGTTAAGAGGTTGACATACTTCATTATTTCAATGACAGAAATGGATTTGACTGGACATCCTTTCTCCATAAAACTTGCTTTTAAATACTGAGCACACGTTTTACACTTGTATAACAAGGAGAATGGTAGGAAGGGTAAGATCCTTAGGAACATAAATGGTTCCATTAATATCCATAGAAAATGATGAGTTTATATTTCTTTTTTTTAAATATTTTTTTAGTTGTTGATGGATCTTTATTTTATTCATTTATTATTTATATGTGGTGCTAAGGATCAAACCCAATGCCTCATGCATGCCAGGCAAGCACTCTACCACTGAGCTACAGTCCCAGCCCTGAGTTTATATTTCTGTAATTCAAGTTGTATGATCTGATATGAATAATCATGGATTTGATTTAAAGTGGTTGAAAAAAACTCCAATTTCAATTGGGAAACCAGCTTCATAGAGTTGGATTAGAATAAATAAGGTAAAAGGCAAAACAAGAGAAGACGGGAAGGGGGCAGATGGCTATCATTTCCTAGTGACCAGTGTTGCCATGTTGGTCCAGGCTTTTGCACAGACTCCTCTGCTTTGATTCTTACCCTATGTCTGGCACATAGAAAATTTTTGAAAATGTTTCTCGCACCTGCTAGAAGAAAATGTAGGCCCAACACTACAACTTGTTGGCTCAGCAACTGACTTCCTCAATAAGACTCCTAAAGCACAAGAAAGAAAATTAAAAATCAATAAATGGGATGGATACTAACTAAAAAGCTTCTTCACAGCAAAGGAAACAACCAAAAGCACAAAAAGAGAGCCTACAGAATGGGAGAAAATCTTTGCCACCTGCACTTCAGGTAGGGCATTAATCTCCAGGATACAAAAAGAACTTAAAAAACTTAACACCAAAAAGCCAAATAACCCAATCAATATGTGGGCAAAGGAATGAAACAGATAACTTCTCAAAAAGAGAAAATACAAATGTTCAACAAATATTTTAAAAATGTTCAACATCTTTAGCAATTAGAGGAATACAAATGAAAACTACACTGAGATTTCAATTCTCTCCAGTCAAAATAATAATTATCAAGAATACAAGTAACAATAAATGTTGACATGGATTGGGGAATGGGTACACTTTTACAATGCTGGTAGGACTACAAATTGGTGCACTCTGTAAAGCAGTATGAAAAACTAGGAATGGAACCACTATTTGACCCAACTATCCTACTCCTTGGTATATATCCAAAGGATTTAAAATCATCATTCTACAGTTACACAGCATATCAATGTTCATAGCAGTGCAATTCACAATAGCTAAGCTATGGAGCCAACCTAGGTGCCCTTTACAGATGAATGGATAAAGAAAATGTGGTATATATATACAATGGAGTATTACTCAACCATAAATAAGATTAATTTTATGATATTTGCTGGGAAATGGATGGGCCTGGAGACTCTCATACTAAGTGAAATAAGCCAGTCCCAAAAAGTCAAAGGACAAAAGTTTTCTTGATATGTGAAAGCTAATCCAACACAAGGAAAGAAGGTTAAAAATAAAGAATAGAAGAAGTTATCAATAGAGTAGACAAAAGGGAATGAAGGAAAGGGAGGAGGAATGGTTAAAGAAAAGATGGTGGAATGAATCTGACCTAACATTCCTATGTACATCTGTGAACATAACACAGTGAATCTCACCAAATTGGTTTAAAGTTTTTAACTGTGTATCAGAGAAATATGTCTTTTGTTCTTTGAGTTGCCATTAGGGTAGTCTAGGTTTTATTATGGAGGCATGCTGTTTATGTTTGAAGGAATGAGAAGTCTTTACCTAACATGAAGTAATGAGTGGCCATTTTTACAATCCAATTGATCTTAGCATTTATGGGGAACAAAAAAAAAATAACTCAACATAATGAATAAAGTTTATGTTTATTACTCCATTTAAACAAAATTCACCAAGTAGTTGGCAACTATATGGTTGTTGAGGAGATAGTTTTGAAATAATACTGTAGATAGTTGTCCTAAGCAAGCATCCTCCATCTCTAAAAAGAAAAATGAGTCAAAAGTCAAGACTAACACATACACATATACATACACACACAGTTTGTCTTGGTAACTGGGCTAAAAGTTTGTTTTACTTTTTTAACTATTTTGTTTTTCTTTTAATTGTATATTAAGAAACTCCTTTTTTTGTCATTTGGAACTTTGGGATGTAGTCTAGACAAAAATCACCTGCTTTGGCCCCTGAGGAAATGGATTTAAATATTCCCTCATAGTTTATAAATGAGGTAAAGAAGCACATTAATTTAGGTGTATAAAATTCTCCAGTCACAGATGATCTATCTGTTCTGTTCTCCAGCTTCTCGCTGAATCCCAGAACATGAGGGGCAGGTCATGCATTTTCAGAGAAAGGGGTGGGGAAGTGATATTTCCTCTTTTGTAAAAGAAAAAGGAAATCCATCCATTTAAAGTGTTTGGATTTGATCATGATCCTTCTGATGTAGTTGTCATTTGTTAGCTAGGAAAGAAAGTTGTGCCCTGGCCCAAAGGAAAGCATGCCATCTGAATTATGACCCAACTCCTACCTTCAACAGCCACATGAAAGAACCTTCTGCATTAGTAACAAGTTGACAGGGAGAATTTGAAAAGGAATGTAATATAATTCTCTAATATAAAAGATGAAAGGAAGAGACAAAATCCAGGGTGCCACTTGATTCTCTGTTAAGAGTTCTCACTCATGAGAGGAGATTTTGAGAAAAGAATAATAACATAAAAGTTAATAACAATGGGGTACTCAATTCTGACTTTTCTTCTTGCCATTTACCCTTTCACAGTGCTTTCAACCCAGAAGGCTGTCTCTGTGGGTGAGTATGGTTTTCATGACACATATGTTGTATTTTTGAAAACCAGAGAGAGAAATTAGAATTGGAGTTTTTTAAAACAATTTAGATGTTAAAACTTTATAACGATACTATTATTAGTTAAACTACTTTAAATTGATTTTGTTATTTCATTCTAATGCCATCAACATTATTGATCCACTATAATTTACAGATAATATTGATGTTGTGTGATTGTGCCACACCAAGAGAAAGAATATCATATGACTTATTTTTAAATAAAAGTTTAATTTTCTGTAGCACAACCTGTCAGCATGTACTAACCAATCTATTCATGCAATACAGTAAAACTCAATAAATTATGGAAGTCCCAATTTGATATGTAATGTTTGCAAGAGCTATGTGATTGAATAGATTGAGCTTTGCTGCTTTCTTCAAGCTTGACATGGTAGATTCAATATTATGAAAAGATGGTATTTTTTGAAAAGTATCTCTAAATTCATTGTTTAAATATTTGTTGCATGATTTTATATTTAAATTTTAAAACTTTTTTTTGTCTTTGCTAGCATTTTAGATCTTTAGAACAAAAACATGGCACTACTATTATTGTAAAAATAGGAAGAAAAATTAATATACAAGTTCTTATTTTGTGGAGATGTTAATTCTTATGAAAAGTAGTTAAATAAACATGAAATTTTGTTCTTTTTGCTGAACAGACACTTCAATTCTATATGTTATTGTAATTTATGTAATAGAAAATATGATTCTATCAGGTTCTTTAAAAACAGCTAAGTCCAAAGTTCAAAGGTGGTGTTCAATAAACATTCGTTACAGTAAATAAAAATTCTGAGTTTTTATTTCTATTAGTTAGAATTTTTTTTATTTTTTGTACTAATGATTGAACCCAGGGGTGCTTAACCACTGCGCACATCTCCAGCCTTTTTAATATTTCATTTAGAGACAGCGTCTTGCTAAGTTGCTTAAACTCTTGCTGAATTGCTGAGGCTGACCTTGAACTTGTGATCCTCCTGACTCAGCCCCAGCCCACGTCCCTGAGCTACTGGGATTATAGTCAAGTGCCACCACACCCAGCTAGTTAGTTTGGAAGTTATAGAAATGGAATTAAATAGATTCAAGAAAAGAATAGCACAAAAAAGTGAGATTTCTTGATTCCATAAATCTCTAAAGTTCAAAAGTTGATCCTCAAGAGGGTTTGGTGACCTGGATTTTATTTCTTGTTTTTATGCCTCCCAGCCCCTGATTTTTTACTCTTGCTTTTCTCTACATTAGCCTCATTTCCTTCTTGTTGTCTTTGACAGTTCCCAGCACTCATCTACTATCTATGTAATCAAGGCAAAGGAAAGTATCTCTTTTCCTGCAGTTTCCAAAAATGCCACTGGTTAATTCCATTGGCCAAGCATGAATTTTATGGTTACTCTTAGATCTCAAGAGTGAGATCATCCTACATAAAGATACAAGGAAGTTATAACTACCCAAAGGAATATACAGGTATTATTTACACAACATAAATCCACTACATAATCTCACCTGAGATAAATGCAATCTTTTATTATATTTCAATAATAGAATTTTACCAGCATTACAATTCTGCAAGGAGTGTCTAAACTACTTCTAACAGTCACCTGTAGTTTTGAAGGCTATTATTTTGGCCTTTTAATACTTTAATTTTATCTAACTTAAAACAGTATTTTATGTAAAATAATATTAGTAACAATATGATTTTAAGAATATTTATTTCATTGCAAATAGTAAGTCTATCTGGAAAATCATTTTAATTTTCTAAAGAATCTAATCAGGTTAACCTAATTAATGAAGTCAGTACTAACAAAGTGATGGCAAAACATTTCAGTTGTTCTTCCAGAATCAGGAATAATATTTTTGTGTTAATATATACATAGTAATTCGTGCATTCTTTAATGAGTGACTTAGATGAACAAGATACCTCACTGGTCAAAGTTAGGTATATATCTGTGATCTCTGCAGAAGAAAGCTAATGGCCCATACAAAGATCAAACCCCTGACCATAGTCACATTATTTGTAGATCCAAATTGACTGTGCTTACCAGGCAAAGATGTGTACGAGTGTCATTAAGTGTCCCAGACTCCCTGATATAGGATCCTTCCCTACTGGGCCACAGCAGAGTTTATAGAGTCCAAGCTGATGACTCATTCAGAGGTAGCCATGCACATCTCAGCTTCCTGCGGAAGGAACCAGAACAGCAAGCCAAACAAGCCTTAGAAGCTGATAAGGTTTAAATCAGCACCTTCTTCATCACTATTTTCCAGCACCCTCTTTCTCCTTAGCAAATTGATGTAAAACAATTATATAATTTCTCAGATAATGGAGTCCAGAACCAGAGATCTCTGAAGAATTAACATTATTGTCAAGATTATTTTGATATTATTAATCTTAGGGTTCTTAAATTTTCTTAGAGGATGATACATTTAACTAAATATATCTCTTATTCTAGTCTTACCAGGATTTAAGTCTTTACTTCTGAATTCCAAGTTTATATGAGATAATTTGCATGTCTTTAAAATTTTTTCATGGTTTTACCTGCCACAAATCTTGTTAGGAAAGGATGCTAAGTGATTTCTTTCAGCATGTAATAAATCTGCTCCATCTTCTCTTCTCTGGTTTTAGTTTCTCCCTAGATATTGTTTCAAGCCCTCTACCTATGTAATTCAAAAGATGTATTTTATATTGCATACTTCATACATTTTATATTTAATATAATTTCTTAGTACAGAAACTGATACTGCACACTTAAAGTATTTGCTTATATGTAGTTTAAAGATTTTAAAAGCTTTATGCCAGAGCTTTCCAATACATGACCCCTCTCATCATATCCACTTCGGATCATCACTTATTAAATGTCTTTCATAATTAGTATTATGATCAGAATTTATAGACTGATTCTGTCTTTTTAAAATTTTCATATTATTTTACAAGCCTGGATGTTGAACCTCTAGTCTTCTATTACTCTATGGTTATAGGGAGGTTCAGATTTTCTGAAAATTCAATCAGTGATATTCCCACCAGTTGCTAGATTTGACTTCCAGGTATGTGGCTAAATAAACCTAACCTAAAGAGTATAGGGTCATCTTACCAAGTTAATTCAAGCTAATATAGGCAAAAAGAAGAAATGGAAATGAGAAGGAAGGAAGGGTAAAAGAAAGGGAAAAGAAATGAAATGAGAAATTTCTTTTAAATTTATTCCCATATACTTTTAAATAGTATAATAATATAAACTTAACAAATCCATCTAAAATAAAAAATTCAAAAAAATAACTCTAACCTATCTCTAACCAAAAATTTTTGGTAAATCAATATGATATGAGAACATAGCCTTAGATGCAGTAGATATTGAATGAATATTTGCTGAGAAACTCAGATAAAATATAAAATGACTAAGACATTTCTAAAATAGAGTCTCTCTCTCTCTCCCCACTCTCTCCACCAAGCCAAAATACACAAGAAAGGCATACGTCTATAATGAAAAGAGAAAGGAAATGGCCGTTTTACTTAAAAGGATTTGGCAAGTCATTTTCCTCACCTTGTTTGGGAGAACTCTTTATGTGTGTGCCTCAACCTGTGAAAATATTGTATGTTGTACAACTGAAAACATTACAGACATCCTGGAAAATAACAAAAGTGAAACACAATGCTATTTCAATCACAGAAAGTTAAACATAAGGTTATTTATAATAATGTAATTTATATGGATGGTTATAAACATATAATTCTAGACACATATAGGAACAAGTATAAAATACCATAATTAAAACATCCATTAAAACACATATGGACTTAAGAGTCTCACTGAAATTCCACTATTAACTTTTAAAGGGTCTTAAAGCCACCAGTTCAGCTGTTTAAATAATGGGAAGACTTGTAATAGGAACATATTAGGTCATTGTATTACAAAAACCAACAATTTTATACCTCTTTAATGTTAGTCTTTCTGGAATATTCCACACGTATTTTATTAATAGCAGAACCCTTGCCTGAGTGTTATTTTAACTGCAAACTATCTTTTTGGAGCACACGTAAATGCTCTTGGTTGTGTAAGCAGCATCAGTGAAAGCATTTTAAACATCCTTTAATCTGATTAGTATGAAGCATGCTTATGAAGGCAATTTTTTTCTGTCAGAATTCCACATGGTCATCATCCTACAGTGTCTGTGTTAGTATTACGAAACTCTGATCAAAGGGCAAAGTTGGAATGTAGTGAATTTATAGGATAGGAAAACCTCAGATACTCGTGACCTTTGAGAGTAGAATCCTAGAAGAGTTAGATCATTTTTAAAACAGTTCCACTTGGAAGCACACTTCTTTAAACTGTATCAGAAGGTATTGAAGGATAGCCACTTTGTCTATGGAGACATGGAGGGGAGGGAATGGACACTCATATGCACCCCAGGGTACAAGGTTATTGTGAATCAAAAGTCTCCACAATGGCTCTACTTTGATTTTACTTATATTTATCTCCCACACTGCCCCATTTGGCTTCCTGAGGACCCACATTAATTCTGGGCTTCTTATCTTCAATCTTATTGCTCTTCTCTGCTGGAATGATCTCTCTCATTCATTGCCTTTCTGACTCTGTCCATCATTCAAGGAATCAACTGAAAGATCACCCTTCCCCCGACTACCCTGTTCAAAGATTTTCCTAACCATTTCCTGCCTTTCTGACTTTTATCCCCTTTCCTTTTCTCCCCCTTCAGTCTAGTGTTTTGCTGCTAGGTTTAGAAGAGGAATTATAAATCTATTTTATTTTTAGGGGTTATACTCTAACTTTATATTTAATCCAACTTCTAACAAACATCCATTAGTAGAAGTTTTCTCACACACCTATGTGCCCACTCAATCTAACATTAACTTGAAAAAGGATTCTTACAGAAATGGGGGCCAAAATTCCATCTATTAAACTCTTTCTAAAATAAAGATAATACCAGGCACTTTTATGAGTTATCCTATTGAAAATATGCAATAATATCCCCCCACCAACCACTACTGAACCATATTGTCTGGCTAGAGACCAAAGGCCTAGGCCCTGACCCTTCTCCATCACATACCAACTTCTCAGTCACAGGCACCTCTCTCTACCATCTTTAGTCCTTCATATTGAAATCAACAGGAAAAAGTGATAACCAAAGTTCACACATGGAAATAAATGTGCAAATTGTTGCTACATTTCAAAGTGTTATTCCAATATCAGGTATTAGAATCAATCCCATATGTGCACATAAGGCTAACTTCAATTTTTCACATCATTAACTTTCTAAATGCAAATTACAAGAGCCACTTGAAACTTGTCCCTGTAACAAGGTCACTATAATCTTTTCATGTTGTTCTATGTAAGAGAAAAAATGAATAAGATGGAGCTAGAGTGAAATTATACATAGCCTCCATTACCACATGCATACATTTGGCCATGTTTTATTATTAAATCCTTACCTTTAGGCGTAGTTAATATCCTTACATCTCTTCCTTGCAGTTTTAAAAATTAGCAAGAATCAGACACGTACTCTGTGCTAAGGAATAATGTGTTATATGTTTCAGGTAGAAAAGGCAAATTCCTCCTGAGAATGAAACTTTAAAAAAAAACCACTGAAGTGGGGCATGGTGGTACATGCCTGTAATCCCAGTGGCTCAGGAGACTGAGGCAGGAAGATTATAAATCCAAAGCCAACTGTAAAGGTTTGGGGGACTCAGATTAGTGGAGGTACTGGAAAGTAAATCTGAGAAAGAAAAGAAAGAAGCCTGATTTTATTTTGGGTCAATGTAAAAGGCAAGTTATTGGCAAGTTTTTGGTTGGGAAAATAACTGAAAAACTTTAAAAATGGTGTAACTCTAGCATATTTATTGAAACACCTGCAAATCTTTAAAATTTAGTATAATTTTACCTCCCTCCAACTCACACAGTCTCTTATGGTAGTGGTAATATGTAAAGCAAAATAAATATCAAGACAGCATCAAATTTATGACAGCATGGAGTCAACAGAAATCCAAACTGAAAGAGGCCAGGACATGTGTGTGTATGATTAGGAGATCTTAGAAACTGGACTCAAGTCTAAGATGTTGCAATTATTAGTAATGCCATCTTGAGGAAGTTTTTATCCTTCCTGAGATGTGAATTTATCAGGAGTAATTAAGGATGATGATTTCCACCTTGAGAGATCATTGGCTAAATTAAACATTTATATGTATGCATATATATGACTAATGATGGTCTATATGGATATACCCTATGTACTCCAGCATCCTTAAGTCTTTCTGTCCTCTGTGAGTTAAATAAATGCCAAAACTCCTCCTCTCCCTCTTATTCTGTCTTCCAACACCAACGAGGAGTATTTCCAGGAAGAAAAGTCAAGGACAATGCTGTAGAGAACCATATGGTGAGTGAAGTAATCATGACTCCACTCTATTATGTCCCTTCTGAGTTTGAGCTCTCCTTACCCTCTCTCTGACCATGTGTTTCCACTTTAACAGTGAACTGGGTATAACTACACATGGTAATCTCACGATAGCACAAGAGGCAATTAATGATCTCTCTCCATCTTCTTAACAGTCCATAGGATTCTGCTTCCCAGCTTATGTATATATAATATATGTATATATATACATATATATACACACATATACATACACACACATATATACACATGCACACATACCACATACACATACATAGATATCATATTGTAAAAGATTATTTTTTTCAAAAATCATTCAATGAACTTTTCAATGAACTATTTGTCTTCAAAATATTATTTCATATTTTTTCTCTTATCCTTCCCCACATTCACTCCAACCTCTCAGTGTGCTGTACAATCTTCAATTCCCTACAAATGTTGCATTTTATGGGTCTCTTTTTTCTGCTTGAATTACTTTTCCTACTTTAGGAATATAGCTACTACCTATTACTCTTTAAAAACTGCCTGTTGGTTCCTCCAGGAAGCTTTCTCTTACTGCATTCTCCAGGGCTTGGTGCTTTCATAGTGTCTCACAATCGAGTATAAAATTTTCCTATTGTATTTTCATTGTCTATGAGTACTAAGATAGGAGAGATTAGAGTTGATTAGAACAAAATCCAATTTCCAGTGCTTGCACTTTTGTTTGGTATTCAATATTTCTTTCCTGTTTCAATATCAGTTTAGAGAAAATCTAGATACCACAAAAAGTGACAGAGTTGTGGCTCTGTTTTGGTTTCATAATGAAACATTTGTAATAAAACCTTCTTCATGGTATGAGGACATCTATGGAACTGTAAAAACACTCAACTCTCTAAGGCTATTTTTTTAGCTTTAAATTGTTGGGTTTTGAGATAAAAGCTTTAAAAGCTTCAAAAATGATTTGAGGCATTTCCTGCTTTTTAGAACTCCAAAGACAGTATTCCAACCTGAGTGGTACTTTTCCACATTAAGGGACCTCAGAGGGATCTCCATAGCAGCGAGTGCTGGTTTGTGAGACACCAACTGTGACCCCTCCTTCTTCCATAAATCAGGTGGTCATTTCAAAGAATTAGTCTCCTCTTCTCAAGTTAGAGAAAGAAATAGAGATGGAGATGGAGCTGAAGATAAACAAATAGTGAGAGATGCTTCTTTCCATCTGCTAGATTTTCTATTTAATCCTCTACATTTCTACTATTTACAAAACTAATTATTTGAAATGCAAAAGAAAGGCATCTGATTTTTTAGCCTAATCTCTGTCTTTTCAATGACTTCATGACCATTGTAACTGAATGTATTATTTAACTAATTATTTTATTTTCATATATAAGAAGTGATTAAATAGGGTTGAATCTATGTTAAATATGCTTAAATTGAGAAAGTTCATATATATTATTACAGGAGTTATTTATCAAAAATATTTAAAGATACTTAAGTTAGCTCTGTATAATCGATATTATATGTATAATTACATATTATAATATGTGTATATATGATGTTATATAATATGTAAAGCATGTTTATATTATTTGCATAATGTAACATAATTATATGTATAATTATATATAAATAATATAAAGACATATATTTATACATATTTTTTGTGGAATATCTCTATATGCAGAATCCACAGTAAGTTTTTCCAAGATGGAAATCTGATAGGATAAATCCTGGGAAAAAAAATTTTCCTTGAAAAATGAAAAAAAAAAATCTATCATTACTAATGTAATTGAATCTCTTAATATGTCATGCTTTCAGACTTTGCAGTAAATAATATGAACCTCAGGTTTTTTTGTTGTTCAAATAAAATGCGTAAAGTTTCTAGCACAAACCTAATGTGTGAAAAAAACCTCATTTAAATATATGTAGTCTTCCTTCAGACTTTTGAAATCATATTATTTCTAAATATTTAATAATTGTTTTATATTTTCAGGTATGGTCATATATTTCAAATAATCAGAAAAGAAAATGTAGCTCCTAAAGTCATGTGCTTATTTTGATTCAATGTTTTAAGGTCCTGAGCATATTTTTAAATTTTTTCTACCCACCAAGATCATCACCACCCATGTTTCTTTGTGCTCCTTGATAATCCCCTTTTTCCCCTGCCTTTCCCACTCCCCTCAGCAACCACAAACCTTTTCTTGTCTCTTTAGCTTAGCTTGTATTTTCTAAAGTTTTATGTAAGTGGAATCACACAGGATTTACTCTTTATTATTTGCATTCACTCAATTTAGTCATTTTGACATCCATCGTGATTTGCATTCACCAATAGTTCATTCTCTTTCAGTACTGAGGAGCATGCCATCATATAACTATTCCCAAATCTATTTATCCTTTCACCTATGGAAAGACGTTTGGTTTATACTGAGTTTTTGGAGGCTGCAAACACAGCTTCTTTGAATATTCTTGAACAAACCTTTACATTGATATGTGCTTTGACTTACTTTGAACAAATATCTAGGTATGGAATGACTACATTGTATAGCAAGCATATGGTTAAATGTTTCTAGAATATTAACAAACTAATTCCCAAAATGGTTTCACAATTTTATATTCTGACCTATAATATGATAATTTTAGTTACTACAAACTATTGCCATCATTTTGTATAATCAGTCTTTTCATTTTCTACATTTTCATATGTATGTAGTGAGATTTTGCTGGTTGTATGTTTAAGTTTTTTTAACACTTTGAATTAACTACAAATTAACATCCAGTTGTAAGAAATAACTAGATCAGAGAAGTCCTATGCATCCTTTAACCATTTCCCCTAAAGGCAATATGTTGCAAAATGATAGAGTTTAAAAAACTTTCTTTAACCATTACTTTATGGACCAATTTGCTAGCAATAACTTCTCTTAATTTTCCTTTGTCTGCAAATATTTTTATTTCTTATTCATTGCTGAAGGATATTTTGCCGGATATAGAATTTGTGGTTGATATTTAATTTATTTTGGGTCTTAGAAATTGTACTACTTTTTTCTGGACTCTGCTATTATTCAAATTGATGTTCTATAATTAATGTGCTACTTTTACGTTGTTTTTAGTTTTTAGAAGTTTAACTGTGGTATGTATTGACATAGTTTCGTGATCCCATTTATTCTGCTTTCCAGAGTTGTAGGCTTATGTCTTCTTTCAAATCAGGGAAACTTTCAGCCATTATTGCTTCAAATACTTGTTCAAATATTCAAGTATTCTCCTGTTCTTTGGTCGTTATTACTGCCTAATAGGTCTAATTTTTTTCCTGTTGTTCAGATTGGGTAAATTCTATTGATTAAGTTCATTGATTCTATCCATTGTCATCTCCACTCTAATATAAAGCCCACTCAGTGACATTGTTCAGTTATTAGTTCTTTCAGTTCTATAATTTCTGTTCAGTTCTTCTTTATGACTTTTATTTCTTTGATGATTTTTTTACAGCTTTTTCTTTGTTTCAAAGGAACTTTTTCTTGAAGTATTTTTATATGGCTGCTTTAAAATTATCGTGAGATAATATCACTATCTGATTTATCTTTATGTTGCCCTCTGTTGATAATATTTTCTCATGCAATTTTCCTTTAGTTCATATAAGTGATTTTTTTGTATTCTAGACATGTGTGATATAATATGAGATTCTTGATCCTCTTTTTGGAAAATCAGGTTCCTGCTCCACCTGCCAATACCAGATAAGAGGTTGGGTAGAAGATCAACTCAATTTCCCTCCATTGCTTGGAATCCTATATCTTAGAAAACATTGCTTTTTGTTTACTTTCTCATATCTGTGGAGGAGGATGAACCTGGTTTCTATTATTTCATCTTGGCTGGAAGCAGGAGTCTGAAATAAATCTTTTAAATTAATTACTAGATTTTTTGAAAAGGTGGATTTGAGTCTTGCTAAATTAGTCACAGTACCCACTGTTAGTGACATGCAATCAAATGTAATAAGATGGATTAAAACAAATCACAGGATAAGAAAACTGTCATGGTATCTTCTCATAATTTCAGATTTTAAATTTTAGAGTGCTCCTCAGTGAGATACAATCAATACCAAATTGATGATTTATGCCTACATTCTAGTAAGCAGTTTGTTTTAATGCAAGCAAATAATAAAATGGGAATGGAGAGATAGTAATTGAAATAATTAGCTGAATTGGTTATGTACAGTTGTGGAGAAAATTTGAAGTTCAGTTACTGGTATTGCAAAAATGTGAATTTCTTAATTATATTAACTATACTGTGGTTATGTAAGAGGTTGATTAGAGTAAGCCAAGTGAAAGGAATATATAAACTTTCTGTGCCCATTTTGTAATCTGTTATAAGTCTAAATTCATCCCAAAGAAAATACTAATTTAAAAAAAAAAACTGTTCCCAACATTATTATTAGAATTAATAATAATGTCAGAGTCATTTCCATCCTCAATTCCATTCCTTGGCCCATTCTGTAACCAAAGCACATTCTTCTAATTCTAAGCTGTCTTTTGTCTTTTACATCACATTCTTTGCTGCAGCTCTCATTAGCTCTAGCTTGAATAATTACAATGGCCTCTGCATTATCGTTCTATTTCCACACTTGAGAAGAAACATCCAAGTTAAATGGTTCCACCTTTGAGTTGGCTAAAACTAACTCACTTCATCACCTGATACTCAGTTCTTCTGGATCATGATGTTCTCAATTGTAAAAAGAGAATAACTAAAGCTGAATTGTTTACAGGGTGGCTATGAGACACAAACAGGTAGATAGATAGATAAATGGGTAGATGCTAGATCTTGCAATATAAAAATTACTTGCATATTAAAATAATAATATATTATTGCAGGAAAACATAAACAGTTGCTTTCAGGAGGATCATTTTAGTCATGCTTTAGATCCACCGAGTTCCTGTAATCTGCTTACTTAAAAATAGCTTTCAATGGTATCGCTGAAACCCAAAGCACACTGACATTCCTCAAAGCAAGTCCATCTTGCAGTGGGGTTTGCAATGGTCTCTACTTTCTGCTTTGTTTAATTTCTACTGCATATTGTAACCATACAGGGTGAAAGCTGTTAATTCTCATTTTGTCACTTTTAGTAATTTCTTAAAGCCATGTAGCTATAGAACTGCCTACCAATTAATCCCAAGTAAAATAAGTCACCCTTAAATGATTGAATTGCCTTCCTGAATACATGTAATAACATCCATTAATTAATGCACCTGTGAGTACATGAGTAAAACTAAAGTAATAAATGTTTCATAAAGAAATTTTTGCACATTTGATTACAGGAAACAATGGGATATGCTCTTAAAATTATTCATGACCTTTAAAAATCGTCATCACCTTTGTAATTTTGTCACATTTCAATATTGTTTATGAGAATGAACACAAACATTAGCATGGTTTGCAGCCTTTAAAAATTAATAGTATTTTTGCAGAAGATTTTTGCTTCACAAGTCACTGATTCAGCCCAACCTGTTCTGTTCCCAAACTCACCCCTTTTTTTGCTTCACATAGGTGAAATAACCCCAAGTTTATAAATGATAAATGTCAATGACATATCTTAACTTTTGGTTATGAACTGAGCATATTCGTTAACAACTTAGAAAAGACTTAAAAAACAAAAAGCAAGCCTTGTATTTTAGTAGAATTTTCCAGTTTGCAGTACAAGTAACACCCAAACAGCACCATATGTCAGCTGGGTAAGGGGTGAAAGATTAATGAATTATTCAGAATTATGACTCGAACCTCAAAATCATAATGGTTTTCATACTGGCTGTTTCTTGCTGGGCTCACTTGACCGGCATGGTCTACATTTCCACAGACCTTTATTCAGTGGAGGAAATCTATACTGAGACTCTAAGCCTTAACAAATTGCCAAAGGATGAGACTAGAGATGACAAAGGATCTCTGCATATTTAAATATTCAGAAACCAGACCTGAAAAATATCAAGAGTAAGGCAGAAATTTAAGCAGAGGATAAAAAGGAAAAGGTTCCTGTTTGCATCCAGGTAGTTTGTCAGTTCTGTGAAGTTAAATAAAAATCTTGGCTTGAAATATTGACAGATGAATGATCTGACTCTTGAGGAAGAGTTATTATCCAGTAAGGGCTGTGTGTTATACAAGCACTTCTGTTTTGGTTCTGGGGCACTTGGCATAAGGACCCTCCATTATTATCTGCAGCTTGAGGATGCACAGCTGGAATGACAATGGGTTTGTTATTTGTAAAACATCCATGAATTTCACCACAGGCCTTCTACTAACATGCAAGCATCTGTGAATCAAACTGTTCCCCAGCTGTTCATCCACTACCTGCAGGTTCTTGTAGTATAAAGTCCATATTAATACTGCTGGTTACACTACACCCCTGATGGGTCTGTACAAAATCGTTCCTCTTACCCTACAGTTTAATGCATGAAATCTCCCAAAGATAAATCCCTTAAGATTCTTAAAAAATAAATAAATAAATAAATAAAAAGTCTTTTTGGAGTTACTGCCAGGGTTTCTGGGGAAACTCTGCATTTTCATTTGAACCTTTTGGTTTCCCAAGTTTTTGCAAAAGGTTCTCCCTTCCAGGCAGATACACCCTTAGTGCTTTCCCACACAGAGAATAGAGAAAATTTCCATGAAAGCAAGATTCAAATGCTTAGTAGAATAAAAACAAATGCCAGACTGAAGTTGTTTTAGGCCTTATCTTCAAAAGCACAATTGCTTCAGGACCCTTTAACAAAAAGCTTTTCTTATTAAGGCTCAGCAAATTTTCATTTCTTTAACAGTGACACACATATTTTAGGTTTTAATTAAAAGCTTTGAGTGATAATAATTTGTATCATTGCACCACTTACTTTTATTTTAAAAACAAATTGCATTTATAAATCATTTGGCAAAGCATATTTAAGAGCTTTACTTCAGCAAATGGAAAAAAGAATAGACTTTCATATCTAAACCAAAACAATACTATGTTTAAGTTTGCAAAGAACATTTATTTTAACTTAAACATCAACTAATAATAAATGTATGATTACAAGATCGGCTAACTCAATTCAGTTTCCTAATGTTATTGAATGCATACAATGATTGGCTTCAAAATTCAGATATCATCAATAATTGCTTTGTTTAGTGGTTCCTAAATTTTATTAAGATCTTCAAGATCTTGTTAACTGCTGTAATCCATGAACTCTTTCATTAGTAGTTTGCTGTTTCTCTGTTTCTTGCACATTAGAGATCTAGAATTTTTTGTGTGTGTGCTGGGGATTGAACCCAAAAAGATCAAAATATCTAGAATTTTCTAACATCAAGCTGAGTGGTTTCGGGGTTTTTTTCCCCCTAGTACTCAATGTATGTTTTTCTATGGAGTTTATATATCATTAAATCTATAGGTTATAAACTCAGTTCAACAGGTATATTCTCAGTACTGTAATGTTTAAAACCTTAAATCTGATATTGTGTGATTCACTAGTCACTATAATAATAGAGTTTCACTTCTGTGTGGATTTCTAGATTCCATTTAGATGCTGGTATTTTTTAAATTTCAGATAATAAGCATTTTTTAGATTTTATATATGTATATGAATTCATAAATGAACATAAGTACAATGTGCTTTTAAAATACAATTCCTTTTATCTAAGCCACTTTCAAATGGCAAAGAATTATATTTGGCTCTAAAAAGAAATAATGTATGTCAAATATTTTCTGCCTGTTCACAGTAAGTGAAAAACATCATCAGATAAGGAGTCTAGCTCAGTATTAGACAGCATGTGCCTCGTAGGTGCAAAGTCCTGGTTTCAAATCACAGCATGCAGAAAAAAAATCATCAGTTCATAAGTAAAAGAGGATTTGAGGATGCACATGGTGTCTGCAGGTGGTATCTGCAGAGACATAGCAGAAGTTGATCTGTAGGCAAAGCTCATCATGGCTGTGGCCTGGTGACCCACACCAAGTAGTATTCCTCCAAAGAAATAGCTACTGTCTTCCTCATTTATTTTTCCTCAACATATCATTGCTTTACATTCCTTTTCCCCAAACCTCGCCTCCCTGAAACACTTACTAGAGTGTCCTCCACCTACCCACTCATAGTCATAGAGAATTTCTGCATAATTTATGACACCACGGTCAAGCTCATAATGACACATGGTTCTATATTAGATTTTCCTTCTGTTCAAAATGGTTTTTCATATATGAATAATGCTTTTTCATACATATTTATTTATTTTTATCTTTGAAAACAAAGAATGCATTTCAAGTCATAGTACACATATGGAGCACAATTTTCCATCTCTCTGGTTGCAAACAATATAGAGTCACACCATTTGTGTCTTCATACATGTACTTAAGGTAGTGATGTTCATCTCATTCCACCATCTTTGCTACCTACTTGCCCCCTCCCTTCCCCTACCTCCCCTTTGTCCTATCCAAAGTTCCTCTCTTTCTCCCATGCTCCTCATTCCCACCTCCATTATGTATCAGCATCCACTAATCAGAGAAAACTTTCAGCCTTTGGCTTTTTGCTTTTTCATACATATATTGAAAATATTTTTTTTTCTAGTCATTGCCATGACTTGTCATGCTAGTGTACAGAAAATCTTTCCCTAACTGTCAAGGGTATATTAGCCTTCCCCATCATTTTCTATATTTTCTATGCAGCAGTATCACATTTGTCTGCGACTTACAGAAAACTCAATCAAAGAATGACTTAGCTTGGTTGAGACTTTATTTTTCTTAGACATGGAAGTATGTAGGCAATTGGTAAAGTTACTTCAGGACCCTGGTCCTATCTTTTTCACATAATCACAAGTGGATACTCCAGCTTCAGCCATCATTTCCACATTTCAGCAGGAAAGATATAGTAAGTGGCAAAAAAAAAAAAAAAAAGAATAAGGAGACTTCTCACATTTTATTATTCAAAACTGTGCCGCATAACCATTCTTAGCTCCAAAGAGCACTTCAAAACATTTTTACCACTTTGAACAACAATGATCTGTTAGCAATAAGGTAACCAGGAGCATCTGCTAAAGTTTGATACCCTCCTTTTGTTTTATATTCTTTACTGCCCTTATCAATTAGTATCTTTTGTAGTTTATTTATTGGCCTGTCTCCCCTTTACTAGAAGGAGAGCAGAAATCTACCTTTTTCCCTGCTGCATCCCTACAATTGAGAAAACTCTCTGGTCCCTAATATATGCTTTAAAAATTTTTTTAGCAAAAAAAATTGACTTTTTAAGTTCAATTAAATAGCAACTTTAACTTACAAAATTCAAAAGTATTCAACAAATACTTCTGTCTTAAATTATCATAGAAAATATCTTAACTATTTTCAGTTAAATGTGTCAATGTGTATCTAAAGTTTTGTTCTGAAGAATTATCATGTAGAATCAGGGATTGCAATGATTCAGTCAGTCAATACACTGTTTTGATTTGGAAGAATTCTAATACTTGAAGTCCAACACATAAAACTAACCCTATGAATTCACTACCTATCCTTATTCCCTCCCCTCAACATTTCCTCCAGTAACAGAAATATCTTGGAGTCTGATATTTCAAAGCAGCTGTTCCCTTCCTTAGGCAGGTGTTAGGAGGCCCGTGAGAAGAATGAAATAGAAATGTCCTTCTACAGGTTAAACTATCATCTAGAAGAACAGCTACACTACACCAGACTGGAATACATTTCCCTGAAACTGTCTGTTAGTACAAAGCAGATGTCACAATATAGGTTACATACAAAAACCAAAAAGGAAAAAAAAAAAAAAAGAAAGAAAGAAAGAAAAGAAACCAATATAATTTTGAACAAATACTATATGCTAAAATTTCTGTCAGATATCACATCTATAAATATTTCACAGGCTAAGAAACTCATTTGTTTAATCAAGTTCTATAATGCTGTAAATGAATTAAAGATAATTATAATTGGCAGTATAAATTCTAATGATTTAATTTCTATAGTGCGACATTCTATAAATGGGACTAGGCTACTTTTTTATTTAGCTTTAAAATGAAATTGTTACATGAATACCTGGTCAATACAGCATGCATATAAACAGTTTAGTTAGAAGGTACTTAAGTATCTTACACAAGTATAGCTGGGGAATTTGATAGTTCCATTCACCTATAAGCAAAATGGGAATTCTCTGGACTTGTAGTTCCTATCATCAAATTCCATTCTTTCTGGAATTAGGCACCTGGAAAATGGTTACTTTTGTATTTTCTGACCTTTGATATTGTTGAAGGCAAAGGACAAATCATTGCTTGTTCGCTTTTTTTTTTCCAGAGTCTCCAAGGAGCTGCCCATGCCGTTGATTCAGTTCTCACCACTTGGAAAACAAATTCCAAGATAATGAAGACAGAGCGATTTCCATGGGTTCACAGGAAATTCTCTGATAGTTTCCAAATCTGGTGTTAGTAGAGCAATTGCTAGTCTTATAAATAAATGGATATATAAACAAACAACTCTTACCAGAACATTGTGCTTCCTAACACTGTATTTCTTGCCTTTTATCTTTAGCCTTGGTTCCCTTAGTTTTTCTAAGTGATCTCGAAATTTTGTCTCTCTACCATTCCTCTGACATAAGCTTTACATTTCTTTTATTCTGGAGTTTACGCGGCTGTGATTTTTCCTACCCCTTTACAATGATTTTCTTAATACTCTTCCAAGGTTAATTATTTGTAGGTACTTTCAGAGAAAAAATCATGCAAATCTGATGTAATCTTTTTATGTTCCCATTATTGTATAATACTTATTGAAAGATATGATTTTACACTTCCAGGTACTTAACTTCCCAATGAGATAAGTAAGAACTGTCAAAGCTTAAGTTGCACAAAATCACAGAATTGGCTTAGAATACAACTCAAGTGTCCTGATACCATCCTTGTGTTGAAAGCATTCTTTCACTAGGGTTCTTAATAGATGGGCAACTGAAAAGGATCATTAATTTTCTCAGGCATTGGGGTACCATGTAAATACCCAGGAAGAAATAACTTGCCAACTATCATGCTGACTTCCTGAAAGAGTTAAAAGGACTAAGAGTTTATACCCATGAAGTCTTTTACAGACCTTGGAACCAGAGTTGTCTTTAAGTTTAAAACAAACTTGGTTTTGATTTAATGTTTGCATTTGTTTGCTTGGAAAATCAGGCAAATCATTATAACCTGGTGTTTTCCACTAATTTATTTGTTTGTATGAATTTTCCAGAATGGAATAATATGAAAATAATAGCAATCACAGACAAAATTGGAATTCTGGAGTTTCAAGTTTTTCTATTTTAGATTATATTAATGATTTTGTTAGTGAAGAACAAGAAAGTTTTTCAGTATTTAAGACATTTCTGTAAATGACATAATTGAAATACATGACAGGGTAACTAATAAAAAGGTAGCAGATAAATATATTCTTATATTATTACTGTTTTTTAAATCAAAACAAATAACTCAATTTCCATGCCATATGACTTAATAATAATCATTTATATTCTTGAATGTTAGTTTCATTTAACATTGATGTAAATTTATTGATATGTTGTTGATACTGAAAAAATAAACTTGAATTTTTTTTGCATATGACCAGATCAAACATAAAATCTTTCCATTTGTTTGAAGAACGAGAAAAAAATCATGATGACAATATTATTAAGAATAGTCTATAATCAATGCCAGCTAGTTCCAAAACACAAAATTTTTCTAGAGTGCTATTTACAAATTATACTCTGGATTTGAGGAATATATAAGAGAAAATAAAAAGGATGAGGGAGAGAGAGGAGGAAAAGAAGCAGGAGGAGAAGAGGGAAGAAAAAGGAGGAAGGGGAAGAGCTCAGAGAAGAGTGGGGGGATCCAGGGGGAGCCAGGAGGAGCACTGAGTCTCCTGATACTTCCTGCTGTGCTCTATTTTTCTAAAAGAAGGAAATATAAGCAAAGCAGAATTATGTAGTTTTAAAATATTTTTTCCCAAGAAACTCTGAAACACCTAATGTGTTAAGCCAAGACCATGTTCTCTTCCTTTCTTTCCTCTCTCACATCACCTTCTTTTTTCCCTCTTAGTTTTCTCCTTTCTGTTCTTTCAAAATTTCCAGTCCCTCCTTTTCTAAGTGTAATCTAGTCATCTGAGACACAGTATCATGCTGACTTAAGTCTTCCTGCTTCTTTATCTTTCAGAAAAATCTCTACTTGTATAATGGAAAACCCAAATACAGTTAAGAGATACGCAAGTCATTAGTGGTTCAGATTTTGATCAGCAATACTTACAGGCTGATTTTTTTTTTCTTTTAACTGATGGGTGATCTTGCAGACAGATTGAGGGTAAAATTGATAGTTATGAGAAAACTAATCTGAACATTTACAACTAAATTTGCTTCTCAAATTTATAGGTGACATAAGAAATATTTCTTTCTTTTTAAAAGATTTGCACTGTTTTAAGAGCATTAACAGGTTCTTATTCCTGCATTTCAATTTTGGGAGATTAAAAATATTGGTATATTTAACTTTGGAAATCTGTTTTTCTCCTTTTGAAATGCTTTCAGAATTACAACTCTTATGTGTGTATTATTTCCTTATAAAATATTTCTAATACACCTATTGAGTTTTAAGTTCTAAGAGATGTTAATGTTGCAAGAAATTTGTGGCTTATCCTTGAAGTAATTTTAGAGCTGCTTATTTTTATTAAATATTTAGATTGCTTATCGCTTGTGTTAATTCAATTATTCAAAACATTATACGTCCATAAGAATCAAATTAAAACTTATTTTACATCTAAAATTTTTTTTTCAAATTTTACTTCATGCAGCACGTTTTCCAAACATATTTTATTCTTTATATGCAGAGCACTATTAAGTCATTCAACATTGTTTTCATTGAGAGATGATAAATATATAAAATGAATAATTGTCAATCTGTTTGATTCTTTCATTTTAATTTTTGGAGGAAATTAAAGTCATTTAAAATTTTTCCTTTTAACAGATTGCAGCTAAAGTTCTTCAACTTAATGCCTTTAGTTTGTAAACATTTAGGGCAAGTGCCCATAAATATTCAGCTGCTGGAATAAATTAAGGCTAAATACACTTGAGAAAGATGATATTCCTTTTGGGGTGATATGCTCACTAATTTACATGCAAGAATGTATCTATATCATTTAAACTAATTTTCAAAATGTTTGACAAAGAACAGCATTATCTTCTGCTCACAAGTGTCTTCTCTGAAAGAATTCACATTGTTTCTGGGAATGAAGCTTCTGGGTTTTAAGGCCTTTTAAGGATTTTTAAATTTTTATATGGAATCATACAGTTTTGCACATATTGTTAGACAAAAAAAACATGAATATTAAGCCATTATTTTTACATTAGTAAGTTTTCCCAAGGTGGGTTTTTATCATTTTAAGACATTTTGTTTTGTGTGTTACACCCTTTTTGTCTAATCACCTCTAAAATTATGAGCACTACAAGAATAATACATGCTGAATAACAAAACAGCTTGAAATATTCATAACTAAGAAAGCAACTGTTAAATGTTCATAAACAAAGTTGTTTGGAGACTCCTTTATTAATTTTTAATTTATTTTCAGTCAATTTCTTATTACTTCCAAATTCCTGTAGGGGATTCTGTTAATTAGTCATGTGTAAAATATTCATTAAAACCATCCTCCTATTTTATTCTTTTATTGCAAATTTACATTTCTAATCTTATAACCAAAATAAATGCCATTGGGTAGAGGACCACATTAATTTTGATCAGCCATTTAAAATAGAAGTTTATACAACAAAAGATATGGTAATATAAGCTAGACTAATATTGAGGTGCTATGCTGGTAGATCCCAATGTTGAAATAGCAGATGGGTATCTATTTCATGTCTGAAAAAAAATCAAATTTACATAAAATAGAGTTTGTTTGAAATCAATAAAGTCATCTAACATGAAGTATACTGACTTCATGCTTTTCTACCCACATACATTAAGAATATTTCAGAAATGCATTTAGTGTAGTTAGGGATTCATAGTTAGTCAACAGTGGTCGTGTCAGGTCTAAAATGAAATCACTGAGTTGCTCAAGTATTGTTAAATCAGTATTTAAACTTCATGCTTTATTTTTTAATGTTTCTTCAGTTATTATTATTTTTAAAATATTTAAAGTATCTTTGTAATATGAATTATGTTGTTTTGATTCTATTCTACAAATAATGAAATAGTGTAGCAAGTGACACATTTATGAGTTTAACATTATTAATGTAGCTGTTGATTTTTCCCCAACATAAGGATATATTAGTAAAACATTCATAGAAATATCTCTAAAAGCATATAGGCCAGCATTGTAAGAAAAGTTTCCAATACCAGTTCCAGTGTTCCAAGAGAAATTCTTGTTCTGGTTAAAACTTTTGCTTTGGATACATCTTACACTGTCCTGAAATATTCTAAATAGATTATATAACTACATTTCTTCTGGAAGTTCATGTCCAAATTTCAAGTTATATCATTGAAATATGTAAATACAACTCCTTATTGGTTATTGGTTATTCTTCTGAAAATCCATTTAACCTGATTACTGTATACTTGGCATTGTTTTTTCCATCTTGACTACAAGATATCAAGGAAAGTCATTCCATAGTAACACACACATAATCTAATCTACCAGTCAGGTATTGTGATTTTAAAAAAATAAAATAAAATAAAGTTAATTTAACATTCCTTGCTGGTTAAGGATCACAGCTTGCCCTCTGGAATTTTCAAAAACTTAATCACACTTAGGATTTCAGAGCTCTGTGACGTTCTAGTCTTCAGCAATGTAATTCTTCAACATCAGAGTTCCCTAACTTAAATAAAGCCTGTTAAGAGATCTTAGAGTCATTTCTCATATCTTAAATTTTGATCACATGTGTTCTCTAGTTTACATTTTGAAAATCAATTTCATATCTCAGATAGTGAAGCAAGAAGTGAGTAAAGAAGATCATGAAATTCAACCCTCTTTACAGTTGAGGACCTTATAGTCAAGCATCAGTATATTCAGTGAACAGAAGGCCAACTGGACCTGGGGCCATTCCACATGCTCAGTGCCATGAAAAGACACTGAAAGCAAAATAGGGGCTGACTAGTATGTAAGCCTGAGTACCAGAAGAAAATTAAGGTTTAAATTCTAGGTCAACCCTTACCTTTAGGCCAATTTTTGAACATGTTTCCCTTGTTTGAAAAAGAAAGAAAATCTCCTGCTGTGTTTCCACACTGCTATGAGGCCCCAATAATTTTCATATATATATATATATATAGCACATGTCAGTATATAAGCATATGTCATATTAATATTATAAATTATACCATCTGTCCCTTGTTTGGGCTATGATTTATTTTAGTTTTTTTTAATAGATACACAAAAACATAAAAGTTTTGCATGGGACTCTATGTAGGGTTCAGTACATGTATACAGTGTATAATGTTTATATCAGATTATACATATTTGTCTCCTCATTTATTTCTTTTCACTATGAATAAAAATATTGCCTTTTAATAAAGAATACCTAAATTTTACATTACTCTAAAAATGTACTTTGTACCACCCTTCAATAACAAAATAAAACAAAATGATGCCATTTAACCTAGACAAATAGTAGAAATATATTTTGCATTTACTGCACGTACTATGAAAATCAATGAAAGCAAACTACATAATTATTATAAATGTTTTCTCCAATAGATGTACATGAAATAATTACTAATAAAGCTATTATTTTAAAATAGTTTTAAAACTATCCCCATTTCAAATATTTTTCATGAAATGATTAGTGAATAAACTTATGTAAAGAAGTCATAAAATGATGAGTCAGTAATAAGAAGTTCATTGAGTTTGTTTCTATATCTTTTTTGGGGGGCAGTTACTATGGCTTGAACTCAGAGACACTCAACCACTGAGCCACTAGCTTGGCTCAAGCCCCAGTCCTATTTTGTATTTTATTTAGAGACAGACTGCATTGCTTAGCGCCTTGCTGTTGCTGAGGCTGGCTTTAAACCCAAGATCCTCCTGTCTCAGTCTCCTACTCCTCCCCTGAGCTGCTGGTATTACAGGCATGTGCCATCACGCCCAGCTCTATTTCTTTAAATAATTTAACTGAGCTTATCTGTTACCTCCAAATATATTCACAGTAGGTCAAAACAATTAAATACAATGTAATATTATTAGGCTACACAGCTGGGATTCTGTCATAGCAAATAATCTTATTTTTATTTCACTATGCTATAGAAAAATGAAAGTTATTTTCCACTATTCTTTCAAACACTAATAACAACTTATTCACAGAAAATGTAAGGTCCTGATAAAAGATAAACAAATTTTTATTCATATTCAAAAAACTTTTTAAGTTAAGATTCAGGTTGAAAATGGAGGGATTTGGAAAAGAATCAAAGATTAAGAATTCATCATTGCAGAATGACATTTCTTTTGACAACATAACTCAATTGCTACTCAAAAATAAATCATTTATGATTCAAATGCTGTGAATATTTATTTAGTGTCATACCTGTCATTTGTTTGACTTTTTTCCCCAGGATAGAGAACAACTGTATATCTCTTATTACACAGTAAAAATGATTCCTGGTAGCAGAAAATCACAAACAGTGAGCTCCATAAAATGGGCAGCAAAATTTTTCATTCATTCAAATAAATCTCAAGGAATGCCAATAGAATTCTCCTAAGAGCACTCCACTTGCTCTGAAGCCATCATTTTATAAAATATCATTCAAATGCAGCATTAGAGAAATCTATCCATCCATCCAATATCTATGATGAAATATTTATTAGATTTGGTAAAAGTAAAAGGAGTCAAATCCCCAGCTATCTCCACAACTTAAGTCTCTGTGGAGACCCAAATAGTCTCTTTGCATGGATACTGTCACGCTAGTGCCAATATTTTGAGGAGCTACCCATCATGTTGACATCATGGTATGCTGGACCTGAGAATAGCTCAGAAATAAGAAAAACTTCTAGGAAGTTAAGTTAAACAACACAGACTCGGTTCTGGGTGGAAATGAGTCCTATTTTAATGAGGTTACTGTTTCCCTACAAGATAATATTCTAACACTGTAAAAGAACATTTTAAATTAACTTACTCCTGAACTCACACAGCTTCTATTTGATGTTTTTGGAGATCAGATTTAATGTCAAAAACATTGTGTAAGATGAATGATTTTTAACAAAGGATTAACACTCTCTAAACTGCAGTGATAATTCCTATCTTATACTATATTGGATAAGATAGACTGATGTTTCACATGTAAATTACACTTTCAAACAAAGCTTTATACTAATGTAATGGATCACAATGCTGATGGTAATGATTAATATTTTTTTGGCCAGTTTAACAAGTTACATGTTCATCCAACTTTAATGTATTTTTGGTAATTAAATAGCCCTTCCTAAATTGGATAAAGTATCTAGGTTTATAAGAGAATTTAATCTTAATGGAAATCTATTGAAAATTAATGAGTTAGCATACAACTCAGAACATCAAGTTAAGATGGAGTATACAATGAAGTAAGTCAGCAATTTTAAAATTTAGTTTCTTAACAAATCTGGCTCTTGATGTCCTGTAGTCCATGAAAGATATGGGCTGGCGTAGAGATCCTCCAAGTTTCTGTCTAGCAATAAATCTCCATATTTAAATTCAAAGTCATAAATCTATAGATCACCGATATCATTATCAAACTGATAGTGAAATTATACTTTTAGCAACCAAATATTATTTCCCATCCACTAACTCAAATGATCTTCAAGCCCCTCCTCCTCCAAAAAGCTCTGAGGCAGGACAAACATCACTATGCCATTTTACAGATAACCGAAGTTATATAATTTGTCATGAATAAAAGTATAAGATGTTCAATGGGGACTGCAATCCAATATTTTTTAACAAGAGAACAAAAGTATTCTAGGATTCTTATGAAACATTCTTTCATAAGTGAAAAAAGTCATTGAACTTGGGTTATGTTTATTTATGTTAAAAATAAAATTTCCCATAAGTTAAGGGAAATATTAAAATATGCAGAGATTGAAATATTTTATTTCACACCTTAATATATAAAACTGAGAAAATTTATTTGCTTATTCCTCACTAAGTGTGCTAAGCATATGATTATTTATTCAAGTTTTTACATGTTAGGCATTATTTCTCCTTAGCAAATTATATTTGTATTTCAAACAAAATATCAGAAAAAATACATGTAATTATTATGATGTTTAAAACTATTATTTTTTCCCTGGGCTCAAAAAATACTAAATCATAAAACCTCCAGACTTATTAGAATCAAGTTTAAGCATACACACATTTTATTTTAAAGCCAATTAATTCATTTAATAAAAATGTATGCAAACTATTAATACCAACTCTTTCTAAATATGTTTCTTTTATTCAAATAATAAACATTTCTTGAGATTAATGTATGATACTAATATAAATAAATACTTTGGAACCATGATCTAGTGCTATATTCTTGAATTTTCATGTTATTTAATACGGTATGTGGTCAGCTTTGATAAAGTTTATAAAATTTGAAGTACAATGTTATAGAGAATCTTTTATATTCAAAGACATTTGAAAGCTAACTCTTCGAAATTTCCTACTAGTGATCTCCTAGCAAAAAATAATATACTGGAAAGAATTTCAGGTAGCTAATAGGATACTATGAATTAAGACTTAGTAAAACCTATTTACTTCTTCCGGTAAACTCAGTTTACAGAGGAAGTTCATAACAATGTGTAAATTTTCTTTTTCTGGTTGAGTGATAGCAAGTATTAGTATACAGTGGCCACGAAGTTATTAACATACACACTGAGGACAGACTATTTTGATTTGGTAAATAAATTTTCTTGTGCAGTGTTTACATTTATTCCAGGTTGGACTCTATTCCTTATTTCAGTAAATCAAAAAAGATTGAAGTTGTCTTTTAATGTAGAATAAAAATAACATGTCTACAGTATTTTAATATTCAGTTTGTATCAGATTTAGGATAAATTATTACAAAATAGCTTTTGGGACCTTTTTAACTTTTAAAATCGTAAACTAAAAAGAAGGAAGGAAGGAAGGCAGGAAGGAAGGAAGGGAGGGGGAAACAGGAAGAGAAAGAGAACTAGGAAAAAGGGGGCAGAGAAGAGAGGAAGGAAAAGTATCTAATGCCCTAATAAATTTACCTCCCTTTCCCTTGTATTTATCCCATCACATTGAGCAGGCTGTCAGTTTACAGACTGAAGTAATTCACAGATTCTGCAGATTCCAGCCATACAGAAATGGATTCTGGTCTTCCTAAGAACTCTGAGAAGATGAAACTTGGCAGAACTCATGTGGAAATTCATTTCATCTGTTTTCATTTTATACTATCATGTATTTTTGATAACTAAATGGAAAGAAAAAATGAAATTCTACCATATGAATTTATATTAAATATCATTTTAGCTATCAGTTGTCACACCTGCTATTTGATACATTTCAGTCAATTGACACAATTATACATTTTTGCAACCTATATCATTCTCTGAAGGCTTGTTTATTTTGCAATAAATCCAATTTATTAAAAATTTATTTAAACATTTTAACACACACCAAATATTTGTTTCCAATATATTTAACTAATCTTCATTCTGAATATATGAAATATTGACTAATGTGCCTGTTTTAATGTTATCATGAGTCCCTGTTTTCCAGGATAATGTCATGACAGTTCTGTGTGTGCTATTTAGAAACATGTGGGTCAGCAGATGTTCTTAGATTTGCATTCAATTTCAGGAAGTTTGAGGCCTCCTTACATAAGCCCCTCCCAACTTCTGAAGTCCAAACTTCTATAGCCTATCAGTTGTCTCCAAAATTTCATCATTAGACTCACAAATTCATTACACTTTCAGTACTCCAAATATATGTGTATTTAAGTATAATAACATGCAATGTTAATTTATTAAATGAAGCATAAACATACAAATTCAGATTTTAAAAGATGAAACAAATATACAATGAAAAATATTTTACTGCTTTCTTATTGAAATGGTTTCAGGAATGTTTGCTTCTATTCTAGTGCATTTATCAGTAAGAATAAACCTAGTTTCAAAAACAATTCATTCTTCCTTTTTCTTTTTTGGCAAAATTTTTGTCAGATCCTATTAGATAGTCACTATTTTTCCCTCCTAAAATAACTCATACTGGAAATAGAAGTGTCAAAAAGTCAGCAGTCTTTATGGTATTATATACACATACTGGTTATTGTCTGCTTCAGAGAGATGGCTCATTAACCACACTTTCATGTGGTAGAATCTTTCCCAAGCAGGAATTTTGCACTGGGACTCTAAAAACAGAAATACCCACACACATGTAATTTAGTTTACGTACATTTCAATTTCTTCAGTCCTAGTCAGCTTTAAATAATCTTTTAAATGCTTCTTTATTTAATCATTTCCTAGATGAAGAACTTTAAAAATACACTATAATAAAAATATTTAAGATTATTTTATGAACTTCTGGTTCTATATTTGCATGACATTCAGATCTCTTTGGCTGCATATATGATAGAAAAAATAAGAGACTTACCTCTGTTAACAAAGTATATTTGAATGCATATTACTCAATGGCCACAATTCTAGGTAATATAGTTTTTTTTTTGTAATTACTATCTGCTTCCTTCCTTTATATAATAATTCTCACTCTTAAATTAATGGAATTGACAAAGTACCCCCCAAATTTCCTCTATTGTTTTTTTAAGTCTACTTAAAATTTTTTTCCCAAGTCAATAGAAAATAGGTAGTTCTTATCAGCCATGAGGAATTATTTACATGTGAATTAATGAGCACAGAATAAGTCCCCACCTTCACAATCTGAGTCTAGAATCAATCCTGGAAATCATGCTCATTTTATCAGGGAATATAGATATGGACATTTCTATACATAGTCTGCTTAGTCTTTGGTAGTAATAGAGGTTTAAAAAAAAAAGGCTGATCTAATCTTAATCTTCCCAGTATTCCAAATTACATCATAAATAATGATTTTTGAAATGAAAACACACTTCATTTCACAGACCTACTCTGTAAGGTCTGTGACATAGTATTTAGGGAATAAAAATGACAGATGTACAGTACATTAGTGAAATGAACAGTCACTTCTTCCCACCAGATGAAGTGCTTTTATCACAGCAATTTATCATGAACTAGATGTTGATTTAAGAGGAAACTTTTGACTACAGTATATATTGCAAAGGAAGTTAGCAAATTTAAAATTATGACTACAAAAATGGTAAGCAGAAGCTTTTATTTTGTTTCCTTTTTAATATTTTGAAATTAAATTTCATCATTTAAAGGGTGATGGTATTATATATATATGTACACATACATGTATATAACTATTATATATGTAATATAATTCTCAGAATATTTCAGGCAAAAGTTAGGGAAGAAGGAAGTTTCACCCTGACTCGGTCAATAACTGCTTATAATTTTCACTCTGCAATTTCACACTTATATATTTTTTTGATCACGTGGCTGCTTCCATGGCAAGGGTAAACAATTTCCATTGTTCCTATTTAGACATTTTAAGAATAATCACAAGTCTAAGTTCAAACCCAAATGCTTAAAAAGCAAGCAAAGAAATTTTGATTAATTCTATTTTCCTTCATTTCATTTTCTTGTTGACATTTAGGAAGTGTTATCTTAAGGTCATGTGTGTCCAAGAAAACCTCTAGAGATAAATATCTATGATAAATTCTGATAAATGCCAAAATTATAGAAAGGAAGCCTGTACTGAGTCAGAACATATGTGCAGCCCTTTAATTTTTGACTCCATCTATTTTAAGTGAAGAATCTCCTCTACTAGGCTCTGAAGATGAAGAAATTAGACACAGTTCAGGAGCTCACACTACCTCACTTTTGAGTTAACAATAGATGATTTGAATACGGTACAGACATGTTTTAATAAAAATATGTTTAATGTTCTGTGAAAAAAATAAGAAAAAAATCTTACACAGAGTTACATTTTGCATTGACAAGCCCACACATATCTTTTGGGGCAAAGCAGGAGATGCAACAAGAAACCCAAAGTGATAACTGGTTCTCTATTTATCTGTTTAGTCCTAAACATTCAACCCAAAATATTGACTCCCTTGTGTCTTGATATCAAGACTTAAACATCTTTGCAAGGATTCAGTTATCATTAGTTAATGCAATAATGCTTATTACTTTACATTGTCACATAATGTAATAATGCCAGTGGTCACATGTAGGAGTGTGGTTGATGTTTGGGAGAAGATCAGAAATAAATGAAGGGTATACATCAAATAAACCACAAAAGTGGATGTGAGAATAGAGACCAAACTTACTACTTTATAATTTGGGTTAGTTCTGGTCTTAAGCACTATCTTTCAACCAAATTATATTTCTTTACAGAGCACAAATTTTATCCCTAAACTTGACTTTTTATTTCTTTATTAATTAAGGCTATTGTGGAAAGGGGACCAATTGGAAGAATTCTATATTAGTATTGGCAGGACTATTACAAAGTAATGATGAAAAATCGCAAGATCATTGAAAATTACTACATGCAGGCATAGTACTTGATAATTATTATCTCATTTAATTCTCATTGCAAAACTATAGAGCGATAGAGTTTTTATACTCTACAACAATATTAAGTCTCAGTTGTCCAAGGCCATGGAGCTTGTTAATAGCAAAGCTGAGATTCAAATCCACACTTTCTGAATGAAAAGTCAGTGTTCATTCTTAACCCAGAAGCATGGACTTATGGCTCCCAAGAAAGAAATATGTCCATAATCAGCCTTGGGGTATGACATCTCTATGCCCTAGAGGTAATTATTCCAATGTTTTATTTTTGAATGGGAAAATAATCAGTTGAAATTGCTATACTTTGAATATTCTCTCCAAAATTCATGATGAATGTAATTATCATTGTAACAAAAGTAAGAGAGGAAGCCTTTAATCACTTTTAAGAGGCGGTTAGGATATTAGGGCTAATGAGAGCTCTTTCACATGACTAGATTAATGTTTTTATCATGGGGATGGGATGGTTATTAAAGGAGAATGTTGGGCCCTTTGACCCCCAACTCTCACGTGCTACTCACCATTGATGCCTTCTACTGTGCTATGACCCGGCATGAAGGCCCTCACCAGTTTTGGCCCATTCATCTTACACTTCCCAGCCTTCTGAACGATGAGTCAAATAAACTACTTTTTTAAATTTTCCCCGTCTGTAGTGTTCTGTTATAGCAGCAGAAAATGAACAAAGACAGAGGCATTTCTAAATTTTTGATACACTATATCAAATTTCTTTATTAAAAAATGGTAATGCTGCTTTTTAACAGAACAACTACAGATTAAGTATTTGCAAGTATTAATAACGCACTCAAAATTTATCTGCAAGCACTCCTATAGCAACTTATAACTAATTTCCTTCCAATTATATGCATTTATAAAAATTAATATTTTAAAATTTGTTAGGATAGTAATATGAACAACTCCTCTTGAAATTTTATAGGAACTGGTGTGTTAATATTCATAAGGTACATTGTAGTTCTTAGTTTAAAGGTGTTTAATTTAAAGAATATATGGATTCCAATAAAGAAGTCAGGTGTGAAATTTATTGAACTGAAAGCAAGTTTTTCATCATGTGTTATTAATCATGGGACTTTTATTGATGTGAACTTAAAAACAACCAGGCTCATTGCCATCCAGGCTTGCTTGAATAGTTAAATGAGAGAATAACCCATGGAAGTAGCATCAGCCTAAAGAACACAATAGAAATAACATAAGTGTCATAACTGCCATAATTTAATATTTAATGACTGCCTTCTAAGTGGCTATGGATATAAGCACTTTAACAATTTCAAAGAGAGAGAATATGGCATGTCAGCAGCAAATGAAAATGTATGTGATTTTAATAGTTCTAGGATATAGATCCACTTTAATTTACAGAAAACATCATTTATTCACAGCTGCATTGTTCACAGTATTTTATTAATTGTTTTACTGTGAGTTTTTGATACAGACAAAAAGCCATGTGTAAGTACACAAGTTACAAAGCATAATAATGAAGCAGACACTGCCACATGTCTTGTGTTCTGCCTATGTGTCTAATTTTTGTCTCTTTCCCTGAAGTATCTACTATCCTGAAATTTTTGTGAGTAATTTCCTTGTTTCTTATGGTTTTAGTATAAACATCTACCCTAGAACAATAACTCTTTCATTTTGAGATTTATACAAATGTCATTGTACTTTATCATCTTCTGTGGTTTTTGTCTCTCTTCATTGTTTCCAAGACTTATTCATGTGTTTTTTATCCATAAATTGGTGTATAGATTTTTTTGAATCACCCTATTTGTATTATTCTTGCCTAATTTGAGTTTCAATGTTTTATCAGCTCCCTCTATTCTTGAAATGCTTTATTTAAATAATATGTTTTTTGAAAATGAAAATTATATAGGTTTGAGATTTTCTCTGTGGGAAGACTCCTAAATATGAAAATTGACATGGGATTGCCCCGTGTTGTATTTTTTTAGTCAGTCCAAATTATTTTTGTCTTGAAATGTGTATTAGGGTTCTCTGGAGGAACAGAATCAACAGGAAGTATGATTATAAAAAGGGGATTTATTAGGTTGGCTTACACAGCCAGAAGCCAGATAGTCCACAATGGCCATCTGCAGGGTGGAGAGCTGGAAGAACCAGTAGTTGCACAGTAAGAGAGGCTGAAGACTCAGAACAAGAGGAATCAATGGTGCTACCCTAGTCCAAGACCAAAGGCTTCTGGATAATCACTGGCAGAGTCTACTTTGCAAGAGTGAAGAAATGAGAGTCCTATATCCTCAGACTATCTCAGCAGCTATCAAGAACCCATTCAAGAAGAATTGAGCTTGCATCTGCTGCTGCTTTCTTGTTCTTCCAACTTTTATTCCATCCAAGCCCTCATCCTATTGGATGGTTCTGCCCACACTTATAGAAGGTCTCCATTGCAGTTGGTTATCCCACATGTCAATCATTCCTAGACACACCCTCACCAACACACTCATAAGCCCCTTAATCTTCGGCATCTCTTAATTCAATCAAGTTGACAATTCAAATTGTTACAGAATGTATCATTTTGGGCAAATATTACAAATTAATTAGAATAAAATGGTTTATGCTATTATCTTTATGTTCTTCTATTTAAAAACACCACTTCCCTTGGTAACAACAAATAGTGGTAACCTGAAGTGCATACTAAAAATTTTCATTGCTATACATATAACTCATAATCCTTATAACAATCTTGGAAGCAATATTTATCATAAATTGCATTTTAGAGATGTAAAAACTGAGAGGTGAGATTGTTGTACTTATAAATGGCACAGTCATAATTTATAACTAGGATATTTTGCTTTAGGGTCTTTGTCTGCTAAAAGTAGTGTGATTTTATTTTTATTGTTTTGTTTTACACAAGAAAAGTCTCTCCTTTTTTTCCAACTTTAAAGATTCTGAGGAAGATTTTCAATTTAATCAGGTTACTCTAGTCCAATGAGGTCAGAATAGCAAGTTTATGTGAACATCACTGCTCCCAGTCTCACTATGTGATTGAAGTAGAATTAGCAAATGTTCTCAAAATAAAAAGTGCTGCATTTTATAGACGATGATCAAGGTTCTGAGCCAAAAGAGGCACTGGGAAATGTCTCTGAATATGAGGAGCAATACTAGACTGGGAAGAAAGTCTCTCTTTTTATAAATGGAACTTCATGTGTAATAAAGAGGGTAACCTTACCCCAAAATAGGTCTGGGCTATGTACTTAGCTCCTGGGAGGTAATCCCTAAGCTCTTAGAATGATCTGCCCAGTAAAGTGTCTTTTTTTTCCCTTAGAAATCTTAGGCCATGGCAACTAGTCATTGTGATCAACGTGATTTATGGAAAGGTATTGGATCACACATTAGTCTGACCTCTGGAGGTGATAGAGAGTGAGCCCAGCCACACAGGAAGCGACCATATCTATACAACTGAGCTCCAGTGGGAGCTCTGGGCATCCAGGCTTGTGTGACTACCCTGGTGGGTAAGACTCCGAGAATGTTCTGTTGCTAGGAGGGGTCAACAATTCCCATGTCTCCACTGGGAATGAACAACTAGAAGCTCCATGTTTGGAACTGTCCTGGAGTTAACTTCACGTGTCTCTTCCCATGGCTGATTTTTTTATCTGTGTCCTTTCATAGTCTAACAGGTTTCAGTGAGTTCTCTGAGTACTTTGTGTGAAATTATCAAATCTAAGGGTGGTTTTGGGAATCACTGAACTCTGCAGGTAATATCAGACAGGAGGGTAGTCTTGAAGACTTTTCCCTAACTTTGTACATATAATGGTAAAAGTGTGTCTGCCTGATGTCCTGTTCTCTTAGGATAGAATAAGTCCTTTTTCAGTAAGTGCCTTGTTCTCTAGCAAAGACATTTGTAGCATACAGTTCATCAAGGCATATAACGTGTTCAATTTCTACAATGGATTCAACTTATACTTCTGTAAATGTGTATTTGTATATACTGACATCTATCAATTTATTATCACATGATTATCTTTCCTTTTAGACTAGTAACTCCAGGAGGTAATAATCTTGTCTGTCCTATCAGTTTACAGAGTCTCTATTCATTTATCATTCAAAATTGATTCATTGATATGTCACGCCAAGTTAAAGATACTAGAGTACTCTCATGGATCTTACAATCCATCATGAAATACAAAATAAATAATTATATATGTATATTAATATACATCTCCTTAGATGCTGATAAATTCAGAAAAGCCTCATTTGTAAGGTAATATTTAAGCATATACCTGATGTAGTGTGCCAATGCTTAGCAGGTGACTGAGGCAAAAAAGAAAGCCCATGCTGGGCTGAGGAAGGAGAATTTCAAGTTCAAGGCCAGCACAAGCAGCTAAGCAAAGCCCTAAACAAGTTAGTGACACCCTGACTCAAAACTTAAAAAGAAATCCGCTGGGGATGTGACTCAGTAGTAAAACACCACCTCTGGGTTTAATCCATAAATCCACAGTAACAAAAAATAAAAATTAGAATAAATAAATAAATAAAAAAGATGAAACATTTCCACACAGAGGACTTGTAAGTATAAGCTGTCTGGGGAGACCAGCACTAGCTAGAGTGGAGGGTGAAGTAAGAGGAATTGCAAGAGAGGAAGATGGAGAAGCAAAGAAGATTACAGGTTACATAGGTCCTTGTGGGTGAGCAGAAGTGTTCTGGCCTCAATTCTGAATGAACAGAGACAGACACTTGATGGTTTTGAGCAAGGGAGTGTCATATAACTTACATTCTAAAAAGATCTGGCTGGCTGCTGTGTTGAGCACAGCCTATACTGGGATCATAAGTGGGAGCAGACAGCTTAGCTAAGAAGAGAAACCAGGGAGCTCAGTGCTTCCAGCTAGGACTGGGTCAGGGTGGAGACATCAGTAGAGTATGCAGTGACTGAGTGACCAGGGAGCTTGACCTGACAGAATTCACTGACAGTTTAGATTGGAGGTAAGAGAGAAGAGTCCAGAGTGACTGGAAGGCTCTTGCCTAAAATACAGGATGATGTCATTTAATTGAGGAAATAGATACATTTAATTTCAGGGAGAATTTAATTTTGTTTGGAGGGGAAAACAAGGGAAAAGAAGAGAATTTTAGTTTTGGAAATTGTTTTAGATATTTAAATGGCAAAGTTAAGTGACTAGCAATAAGAACCAGGGCTACAGTTTAAACTTGACAGGTATAAACAACCAAGACATAAGCTTTGCCACGTTCCTGACTGCCTTGCTCACTGTGGCATTTCTATTACTTCTCACAGTACATTACTCTTCATTGCTCAGTAAACACGTAAGAGTACTCAGTAAGTGTTCAAAGACCTGAAGGAACAAAAGTTTGATTTTAAACCTTCAAATTCAAGACATAATTTTTCTCTGTGGGAGTCGGGCAGCGATAGTACTTGAGGACAGTGTCAGGAATTTCTTCAGAATGCAACTCCAGAATATTCTTTTCTATTTCTACACAATAAATAGGCCATTTCCTGTAATGCTCTTGATTTTGATCAGTGATGTCCATATGACCCAGTTAGGATGTTAGTCAGAAAACAAACCTTCAGATAAGTAAATGAGTTAAGTTGAACAATAGTTAGAATTACCTCTTAGAATACCAGATCATTTTGTGTAAAACAATGACTCTGACTTTTCCATAATTGATATTTAGCTGTTTTTCTGACAATAATTGGCCAAGATGCTTGGCTACTTCTTAAGGCCACTCCTGGAAAGAGGAAGTTTGTTTTCCTGTTGCTCAGACAGGAAGAGGTGGTTCGACTTCAGCAAAATGCAGTACCAAATGGCTAGGCCACAAGCTAAAAAAGGAGAAAGTTAGCATGGCGCTCTTTAAAGGAGAAAGTTAGCATGGTGCTCTTTAAAGTTATACAACTATGAGTACAAGGTTTTGTGTGTATGTCCAAATACTGAGTTTGCTGTGCCAAAGAAACCTATTTTTATAGGTTAGGCAACAAAATTCTAAATGCTCATTTGACAGTGAAACCACAGCACTGAGACAGGATCTAGACATAGTTATTCACTAGTAGATGAACTGGATACATTTTAATCTTGCTAAGCCTCAAATCTTCATTTTTTTCTCATTTTCTTCAGTTTTAGAGAGATATAATTAACATACAAAATTGTATATATTTAAGGCATACAACATGATGTTTTGACATACATAGTGAACTGATTCATTCAATGAAATTAACAAAACCATCACCTCAATGGTTCCTTTTGTGTGTGTGTGGTGAGAATATTTAAGATCTACTCTCTTAGCCAATTTCTAATGCACAATATAGTACATCATCCCTTGGTATCCATACGGGATTGGTTCCAGAAAGCCCCATCTCAGATATCAAAAGTCCCTTATATAAAATGGGATAAGTTTGTGTATAACCTATGCACATCTTCCCATATACTTTAAATTATCTCTAGATTACTTATTACACATTATATAATGTAATTGCTATGTAAATAGTTGTTATAACATAGAGGTTAGGCAATAATGGAAAGAAAAACATTTGTACATGTTCAGTACAAACACCAATTTTTTTAAATCAAATCTGCAGATGCAGTGGGCTGCCTGTGTAATTAACTATAATTACCATGCTGTGCATTAGATCTTTGAAATTTATTCATCTTGCATAACTGAAACATTGCACCCTTTGACCAACATCTCTCAATTCGCCTACCCACAGCCCATGGCAAGCATCGTTTTACTCTGTTTCTATGAGTTTGACTTTTTTAGATTCCACATGTAAGTGAGATCATACCACATTTGTCTCTAGTGTTTATATGATTTTACTTAGTATAATATCTTCCAGGTCCATTCATATTATCACAAATAATAGAATTTTCTTTTTATTTATGGCTGGATAATATTTCATTGCATATGTACTGGAAATTATATTTTCCAGTCATCCATTGACAGATCCTTAAGGTGACTGTATTTTTAGATATTAATTTCTAAAATGGTGATGCATAATTATGTCATGGAGTCACCTCAAAATGTACATAAATTTATATCTACTAAATGCTTTAAGATGACAGTGTCGTGTAATCCCAGCACTTAGGGAGGCTGAGACAGGAGAATCTCCAGTTCAAAGCCAGCCTCAGCAAGGGCGAAGCGCTAAGCAACTCAGTGAGACCCTGTCTCTACATAAAACACAAAATAGGGCTGGGGATGTGGCTCAGTGGTCGAGTGCCCCTGAGTTCAATCTCCAGTTCCAAAAAAAAAAAGATGACAGTGTCAAACAAACATTTACTCTATTGTAGTTACTATTGTTAATGTTTTTATAAATGCAATTTTGTATCTTTCTCTTCTTAAAATTATACCACAATCATCTTTCACATAATTGTGAAGTCTTTATAAGATCCATTTAAAATAGTGTTTGTAATACTTGTATTCAGTTATTCCAGTATTCAGAGCTATTTTTAAGAGCCCATAGACACATTTTGTCAGTATTATGCCATCATGTTAGCAATTTAAAAATATGAAGTCTTTGTCATAATTTTATTCAAAAAATTGTCAACTCTATTATACAATTAATACGAAAAAACAAATCAATTAGACACCTAAAAGTCTAACCAGTTATATGCCATGAGTTTAAACATGTAGATGTATTGCTAGACTGCAATCCTTTTTTGAGAGTAATTCTTACTCTACTTTAAAAACATTTCCAATGAAGAGAGTATGAAAAAATAGTATTGAAAATGATATAGGTAATGTTTGCACCCAAACTTCTATCTATCTGAGATAAAATTAAAGAACAAACCAAGAAACTTCTATTGTAAAAAAACAAAATATTTAGCTTGCCCTCAATAAAATGTTTGCAGAGTCAGAAAAAAAAAAAGCACCTAAAATCTTATTTTAAAAGATCTCCTCAAGGTTATCAACTCAGATATGTATTATTTGAAGACGAAGGATTTAAAGTATTTGGAGTTATTTTATAGCCTTTCTCTGCATCATTCTCTCAACTTATACAGAGTCAAAAAGAGCTGTTTCAGCAACAGCAGGGAATAATCTACCCAAAAATATACTCGTGAATTCACATTTACAATAGTGACACTTTAAGTTAGTGCTTTTGGGGGCAAAAAGATCAAATATCATTTTGCTTTAAAATTTCATAATGAAATATAGTTTCTTGTTCAGAAAGTGTTTCATTATCTTCTTTTACATTTGAATGGAAAACAGTTATACTCCATGTCTTATAATTTATCATGTTAAACATATCATGCATTTACTTTCATTTTATTTTACAAATTACAAACTATTTTTAATTAAAAGAGTAGCTGATACAAAATGTTGATGCAACATTTTGAAATTAGCAAACTAGTAAAAATAAACCACCAATATATCTATTTCCCCTAGTATCACTGTCATTAATTTTATATTAACATACAACCTTGACTGGTTATGGCATGATTTCAGAATATATATAAAAATTGAAAACTACTGCTTCAAAAGTTTTAAAAAATATTTTTAAGGCATGGATGAACATTGAGAAATTACTCTCTTAATCAGTTTAGCTGTTTTTGTTTGTACACTTGTTTGTTTAATTAACCAACAACTGAAGAGAATTTGGAGTGGGAGGTATTCTTAGGCATTGTTGCTGTAATAGCCAAAGGGTAGATTTCCATGGTGGTTGGCAATGACTCAGCACAGGATGAGACTCAAAATCACATATCTATAGATGGCAGGACAGGGCTTATCCCCTGAGGAAGCGTGCTGTGTTGGGCATTATAGTTATACAAGAAAAGCAGCACTGAGGTAGACCTTGGCGAGAGTCAAAACAGGGAAGTAAAGTTAGAAGAACATGGAGAATGAACACATAAACAATAACAAATCACAGAGCAAAAACTGTCCCTCCTAAATAATATGTGATCAAAATGTGAAAACAGATCATTCCCATTCTATTCATAATACACCATATTCCTGGATCTCTATTTTATTTATAAATGAAAAGTGCACTTCAATTTTTTCTTAATTTTTCCCAAAATTTTATTTTGGCGATATCTATCAAATATCAATAATTTTCTAAAATAAATGAATTGTAAAAGAAGAAAATCATTGTTATACAAATTGTGATGTGCAGCAAAAGATTTTTGTACTTGATTAATAAAAACTATCATGAGATTACTTATAAAGATCAAAGTGCTATCCTTATTCTACCCAAAAGAAAAGTTACCAATATGTTAGCTAAAATTTTCTGATAATTTCATTGGAGAAGACACTCAAACAGACAATTTTATTAGTAAAGATACAAGTTCTAAGCATTTCACTTAAGATATCAGTGGTTTAAAGGTTGAAAGACTTTACCAATAAGCCACACTTGCTTCACTCAAAGCTTAGGATTCTGTTACAAAAACACCATGTGATAGTTTTAAATTAATCAAAGATCCCCATTATCCCTTACAGCGTGCTGGGATACTTTTTTCATGTTATTCCAATAAATACTATCTTATTTTTAATGACTGCCTTCATAATCTATAAAAGCCACCATGTCAATGCTCTGAAAGCATTTCAATAACATTTTGGGTAAAATCCTTATGGATTTCTTTGCAATCTTGAAGGTTTATCATTATTTTTAATAGACCAAGTAGAACACCCAGAGAATGGAGTCATGAGCAGTTATGTCACTTGTATAGGGCATGCCACACAGAAGGACTTTCATGCAGCATTTATATTTTAATGGAGACAATAATTTTAATTTAATTCACAAGCTAATGGAAGTGTTATAAGTTCAATATGTGCATAGAATTTGGATATAGAGGAATATACATTGGATTCATCTCATAATAAATATTGAGAAAATATTTTAATTTTGTTTTAGTCTCTAGACTCAATAGTGAAAAAAATGTGAAAATGAAGATTTTAATTTTGAACACTTTTTGTTGTACTTATGTATGAAAAGGTGTTTCAAAATTTTGCATATTTGGAACTCTATACACATGTATTATATATATATTATATAATTATATATAACATATAATTATATATATATTTCAAAGAATAAATACACACACACACACACATATATATGGCAGTTCTGAGCCATGTGATTACCTAGTCTTATCCCAGTGTTCTCACTTCCCTCCTGCCTTCTGAGCTTCTGACTTTCTTAGTGAGGCTTTGGTCATTAACTACTAGAAGTCAAGAACAAATTGGGTAGAGTCCAGGCATTGTGTTAGTATAGACGTGACCGCCATCTCAGTGAATGGGGACACCACTGCCTAGGTCCTGCTGTACCACAACCTTATCTTTATCTCTAGCTCTCTCAAATACAAATCATTGATAGTTCTGAAATCATTGTCAGTTGGAATTCGGTTTATATATACTTAAGAGTAAATTCCAAAATAATGATTTTCTCAAACAACACAGGAGGTAATTTTCCTTACATTAAAGAAAACTGGAAATAGCCACTTTTGCCTCCACTTTCGTGGAGGCTGCATTGCCTCAACCATCTTCAGGGATAAGGGCTTATCACTTCAACATTGCGATGTCTATAGATTTTTCTCCTAGTCCAAGAGAACAACTAGAGTTCCAATTTTTATCACTGTATCATAAGTAGCAGAAAGGAGGGAGCAGAGAGAAAATAATCTCATTTATTTTAATATTTCTAAGAGTAACATCCCAAGAATGAACTTACAGTAACCAGAACTTAGTCTCAAGGATACCAGCTGCAAGGTAGACAAGGAAATGCAAGCTTTATCTTAATAGGCCTGGTTCATTGCTTTAAGTACAAGATACCATTGCTAAATAGAACTATTAGTTAGAGGAACAAAAAGAAGATTCTACCATGCTCTCCAGCAGACTGAATTGTTTATACCATTATTGATAATGTCTTTGAATCATAATATTTGGTTTATTCTTATGTTATAGTTTGTATCTGAATGCCCCTGCAAAGCTCATGTGCTAAAACCATGATACCCCAAGCAGCAAGGTTTGGGAAGTGGGTCTTTTAGGCAGCCATTGCATCATGAGGGCCCTGATGTCATCACTGATACCTGAATGGACTACTGGGATGTAGAAACTAGTTGGAGGAAGTAGGTCACTGGGGCCTGCCCCAGAAGGGCTTATCTTCTCCACAGCCCCTTCCTTTGTCTGCTTCCTGACTGCAATGAGCTGAACAACTTTCCTTTGCTAAGCTCTTCTGCCATGACATTTCTGCCTTAGAGTCACCTAACCATGGACTGAACCTCTGAAACTGTGAACCAAAATAAATCTTTCCTCTTCTAATTTGTTCTTGTCAGGCATTTTGACCACAGAAACCAAAAAGTGACCCACACACCTTCTTTAACTCTAAAATCATTGAAATCTAGGATATATCTTGTCAATTTTTATGGCATGAGGTGTAGGACTGACTAGAAGTTACCCTGAGAACTCATTTTGGGATACTGAAGAAGATAAATTAGATAAAGAGTTTCTCTTCTCCCATCAGGAGGCAGCTTTTTCTGCCACCCCTAACAACCCACAGGACTTCAGTCACTGGCAACCAGGACCCAAAGCCAGTTTTCTTGTCTCCTAGATGACTTTTATCGTCTAAAAAACACATTTTCTTAGGCTTTCCCTAAAAGAAGGGAATAAAAGAGCCAAATCCCCTTGCACAACAACCCAAACCTACACAATATATACCCTGACCTGACCAAGTAAATATACATGCTTCTATGGAGTGAATATGGTTTTTTCCTTCAGAAACTCATATTGAAACTTAATTCCTATTATGAGTTATTAAAATATAAGACTAAGTAAGAACTTAAAGAAGTAATTAGGGCTCTGCTCTCATGAATGAATTAATCCATCCATGTGACTAATCAGTGTGTTATCTTGAGAATGGGTCTACTACAAAAGCCAGTTTGGCCAAGTCTCCTGCATAATCCCTGCCTCTCACCCTGCCCTATGCTACACTGAGACTCTGAAAGCAAAAAGGTCACCACCATACTCAGCCCCTCAACCTTAGAATTGCTGTGAGCCAGAATTATGCTCTTTTCTTTAAAACTCACCCAGTTTGCAGCACTGTGTTACTAGCAACAGCAAATACGCTAAAATGGAAGACAAGGGTCAACAAAAAAAGAGAAGACACAGGCTACCCATTCTTCCATCGTCTGCAGGAAAAAGATTGTCCAGTTCTCTCTGTTGTCCATAAAGTACAGATGTGTCTTCTAGGGGAGAAGGTCTCTCGTTTTCTTTTGGTGAGTTAAGTAGGACTTTAATTTTGTCAGTTGTAGAAGGAATTATCAGTAAATTTGGGGGCCAAGAGGTCTCAATTTTTATGCTAACTATTCATGACAGTTGTTTAGGAAAATGCCTGGGCACCTTGGGGTCCACTATAAAGTCAAGTTTAACCCCTTATCCTGCTCAAGAAAGCAGAGAGAGAATTCCATGTTCCAGCTCACAGTCCAGGTAATCCAATATTAGTCCCTGTGATATTTGAGATGTTTCCATTTGTGCTACTATAGCTTCAGGTCTCCAGAGTGTCACACAGATTACATCACACTCTAGACTTTCAGTACTGCTGGCTGGAGACCTGATGAATAGAGGATATCTAATGCTGTAACTGAAGCAGCAATAAAAAATAAATTGATACTTGAATTATTTGCTTCTTTATATAAATGAAACAAAAAAATCCCTTCCTTTGGATTTAATAACCTTAGAGTGTATGTTTTCTAATGAAAAGCCAACCTTCTTGTGACTCTACCAAGAAAAATATAGAATAAGCTTTTTTAGTGGAACATAGGTAAAGAGCCTTTGATTACTAGAGTAACCACTCATCAACATGGAAGAAAACTTCATTTTTGTTCTTTTTAACTTATACAGTTCTATCAGTCTGATCCAATCATCTAATTAGAATAGATTCTCTTCATTGTAAAAGAAAAAATATTCATTATAAACTAAATTTCTCATGAAGACTATGGAGGTAAGCAGGCATTTGCAGCTGGTGTGCAGATACATAAAAAGTGGCAAGTCTGGGTGGGACACCACTGTTTCCTGTTCTGGACCTGGTAGATTGATGCAAAGCCTTCAGCTTCAGAAGATAAAGAAACTGAACATCACCTTGGGCAGATGAAGTTACTGGAAGTTAATGGAAGTGTGATTATCATGTAATAAATAAGAACTGGGATAGTTTTTGAGATTAAGCAGGGAATTTGAAAACATTTTATATCCTATATCCTATTATTCCTAGTAACTTAGTTAATGAATAGCTATCTTATATAGACTATTGCTTTTATTAATAATGATAGCTTATAGATAATGATAGCTTGCAGATAATTCAATTCCAGAGTAATCTGATACTCTAATAATAAATTATTGAGATTTGCATATTGCACATTAAAAGTTGTATCTGACATCATTTTACCATACAAAGATTCCTCCAGTGTTATGCTGTCTTCAAAAATACCATGAAGTTACAACTTAAAGAGTCCAATAAGAATAGATTCTTTTGTTAACCACATTTTCCCTTAAGAAAATTTTAGTACAGTGAAAGTATGAGATACACTTTGAATTTAACCATAACCGTTTTTTAGGTGTGAGCATTTTATGACAGATTTACAAAATTAATCCATACTTTTGACAGCCTTATAAATCCTTCAGAAAAAAAAACCCAAAACAAAAAGATCAGGATGAGTTTTAGCTATTCTGTTGACAAGGACAGTAGGGAAATGGAACAAAATTAGTGTATTTACAGGACAACCTTTAAGACCATAATCATATGGTTCCTCTCAAATGCGCTGGTAATAGACCACAGAGAACTGTAAACAAGATACATCACTTAAATATTGTACACATCAACCTTATCAATCTTAGCACTGAAAGTAAAAGCAATGCATAAAATTAATTTCAGCTTTTCAAAAACAGGAAGATAGGAAAATAGAGGATTCATGATTTTGGCTGTATGCAAAAGTATTTCCTTTCATGTATGAGTAAGACATATTTTATTCTCAGAAATATGGGAGTATTGAGGAACATATTTAGAACATATATTGCTAAAGATAGAATACTGGATTTATTAAAAATAAAATGAAGTATAATTGTAAAAATAAATCTGAATAATAGTAAAAATATTCATTTTTAGTAGAAATATTAGTATTTAGCATAATAAAAATCTAACAAAACTACTTTAATGTGTACCTCAATTTTTTAAAGAAGTGCTTAGATTAAGGAAAATGTCAACTGCTTGTACTGTGATCTTATTTTTATCTTTTAATTTAACTAGACAAAATGTGAAACATACTAAAATAGAATTTCAACCTCAGGATTAAGGGTCCATTATGTTGTTATAATTCAGCTGCAAATTTGGTTGTTCATGCCTAAACAGTTCCACAGCTAACTACAATTATAGTTTGGAAATCTTTCTATTTTAAACAGGCATGTTTTCATTAAGGAAATTACTTATAAATATTTGATCATCTACTTATTAACAAAACTTTCATTCTTCCACTGTTCTTGTTTTAGCAATTACATTTTGTCACAAAAATGTAAGATTTTTTTCATATCATTATTCTTCATAGCTTAAAAGTTGTTAGGTTTTATAAACAAAATTAACTTTCAAAAGATATCATTTTTCTTTTTTCCTATCTAGAAGTACATCTGTAGTGATGTTTCTGGAAGTATCACCAATTCTGATCAGTGTTTTAGATTTCTAAAACTCTCTTATAAGTTAATGAAAAACAAATGTGTCTATATAATTTTATATGCAAAGAAACCAAATGGTATTGATAACTTTAAAAATGATCAAACTATGTTGCTAGGATAAATCACTAGAATAAGTTACTAGAATAAAGATTATTTAGTATAATTAAAAATTTGAAAGTCAAAGAAGTAATAATTTTGGCAGAAAGTAGTGTGAATTGTTTGTAAACAAGTTTTTATGACATATAAATTAAAATAGTTAAAATAAACTTTATATGAGAGTCCCTGACTTTAAAACATTAATTGATAAGCTATGTATCAATAATGCCTTTATAGCATCATGGCTTGAAAGAGCAAATGGTTACTTTTAATTTGCCTAATTACTTTATTTTAGGCAAAATTTTATTTTCAAGTTTTTGGAGATAGTCCTATTAATGTTTATTTATGGTTATAAATGGAGACATGAGGAAATCTCTGGACCTGAGACCTATCTTTAAAATAAAAATTTTAAAAATAAGAAAAATTACAAATGAGTATCAGTTAACACACTTTCTTTAGATTTCCAAGTAGCTTCTGATTTTCTAATCCATTCTTTCCTCACAAAGGACTATTCACAACACAGAGTACAATAGGAAGTTTTAATCTTAGTAGAGATTAAAGATTTGTGACAAAGTAGACAGCAAAGAGTAAGGATTAAAGAAAATTCTCCAAGTAATAGGAAGGTAGAAATACTGTTCCCTGGAGACCTGAGCCAAAGGCTGGTATCTTCACAATGCATCATAGTTGCTCTTAGGACATAATTATAATATTTAATTTTGCTAAGGAAATGAGCCATTGTAGAGAAGTGTAAGAAGATGTAATAAGCTAGTGATTGAAGAACATAAAGGTAGATGAAATTTAATGTAAAGTACAATGTATTACGAATCTAAAAAAATAATTTAAATTACTTTTACCTCCTGATGGATTCAGCAGCTCTCAGGACATTATTCTGGATAACTTAATGAAAAGAGCAATCAACTACGAATAATCAGAGCTACAACATGAGGAAAGCACAGTTAAGAGTGGAACAATATTAAATAGAAAGTGAGTAACATGGCTTCTGTTTCAAGAGTACAGCCGCTTTATAAAATGTGGTCGGATTTAGATTTTTGTAATATGCAAAAGTCCTAAACAAAGGAAAATAAATTAATGAAATAATTTAGTTTATTAAATTTGCATTTAATAAACTAATTAAATGCAAATTTGTTGGCATGTTAAATGGCAAACAAAATTAACATATTCAGCTCTGTATGTGTGTGTGTGTGTGTGTGTGTGAATGTCTGCCCCAAAAAAGAACCTGCTCTTAAGTGTGGGTGCTCATTTATAAATCTTTATGCAGGGAACCTTCAGGGAGAAAAGAAACCATACAAAACAGGGACATTTGCAAATGTTAAACAGAATAATGGAAAGATTTAGTGATTTTTTGAAGGTCACAGAACAATTGAACGACCAGGCTGGGAAGGAACTTGGGCCTCCTCCCTTCCATGCAACACTGAAAATTAGCAGATGCTTTTTGCACCCACTTCCAATGAGAAAGTTACTAGCAGAAAGCTCGTTAAATGTTCCTATTCATAGTTTTGGAAAATCAATTTTAAAAAATGTTCTTTTAAATACTAACTTGACTTTCATAATTAGATGATGAAATTATTATAGATACCTAAGTAGAAATGCATATTAAAACATTATAATTTATTTTTATTATGAAATATTGACAAATATTAATATAGATTATGAAGATCCAAATTTCCAGATATCCCAGATATCTATGCTTGAATATTGCAACATCTCTTTCCTAACTGGAAATTATATTCTATAATTATAAATTTAACACTAGACAAAAAAAGAAAGAATTTGTCCCCCTGCAAGGAACTTAAAATTACTGTAAATATAACTGTTTTGATGACTTTTATTTTAAATTTAAATGCAAAAGATAATACTCCTATATTCCAGTAATACAAAATGCATCAGTAAACCTATAGGACCTCTGAGACAAGCAATTTCCAGGTAATCTCAGAAAGTAAAACTTTGCATTTTCTATGAATTTTACTACGCACTCTTCTAGAAACTTATTACTCATCCATTCAATCAGTCAGTCAATCAGCCATATTTTTATTCCATTAACTGTCATACTCAGGCAATGTATGGAGCATCAAACAAATATATGTTCTTGACCTTTAAGTTTTAAGAGACCACATTAAGAAGAATAATTAATTTTACTTTGCTAAAGCTTTTAACTTCCAATATTAACTTTATTGTGATAAAATCTTTCTTTCTTTCTTTATCTTTTTAGAGCACTTTTGCCAATTGTACACTGTTCAAGCTGGTTTTGATAAAAATTGAGCCAGGGTGGAAAATGATGTGGTAAATTGTAATCCAATTGAGATACTATAGGAATTGTGATAGTGTGAAGTCATGAGAAATGACCCAAATCAACAAATTGATGATGAAAGTTCAGTAATTTGAGAAAAGTCAAATGATTTGTGATGACTAATATTTGTAGGTTCAGTCACAGTTGGACAAATAGAATCTAATCACATTAACACTTTGGTGAGAATTGGACACTTTCTCAAAGGCCTCAGGAAGGAGATCCAGAAGCAGCATTAGGTTCCTACTAGTATAGGCCTTTGTGATATCTTTGGGAAGGTCTTTTTAATTAGCTGTGCACTAATTTCCTATATTTAGATGAGCTTAATTTTTTTAACTATTTTTTTATTTTAGTTGTAGATGGACACAATATCTTTATTTATTCATTTATTTTTATGTTGTGCTGAGAATCGAACCCAGTGCCTCACATGTGAGGCAAGCACTATGCCACTGAGCTACAGCCCCAACCCCAAGCTGAATGTTTAAAGTATGGATATTTGATAATTCTGACATGTAACCCACTATTTCAATTTCACTGTAACAGGTCAACTGATCCCCAATAAAGTTAAAGAATCCACTCAAGATAAAAGCTAGAGCTTATCTCAGATCTTCACATTGAATACCTTCCATAGCAAACTCAAACCTGTCCAAGAATTTTTCAAGGAAATCCTGTATAATTCAGCATTTATAAACAGACCTAACATACACGTAAGCCTAAATATGATAAGATCTCACATTGATGATAGAATATGTCAATACAATGGTGTATTTCCTAAAAACCACAATCAGGTAGGCAGCTTAAAGTGATTTGACTTCCATGTGCTATACTCAGCCACATCTAAGCTCCAAGTGATTGTTGTGTCTTCAAAAGCCAAGCATGCCCCAATGACACCCAAGGGAAATGTGTTGAAAAAGTTTAGACTTAAAGTTCAATATTCCTTCTAAAACACCTCTTTCAAATATGTTTTCTTTCACTGACAATTAAATTTTTTATTGAAAATTCTCAGTATTTCTGTGTAAGTAATGTAAAGATGACTTACACAGTGATTACATTTATTCATTTAGGAAATGCAAACTTCTTCAATCAATATATTTTTAAATAATTTTGATATTGCAATGATCCATCTGAATACCAGAAGTGTTTTAAACACTTGTGTTCACCTATATGCTATATGCTATCATTTTCTTGATGAGAAGTATGAATAGACTTTCACCTTTAGAAAGAATGCACAGGCAAAATGAAAGCTTGGAAAATATTTTAATAAGAAATTCAAGCTTTAATTCTATTTTGTTAATTTCTAAGCAATATACAGAAAAGACATATTTTAAAAGATTTGGCTATCTTCTATACTCTTTAGGATAAAACTAAAGATTAAGCATGTGTGGCAGATATATGGGGTAAATTATTTTAGAGTAATGATAACTTTTAAATAGATGCTGTGTTTCAGTTTATAAATTCTCAGAAAATAATATTTAAGCTTTTTGAAGTTAGTTTCACTGTATGTACAGGACACTGAAACTCAACTTCATATGAATGAAGAAACTTCACATAAACAGAGTCAGATTGGTTTTATTAGTGTACTTCCAATTTTTTGTTGCAAAAATGGGCTCAATTTTTTCCCCTTCAAAGGTAGTCCCCATCCTAACTTTCCTCTTTGTGAGAATAGTTCTTTTTTCCATTCACATAACTTGAAAATCTCCACACTATCTCAAACATATACCTATCTCCCCATCACTAATCCTTCTACTCTTGTTCAGGAATTTGTTGTCTACTTCCTGCACTATTTGTAGTCTACTCTTGATTCCTTAACTTTGGTATCTTCTTAAAATCCATCATTTGTTTTGCTACCAGAACTTTTCTTTTTCTTTTTCTTTTTTTTTTATTTCAGTACTGGGGATGGAATCCAGGGGCACTTAACCACTGAGGCACACCCCCAGCACTATTTTGTATTTTATTCAGAGACAGAGTCTCACTGAGTTGCTTAGCACCACACCATTGCTGAGGCTGGCTTTGAATTCACTATCCTCCTGTCTAAGCCTCCCGAGCCTCTGGGATGACAGGCGTGGGTCACCCCACCCAGCTACCAGAATTTTTCTACTGAATTGCTGCTATACAGTTTAAAAAGAAAGATACAGTCCTGTAATCTCTTCTACTCAGGAGACAGAGACATAACGATAAAAAGTTCATGACCAGCCTGGACAACTTAGTGAAATGCTGTCTCAAACAAATGAAATAAATAAGGTCTACGGATATAGCTCAGTGGTAGAGCCCTCCTGTGTTCAATCCCCAGTAGGAAGAGTTTGAAAGAGCAGAAAGAGAAAGATAAAAGAAATCTTTAAAAGAAGAGTTTTGTGTTTTTTGTTGTTGTTCTTGTTGTTTTACAGTAAGGGTTTTCCAGCTCCTGAAGTAGCATTATCTGATGGCTCCTCATACTTGGCAATAACTTCCTGAGGATAGGCCCTCTACAGACGGAATGTAGTAGATAACTAAGAGCAAAATAGTCTGAGTTTGAATCAGCTACTTAAAATAACTGTGACTCTGGGCAAGTCACATAACATCTCTGTTCCTCCTTAGCCTCACATATTGTGATATCACTCTCAGGAATTTTTGGTCAACCTTAAATTAAATTAGAAAGGGCCCAGGAAAATGCTGTGGAAAGCTAGGGAAAATGTGTCTATACTTAAGTACTCATGTCATTGTGACATGTCATTATGACTAGTTTTGATTGTTACTACTACTACCAGTATTTTGTTAAACTCCATGGAGTTGGGTGGGCCACAGCTGTTCATATTTTTGAAGATGCTCTCCATAAAAAGTCAATTCCCAGTAGACATTTGCTGAATTAGGCTTTGGGATTTAACAAGCTTATATCCAACTCTTTCAAGGTACAATGTCTTGTGTAGATGGTATGAACATCAGTCATTTCTTTTCCTTAAATTGATTTTATTTAAATTTGCATAGAATTTGATTTCTTTAACTTACAATATAATGAACCCTTTTTAAGCACACATTTGGATAAGTTTTGACCAATGCTTGTACCTATGTATTACCATCTCAATCAAGGTATGCACTATTGCCATTACCCCGAATTTCTGCAGTCAATTCACCAGTCTGTGTCACTCTATGCAACATTATCTGCTTTTCTTCCACTACATATTATTTTGCCTGCCAGTTATTTTTAATTTTTAAGCTAGAATTCTTTCTATGCCCCAAACTGAATCATGTTTCTACATAATCAACTTATTCAGTAACATACAAAAGGAAAACCATACATGATGCATAAATTGTTTTGAGGCAAGGAAGTAGGTACAGGTGGATTTTACTTGAAGCTTAATTTCAGAATGGAAAATAGCATTTTGTGCTTCCATAGCTGTTTTATTCTTGATACGTTGCTTCTGTTTTTGTTGTTTGGTATTTATTCATTTATTTATTTAGTGCAGTCATTTTAGCAATTCTAATCTTTGCTCCCTGTAACCCTGAATCCCAGCGTGGTGAGTACTGAAAACTGCAATGCTGCAATACTTTATTGACAATTTCTTGGTTCATTGTTCCTTATCTATATAATTATTAATTATATGGATAATTAATGAATAGAAGGGGTTGTATCCTGTGGTGTAGGTTGCAGCGAGGACCCTTAAAACCTAGCTAGCTCTGAATGCCCTCAATAGGCTACTCCATGGGTCTTTGAAGATCACTGACTTTGAGCACAGGCTTTGAGGGCGACACTCTGAGAGCTGCTCCAGGGGCAAAAAGATGCACAGAGGGTCTACAATAGTGCTAGTAGCTGTAGTCACCAGGCAGGGAATGGAGCCCAGGTGGCCTGGGGAAAGGGTCCAGAGGCCGGACATGGCCTGTAGACTCAGGACTTGACACACACACTCACACAAAAGAGGCCGGAAAGTGTCCGGAGGAAGCCCGTGCGTCATGGGGAACGAAGCCGAGCTGGACCCTGCCACGTCCGCCCCGCCATCCCCGGTACAGGACCCCGCAAAACCAGCAGCCCTCTGCCTGCTCCACCGCCGCGGCCGCCGCCAATGAAGCTTCTCCCGCTCCTAGGTGAGTGCTCCGCGTCCCTGTTCACTGCGGTTGCAGGAGGAGAGTCGCTTGTAGAAACAGGAGTTTTTTACAAGGTGGAGCTCATGTGGCAAGCATATCTGGCAGAGTCTCGGAGGAGAATTGACACAAGACTTCTCAGGATGTTTTTCTCCTTGGCCTTTCAACTCTGGAGCTTGGTATTCAAGGCTAGGGAATGTTACATTTTTACTCCTACTGGAGAAGTCCCCAAAGCCCTCAAAGGCTCAGACTTTGACCTTTTTTTTCTGATCTCCCCTCAAGAAACTTGGGACATCCAAGCCATTAGCACTTGTGGGCGGCTTCCTGACATTTTAAGGGGATTGTCTGCCCTGACTTTGGGTTCATTTAAAATACCATTTTGATGCTGCTGCCCTGAAAGATAATAAATCACATCTCAGAAGGCATATTAATTCTGGTTTAGACAGTATATACAGTCCTACGTGGGCCTGGGATTTAGAATTGAATGTTTAAGGATCTCTTGGTACCAGATAAGGGCAATTTATCTCAGATGTCTGTTTTCAGAACAATGACTTCATGATTCATAACTGTTGGTCCCCAAGCCGCCTCTTGAGAAGATCTGGAACAACAATAAAAAAGAAACATCCTATGCTTTTTCTTATCTTAACAGTCCATAAAATATCATTTCCAAGTTTATTTTCAGTAACTTTGAAATAAAATCTTGTTCTGTTTTTGTTTGTCATGTTTGGATGATATTCCATTTCTGGAAGATCAATCTGAACAGTATGTTGAATTTTGTTTTAATTTCCCCTAATGTAAGAAAATGTAAAAGTAATTATGTTATGAAATAGGCAGAATTAACAATCATTAGAGCACAGAAGAAAAAATAAACAACAATTACATTTGTCTTTGTAGATAATAAGGTATCATCTTAAAATAATACATATTCGAATATAAAGACCCAAATAGGAGATTTCCTAGATTTCTGAAAAACATTACAATAATTACTCCAAGAGGAGGAAAAGTGCTTGTAGGTCACCTTGGCACAATGATCTGGAAACAGTTTTTATTATAAAACTGTGCTGCTTGTTATATTTTAGTTTTGTCAGACTTTACTTGATAAAGATTGAAATCGAAAAAGGTCTTTTTCTTTTTGCCTAGTTGCTTTTGTGCTGTTATTTAGTGAAATGATCCTTTGGAAAATTTTCATGATCTATTTATCTAAATAGAAAGAAAGAAAAATATTTATATTTATTATATTCGAACTCAACAATGAAGGGGGTGTTTTTGAAAAAATGTTTCATTCTTCTGTTTTGTCTAGTGGGTTTTTCCACTTTGTTGAATTGTGCTCATACTCAAAATTGCACCAAGACACCCTGTCTCTCAAATGCAAAATGTGAAGTCCGCAACGGAGTTGAAGCCTGCTACTGCAACCTGGGATTTTCAGGAAATGGTGTCACAATTTGTGAAGGTAAGCCATTTTATTATTATCTTTTGTAGATCTTATTGTAAAATTTATTTCTGATATGATGGCATTTCTGTCTTCCAGAAATTAACTTGTTTCACTTTATACCATTAGATTGCAGGCTCTTGAAAAAAAGCTTAATTAACTGAACAAATTGGAACGTCCTATGTAAATTTATACTGTATTTTTTTGATTTTTGATGATTCCATGTGCATATATCTTTTGGTGTGAATATTAAAGTTTGCTCTAGAACCTAAACCGGAAAACTTAGATGCCCAGAGCAGAGTCAGTACTTGGAGAGCACAGGAACAGAGGTTTCATGGTCAGGTGATACTACAGTAGGTGGTACTTAGAGACTTTCCGAACATCTGACTAATAAAGTTGAGGATATTAAGAGATTTGAGGTTTTCACTTGCGTACTGTTAAGTGTGGAAAATAGAAGGGAAGGAAGGGAGGCAGAGAGAAGTAGAAGGAAATTTTGAAGACCTTCTATTCTGAAGTAGATTCTTTCATAGAACTTGATGGTAGAGCCCAGAGATTGCTAGAAAGGGCCCTCTAAGGGTGCCCATTGACTTAGTAAACAGAACACTATCTGATAAACAAATTTAGGTGATTCCTTGTGTGTGGTTTCCACCATCAGCAGCACTCTTCCCCTCCCGACAAGGCTCATTCAATCTTTATTTATTCTCTTTCATTTTCAAAAGAATCTAATTTTAACTGGGTCGATAGCACAGAATCTGTGTAGGAGAGAGAGAGAGAAAAAAAAATGTTCCAAGTTATATAAATTAGTTTTAAAATATAATTAAATGGCAAGTTCACATTACAGCTGTGGAGTATTATACTTCTAAATGTATTTAAGATAACATGGACTTTTTCCAATTAAGCCAGGATATTGTACATTGTTAATATTGCATGTGGTTGCTTATAGCATAAACAAGTTGTATCTCGTGATTCAATTTCATAGGCTCTTAGAAAGATTAAATATGCAGTATTATAGTAAGACCAAACCTCATCATAATTAGTTTAATGTTTAAAAAATGTACAGCAAAGCTACAGTTTGCTTAATGGTGCATTACATCAGGCATTGCAGTTTTTACGTACATTCAGAATTTGTAATGTACTATTCTACAATCACTACAAAATACTTTCCATAAATAATCATAGATTTTTATTGTGTATTTAATTGAATGGCATTATGGGAAGTTGATGGCTGAGTGACCTTCAAAATGTTGCATCAAATATATTAGTGTGCCTTTCCACTAATCATTACGAATTGTATCATTGTACTTCATAAGCAGCATTGCCTTTCTGTTATTTAGATGCTTTTCAACTGCCATGATTACCATCATTAACATCAATAAATTTTCACAATTTGGACTTTCAGCAGCTAACCAGCTTATAATCATGCTTTTAATGATTTCTTTTAAAAACGCGTCTGCCATTATCCAATGCAGTTGTTTTTCACCCAATTGCCTAAGTCAATAGCCACTTAAAATACAGAAAATATTTTCCACTGGAAAAAACAAAACAGCAAAAAAAAAAAAGACATTTAGAACTTTTGGCCTGTAATTTCTCCCCACTCAGAATACAATTTATAATGGAAATTATTTTTCTTATTTGTTAATGTTTAATTTATATCCCCTTTATATATAAAGAAAGTTATATATTCATTTATTTTGATATTTATTTTCTGAGGTATGTAATGTCATCTTAAAACTAAAACTGCTTAAACAGTGATTTCTATCTTTTTTTTTAACCTCTTAACTAATTCCCTAACAGAGTTTTGAGATATCTTCTCACTAATATATTCCTTAGAATTAAACCTAAAGCATTGTATTCTCAATCACTCAGTGGGTTATATTTTGAGTTAAAGATTTTTTTCCTTGACATTTTCATCTCTAAAATCATTCCTCACATTTCTTATCTTTCTCTACAATTTATATTGCATGAATAAGAAATGTCTGGATAGGAGTTTAGCTGTTAAGGTGTCTATTTATTTAGAAATAAATGTTGTTGTTTTTTCTAGCATCATCACCCTCATGACCACCATAAAATGTGGGTCTCTTAGCCATACTTAAGAAATAATCCAGTCTCACTAAATGTACAAGAACAATTGTTGAACTAGTCTTGTACAACTTGGATTACATGATTCCATAGAAATAAGTATTAATAGAAGTGAATTTGTTTTATTTAATCAGTTTACTGACAAATATTTATTGATCTCCTTTATCATGATTATCAGTACTATCATCATCAAATAGAAATTAGAAGCAGAAGTAAAGGGAAGCATTAAGTCCAATGCCTGTGCGGGTGAATGGATGAATATACGAGTTCCTCTACTTGCAGATAAACTCATTAGGTGGGGCTGTGTTCTTAGGAACTTCATGGAATCTGAATGAGAAAAAGGATTGCCCCAGATGAGGATAGAAAGGATCAGGAAAGATGTAATTGACAGCTTGTGCATATGTATACGAATCTTTTCATAGCCTGAAACATGACCACCATGAAACAACATCACAAGGAAAATAATGAAGTATTGGGGCCTAACTCAGGGAGAAACATCTTGCATTTAACAGGCATTTTTTCCATCAGTATCTAATAACCATATATGTGCTTCTAGTTGGACATGTTGGCACACACCTGTAATCCCAGCACATTGGGAGGTTAAGGCAGGAAGATGGCCAGTTCAAGGCCAGCCTCAGCAACTTAGTGAATATGTGCTTCAAGAACTCAACTGGAAGTTATAGCAAACTAAAGAGGAGCTTTAGTAAAGGGAGAGCAACTGCTATTGTAATAGCTATCTAGCAGGAAGAAATAGCCCATGGATTCAGAATGTTGGGGAAGTATTAGTTCAAACAATTCATTAGCAGGATTCTATCTGCACTAAAATATAAGTGCAGAGAACAAGTGATTGCTTTTGTGCTAGTTTGTTCCTTGGTAATAAAGAGGATGCTCATCAGTAGGCATCAGAATCAATACAAGACCTACAAAATGCAGGTGTATGTGTGACGAATGTATGCATATCCGTTAACCCAATTAACTGTACTGTCTGAACCATGTTTCACAAATAGTAAGTTTTAAATATTTAATGAAGTCATAATTTCCACAATAGAAATGTAAACACAAAATAATTCTAACTATTCATCTTCACATCTCATTTCTAGAATATTTCATATTTAACTTTAACTATGATAGACATAGACAGGTTGAGCATTCCTAACCCAAACATCTAACATCTGATATGCTTCAAAATGCAAAAGATTATGAGCCCAAACATGATCACAAGTAGATAATTCCATACCTGACCTCATGCGATAGGTTGCGGTTTATGAATTACCTTTAGATCACATAGATGTGTAACTTCTGTGAAGTTACATACCTAGAATATAGAGTAGATCAAATCTACCTGGTTCAGGTCACTCTAGAAAAAGTATTTTTAACGATAGCTTCTAAATCTCAAGGCTTCAATGGGTATCTTTTTATATTTTCTTTCTGTTTCTGTCTAGAATTGTCAGCTCCTCTGATAGTTCGTCTGAAATTCTTCTGCCCTTATATATTTATTACATTTTTGTGATACAGAAACTTGAGGTTGAGAGCTGAGCAATACCTAAGCCAGCATGTGTTTCCTTCCTCCCGTCCTTCTTCCTTCCCTCATTGTTTCCTTTCTTCTTTTCCTCTCTCCTTTCTTCCTACCTTTCCTTCCTTGTTTTTTTTTTTAATTAAATTAAAATGTTTGGAAGGAATTGGCTCTTTATTTTTAGATAATAATTCAGAATATCAAAAGAATTAAAATATATGTCTCACTAATATTGCACAGGCATATTATATATCATATATGTCACTAAAAATCTTTAGGGAAGCAATTATTTTTGCAAAACAAGTGCATTTTACATACTTCAGAAGAACTTCCCAACTGAATGAATACTGCTCAAAATTTTGTTTAATATGAAGAATGTAATCTGCTTATAATTTTGTGCAAAGTTAGAAAAATTATGATTGTAACAATTTTTTTCTATTTGCCTCAACAAATGTTTTCAGTGAATAGTGTGTACAGCTTCTGATAATTTGTTTTTTTCTGTTATGTTTGCCAACATGTATTAAAATGCAACTTTTGGGAAAAAAATAAAATAATAAAA
>CM053400.1:59736719-59752391 GCA_028644305.1 Xerus rutilus | reverse complement strand
TGGTACTGGGGATTGAACTCAGGGGCACTCGACTCCTGAGCCACATCCCCAGCCCTATTTTGTGTTTTATGTAGAGACAGGGTCTCACTGAGTTGCTTAGCGCCTCGCCATTGCTGAGGCTGGCTTTGAACTCGCGATTCTCCTGTCTCAGCCTCCCTAAGTGCTGGGATTACAGGCTTGAGCCACCGCGCCCGGCTTGTCCTGCCACTTTTTTAGGAACTGCTAAGAAATTAAAATTAAATAAAAATGTGCTTTAATTATGGATTTTTAAAATATATTTAAATTCTCTGCTGCTATTTCAGAAAAATACTAATAGAAAGGAGAGCAAAGGGAGAACAGAGATGCACTTTTTTAAATATATATATATTTTGTTGAAGATGGACACAATACTTTTATTTTATTTATTTATTTTTATGTGGTGCTGAGGATCAAACCCAGTGCTTCACATGTGCTAGGCAAGTGATCTACCACTGAGCTACAATCCCAGCCTGAGATGTACTTTCAATACCACAAAATAAGCCCCTGAGTTTCCATTTTTGGCTTTGCTTATTATAGATCTACTCTTCTGTCAATATGTTAAGGTTGTAAACTTTATTTTGCAAAATTGGTAACATTTCCTTTGTTCTGGCACTATCCTTTGGCCCCCTTTTATAGGACATCAGTATATTTCACAGCCAACTCTGATTATTTTAGAAAAATTATCAAGTCTTCTATTGGTCTAATTTTCTATTATTTCTCTTCTTGCCAATTGAGTCTCTTAAATGCTTAAATAAATTCAAAATTACAACTTAATAACAAAAAAAGTAATGTACTGCTGTTGATTTTACTGCTTTCTGTGAGCTAAGCTAAGCTCTTTACATGTATTTATGAACTTAATCCTCACAACTCTCAAAAGTAAAAGCTGGTATTATCCCCAATTTATAGATTAAATAATTTGCCCAAGAAAGCATATTCAGATATGCTTGTAAAATTTTCAAATGACCTTGTGAGGTAGATCTGTAAATAAGGAAAGTGAATCTTTCCCAAGATAAAAGTGAATTATTTGGGTTCTATCCTTTCTGAACCTTCTTTTTATCCCAATAATATTATCAAAATGATTGAGTTGTTTTTACACGTTAACTTTTGGCACAAGTGCAGGGAAGCTACAACTGTTAATAGGTTGTGATGTCTTGATAATATTCACAGATGAGGCACAAGTGTTTAGCTCCTGTTCACCCACTTCCCTTGAGCCATGTTAATTGACTAAAGCAGTGAAATCAGAGGTGGGCCACGAGAAGCCCACAAATGAAGAGTGACCTTCTCCAAGCAAACTCTGGTGCCATAAAAGGGGGCACTCCACCCACACACAGTTGGTTGCTGTGATGATGATGGCTTTTCCTCCTGGTGCTGGCCCTCTTTCCTTTTTCCAGAAATAGAGTAGAAATCTAGGTGGTTGGTTGAAATACTATTATCTAAGGCTACACAAATTGAGCCCTCTATTACCCATTGTTGGTTGCCCCCAGATAAGGGGGCAAGGAAGTACTCTCAGAAGAGACTTGGTGATCTACTTGAAGGAACTCTTGAAGGTGAAAATTGATGCCACCTTTCTGTCTTCTTCCAACCTATGCTACCTGCAATATGCCCTCCCAAGTGCACAGAGAATTACGAATTATCTTATGATAATTTGCCTGTCTCACAGGAAAAACCTGGGGCAAGACACCTGTAATAATCAATGCTATTTGTTGATTATAAATAGGAGAGTCATTTAAGCATGACCAGTCACTAAAGAAAAGCCAACAGTAAAAAGACAAAGATGAATAAGAAAAACTGGCCTGTAAAATAACACTTTTAGGAAGAGCAGAAGAGATTAAAAGGAAAACTTCAATTTATTTATGTTCAAAGAAATTCTGGAAACTTTTGTACTCAACAAAATAGTATAGGCTTCTATGTACAAAAGAACTATCATAACACAGAAACCTTCCTACTTGGATAGATCCTCAAACTTCATGCCATTCAACCTCTTACATCTCCATTCTTCTTGTTCTCTTTTTTTGTAGAAGGAGGTATCAAGACAATAGCTGGTAAATTGTTAGTGTTGCAAACAGTGCTTGAAAACCACCATAAGATTGATGCTAAAGTCTCCTATTTCTGGGTTTCCTATCCTGCAAGGACAGTTAGGACATAGAATAGGGAAGCTACAAATATCAAATTTATTTGCACATCAATGGAGAATATACTGGGACTTCAGTAGTCAAGATATTCAAAGAATATCAGCTCAGTATAGTCCCCCTTTTTATAATATACCAGTTTCATCTGTTTGTTATCTTTTCCGTTAACTGTGCCCAGACCTTTCTTAATGCATCCTCAGCTTTACTTCATGGGTTCAACAAAGCAATAGCAACCTAACTGCATGATTTCCCCATGCTTTTCCACATTTTAATGTTATTCATACGGGAATGGAACCCACACATAGTAACCAGGAATAGTGCATTGTGCTAGTGAGAGCCTCAGTTCCATTTGATTGAGCTCAAACTTTCTTTTTTCTTTTTTTTTAACATACTATAACTTCCATGGTTATAATAGTACAGTTGTCTGCAGTCTCCTCTGTTCTTTTAAATTGATCTCTGGAGCTGGCATGACAAATGCAGGAGATGCTTCCATCTACTCTGGTACTCCTCATCCCCCCACTCATGACTTCACATCATGATACTTCTTCCTGCTGAGCCCGAATGTGACCTCCAAGTTCTTGTCCTAATCTGACTAGGTAGGTGCCACAAAGGATTAGAGATTAGAGCATAAATAAAAATTGTTTTCCCATGTTTTCCCTGGTGGCTTCCTCCCTTAAAAGGAATTTCTGAATCCATCTTCAAAGAGCCCTCCTATATTACAGTGCCCCAAAGTAAAGTATTCAATATAATCTGATCAGTGAAGGAAGCACTATATTGGAGTCACTTGAACAACTAAAAATAGGTGGAAGGCTGTAACACAATGATTTTTGTATTTGCTTTTGTGGTGCACACCCATTGGGGGAGAGGGCAGGAGGGTTTTGTTTTGAGTGATGTTATAATTACCATGTAACTAACACCTGGGGTGGGGGAAAATGCTACATAATGGAACTTGCCCTTGGTTGATTTTCAAAAGAATTTGGCTAAGTATGTCCAGGGATGGTGAGAGTGAAATTGATCCAAAGTCCTCTTAGCTCAAAAGGAATCTAAGGTCAAATTTCTCCATTCAGAGGATAATACATATTGTCAGACATCAAGTAACCTTTGTATTAGGCTCAATAAATGGGGTAGAATGATCAGAGGAGAAACTGGGCCTTTTTAATATTGGAAATATTCACTTCCCCTCTGAATCCTCTTGCATTATCTCACAAGTGAGCTTTTTGTCGAAACCTGACATTCAAACTTTAACAACCTTCTTATACTAGGAAGGATTGTTTTCACTCTGCCTGGCATTGCTAAAATCAACTAAAAGATTTTATATTTAGGAGAATGTGGGGAAAATGACTTGAGGAATTCTAAACATATAATCTCAGTTAATTTTCTACTTTCTTTCTGTTTGAGATATGATTTTATATCCTATGTTTTATCAACCATCTAACATATATTATAAAATATTTACATATATGTATTTAACATTTGGATTATCTTTTAAAAATAGATAAAACTATACTTTAATAGGTATAAAAATAAATTTTCTGAATTTTAAAATGCCAAGATTATTGAAATATTTTAGTTCCTTGACCTATTTTGATCCATTGCCATTGATCATAGATGACAGCTATCAACCTTAAATTACTGTAGTTTCATACATAGGTCTGGGTAGGGTGAGAATGAGGATATTATGAGAGGAAGAAGATGTAATGAGAACAATTGGAATATAAGGGAAAACCTGTATTCACATGAACATAGTGGATAATGGTATTTTATATTCAACTCAAAGAGTTTCCATTATAAATGTGGTTACCTTGAGTGTTGTTGGTCAGACAAACTCAATTCCTGCAGACTTTTTATATGTGGGATTTGCTATGAGGCTATGTTATTTTCTGTATTAACATGATTTGATTTTTTTTTGTGCATTCTTGTGTTCAGACACATAATTTATATTACCAAGAAATCCAGATTATTATACAGATTCGTAGATTTTCTTTATAATATTTTACAAGTTTTCAAATAAATCACCATAGACAGAATGTCAGAACTGTTCAAGCCTTATACTTATTTTAAGGAAGAAATTAACACTTTTGGTCCTTTATTTGCCATGGGAAGAGATAATGACTTTCTCTAGGAAGATTAGAATCTAACCAAACATTGTAGGCTAAATATAGCATATAAAGCCTTGTGCCATTTGTGAAAATGCTATCAGGGAGAAAACCCAATGACTGAGTTTCTGCACTGTATTTTTTAGGTACACAGATTTAATTTAGAGATTATGGTTTGAAAATAAAATTTACTGTATGAGTGTTTTTGGCTGATAAGAAATTGATTTTGTGACCTTGGTACACATTAATTGAAATATCTGGCAATGAGTTTCGACTAGGTTAAAGGAGCCATACATACTGGGAACCACATTATTCCTTCACATTGAAAGTGTGAGTTAATCACTTCATTACCATTATAAGGAAAGAAGCTACATTTTACTAGTAGGGAGGAACTAAATAATCCCCTACTATTGCATAACAAGTGTGTTATATGTAACTAACATTATATTTTAAATATAGTGAGACAACTATTATGTTTAGTTGGATCACTATATTGAAGGTGAAGTCTTTTAATTTATTTAAGAATTATATTACTGAAGATTATAGTATTTTATATTTTCTAATATTTCAAATGTTGTTTATAAAATCATAAATAAGAAAGTATGCGCTGATGACTATATTAAGACAAATAAAAATTATTTACATTTTAAATTAGTCATTAAATTTTTGTATGTAGTTTTCAAGATGTTAGAACCATTGGCACCTATTTAAGTGGTCAGTGTCTTCCATGAAACCAAATGTTAGATTATTTAACAGGTATTGACTCTGGTTGTATTTACACAGGAAAAATGGATTTCACAAGAGAAAACAAATTGTGAAATTTTAAAAATCTATTCAAAGAACTCCAAAATACATAATTTCCATGAGATTCTTCAGATTCAGCTACTCAGATCATTATCTGTACAATAATCATCTAGAAAAATGCACATTTTTTTATCTTTTGTGTGTTTAACATAGGAACTGAAATGTAGGTCATGTCTATGAAGTGATTTCATGCTGTTGGCCCTTGCTGGCCAAGAACACATTCTGAGTCTTAAAGAATTTAATATTAAATGTATAAATAAAGTCATGTTTAACCATTAGAATTAGAATTGGAAAGGAATATGCAGTCTTTGGTGCATTTTTGATAATAAGGTTAACATGTTCATACAGATCAATCAAGTTTGACCAGATTAAATGGAAGCTAAGGTCATTTTAACACTTACTTTTATAACTTTGTCTTTGTGGCAATATTTTCATATTCTGAAATAAAAGAGTTGTGTATCCTTTGTGTCAGAAAGGTTCTTATGCCAGGTTTCCTGGTGCCATATGGAGGATAAGTTCTGAAAATTATTTCTGGACCTTTATAAACACAGAAACCTATTGAGAATACTCAGAAAGAACAACAAATCTCTGCTGCATACGCAATGCAGGAAGGAGAGCAGATGCGTGATTATATTGTTATGTTTGTTCAACTAATGTTATGTTCATTGGTGCAGTTTCATAATGGAATACCATGTGGAGGAGAATGATCTTATAAATGTGTTTTGGACTTTAGATTTCAGTTTGTTGGTGACAAATATGTCAAAAAATTTTCAGTAGAGGCATTAATTGTTGTTTTATAGTCAATAACCTCTTTATACTTATCCTTTGAAAAAACATCAGATGGTTCCTTTAAGAATAAATAAGTATAAAGTCAATATGAGTTGAAGCAAGGCTTTATATAGTAGTCCATAGTACAAATCACATTATTATGTTGTGGATATAAAAGCTATATCTTATCAATTACCAGTGAGATAACTTTAATAAAAGATTCCAGTTACTCTAATTGTAATCCAAGGACGTACTACTATAATATTGGCCCACTGTATTTTCACATTAATTTCTTTACTCATTGAAAACAAATTGTGCTTCCAAAAACATTTAAAATGGAATTTAAATACAACAGACTTAAAGGGTAGAATTTAAAATAAAATTCTGAAACATAGTATTCAAAACTAGGGTATCAAGTACAGATAATAAAATACAGAGGAGAAAAAAATAGCTATTGTTGATCTCAAAGTAGGTATCACAGGATGAAGCATTATGATGGAAATCCACTGTGAAAATACAAACCTAAGCACTTAGATTCAGAAAATGAATTTTGATGATTTCAATGAAAATTGATCAAAACCTCATGAAAGTAGGTCACTATATTCAGTGGGAAGTAGAAGTATAGTTTTGTGTGGGAAGCGGAACTATGGAAGAGACAGATCCTCTGAGGAAGGCATCCACAGTGTGAGTCTGGGTTCTGGAATTTATTACTTTCCATATCTACTGAATGTAAATAGCTTTATCAATATCAGAATGGTTATTGAGGATTAAGTAGGATAATAAAAATAAAGCACCTAATTAGAATACTAACCACATAGAAATGCCTCAATAAATGTGGACTCTCGCTTGTAAATCTGTCAACCACTTTCTCTCTCAAAATTGTTTTTGGAGATACATTCTCTTTTTACCTTCCTAGACCATTCAAGAAAAAGAAGAAGGTCAATTGGGCAGCAAGGTTCTGTGAGTAGTCTTACCTATGTAGTAACACTTGCTCTTCTGCTTTTCCCAGATTCCATAAACAGAAACACATATGTTCACATCCCTATACATGAAATAGGGACATATTAATGCTTACTTGTTATCTGCTTGCTAATTCTTCACTTATATTTTAGGCTTACTGTGGCCAAAGGAAAAAAAAATCAGAAAAAAATTACTTCTTTAAAGAGTGAGTTTCTTTAAATCTTTATAACAATTACCTGTCCATGATGGAAGACTATATTTAAAATAAAAGCATGTTTACAAAGAATATCTGGGATCTAATTTTCAAATCATATTTATATTTATATGTGTGTATATAAATATAAATACAATTTATTATGTTCATGCACACATATATACACTCACTTATGAACACACTAATGAATCAAATTATCCAATAAAAGATATTTAGCATTGAAAGCATGGTGCCTAATGAGTTATATAAAATATTGAAAGAAACATTTTAAAAATCTAAATTCTCAGACAATAGTTATTTTCTATGAAGCTTTATCAAAATTAATTAACAAATATGTTAACATCCATCACAAATTTTTATTGCTTGAAAACAGTGGTACTTACATGAACTCTTGTACAAACCTCTTTATTAGAAAATTCTAAGTATTTTGTTAATTTTAAAATATCTCTCACTGAAGGGAGATAGATAAATAATAGATGATAGATACTTCCTGTATAGAAAATTTCTTTAATCATCATCATGCATTTAAAAAGCCTTGAAGGAGGCAGGGCATAGTGGTGCATGCCTATAATCCCAGCGGCTCCGGAGGCTGAGGCAGGAGGATCGCTAGTTCGAAGCCAGTCTCAGCAAAAGAGAGATGCTAAGCAACTCAATGAGACCCTGTCTCTAAATAAAATACAATATAGAGCTGGGGATGTGGCTTAGTGGTTGAGTTCCCCGAGTTCAATCCCTGGTACTAAGGAGAGAAAAAAAAATTGAAGGATACTTTAGCATAAAGCTTATTGGAATATATATATATTTCCGGTAAAATGGTAGAAGAATTGAATAATTGGCACAACTTTGATTCAAAGATTAGAATTTGTTGTCTTACATCACAAGTGATCTATATCATCTCCAGTAGATTCTTAAGCACTTGAGAGAAATTACTGACCCATCAAATAATCTTATTAGAAAGAATTTGTGATTTTCAATGTTGCAGAATGATATTATTGAGAAGGGCCTGATGGCAGGTCATTAAGTCAGTAAGGCGCGAGTATGGGATCCTACACTTTTTCTCTCTGACTTCCTATTAAGTGATACAAACTCTTCTCTATATACGCATATCTGCCATAATGTGACAGGACCCAAGAAGTCCTTTACCAGAATTGAGCTAATGCAGGTGCCACAACCTTGACCCTAACTCAACCTTTTCTCTTTAATATGTTACCTGTTCTAGGTATTTTGTTGACTTACACAAAGCTCACTACTATAGAAAACTTTCCAGTATATAAAAAGTAGGGAGGCCAATATGAATCCAATTAATTAAGAATGAAAAGACAGCCTTTTGAGACTAAAGCTCAATTTCATACTTTTTAAAAGTTAAAACAGACTTGTTTGCACTTGGCCAATGGTGGAAACTCCCATTGAGCTTTCCCAAGTCTAAATTTACTATTATTATTTTTAACTCATTTCTTCAAAAACTTTACCTTTTCTAAAATGTCCTGAAATAAAGCATTTAAGTCCTTCATATAATGCATTTTTTTCTACTTTCATTCTGTAATTTGGTAAGAAATTACTATGTTGTGACTTACATTGCTTTGTTTTTAAAGTTACTTATAATTCTATTTTGCAGCTTTTATTCTAATTAGTCAATATATCTAAATTATAGAAAAAACACAGTTGCCATTTTAAAAATGTTTTAAATAATAACATGAAAAATAATGCCCTACCACAAATCTAAAAATAAATTCTATAGTCTCTATTATTGTAAAATAATAGAGCATTAAGGATGAATGAAATTGGAAGCGTGCATGAATAATTAACCATTCATTAATTCATGCCTAATTCATTCAATAAATACTGTATAGCACCTATAATACATTCAGCACTTTACTAGGTTAAATATAAAGTAAAAATAAAACAAGCACATGTGGTCTTCATTGATTCTAGGAGGATAAAAAAATTTAAAACAAAAATATACAAATGGATACTTAATGATTTGAGGGAAATGTTTATAAGGAGGCAAAGTATAAACTGAAAACTGAGCTGGGAATTGACCTCCTAAAGCATGTGCTTGAGGATAGGAATGGTGAGAAGTGACTATTCAGGACATGGACTTATAAAAGCTTAAAGAATGAAAGTGAAATTCAAATTTTCGGAACAAAAAATAATTGTTGAAGTACTAAGTAAAGGCTGTAATCAGAGGGGACATATCTATAAAGTTGTTCACCAACCATGTCTATGTAGGACTCTGATATTATCTATAGGAAAATTGGGTTCATCTCCAAATATTTGCATTTATGAATATCACATCAGCTTCTACAAAGGAAAATGAATTGGAAACCACCCATGTGTGGATGTTGCCTCATCAGGTAGGAGGCTATCAGATTGGTCAGCTAGAGACAATATTGTCTTAATCAAAATGGCTATGCAAAAAACTAGAAGGAGATAAATGAGAGAAATATGTAAATGTAGAGATCTATAGATCTTGGCAATAGATTGGATATTCCAAGTAAGAGAGGAGCAAATGTGAGAGATATGTCTTAAGATTCCATCATGAACAACTAGGTGGATATTGAAGCATCATTTAGAAAGGGAAATGTATATAGAGGGAAATGATTAGTGCAGTTGTGGACATGATAGGACTGACATACTACTCATAAACTCATTTCTTCAAAAACTTTACCTTTTCTAAATGGAGACACTAATACATGTTAGTCTGAAACTTTAAAAAGTCTGGAATATACAGATAATTTTTGGAGTCACTAACAGAATATTGGTGGTAGTGTTAGACACAAAAGCAAATGTGATCAAAGGCACTATATAGGGAAAGCTGATAGAATGAGAATAAGAAGGAAGCAAGCCTAAATCCTAAGAGTCAAATCTTATAATCAATAGAAACATTTAAGGGAAATTGACAGGATTCCAGAATGTGACCTTAGGTGAGAGTAAGTATTTTATTAATGGAAGAGAGTGGTTATGTCAAGAGAGAGTTTATAGTTCCAAACAATTGAGATGTCCAGTGGAAATTGAAAAACACCCAACAACTTTATAAGTGTAGAGATGAAGGAGGACATTAGCAAGAACTGTTTTGATGCAGTTATGGTAACCAAATCCAATCTATTTTGGACTGGGCAGTTTCTGAGAGGGGGAAAAAAAGGTGATAGCCAAGTGCTTATAATTTCTCTAAATTGTTTGGCTGTAGAAAGATAAGCAAAAAGGTCAATATGGAAACTGACCTTGTTAAAAGGTTGTTGGGAAAAACAACATAGTAAAGCATAGGATATAATAGAAATGGCTAGAAAGAAGAGTAGGCCCAATAAAGGCAAAAATGCATAAACTACAGAGCACTGGGAAGTACCCCAGTGCTGAGTAAGGGTTGAGAACAAGGGAAGCTTCTGGCTTACTTGTGATCACAGCCACTGATCTGGCTTTGGAGTACTCTTGTGTGCTATTTCTAATGTGTGAGTGGTGAAGACAAAAGAGGAAATAATTGTAAACTATGTAGGAAAATGATAGGAGTCTTGCAATATTGATAAGGAAAGGATTAAGGCAAAGAGATTATCCATATAAATGACCAAGCAATATGTCAAGATGGCAAGATGTCATGTGGTAAACTTCCAATGATGCCTCACTTCCTGTCTTCCTCCATAGATAACCACCCCAGCATCCCTTACCCCTGCTCACTACACGTTGCCTTAGGAGCTTTCTCCACACAGTCTGCTGAGCAATAACTATAAAATAATAAAAATTATCATGGGAATATACCTCATTGTAATAAATGTTGCTGAATTTTTTTATCCTAGTTTCTTCAAAATTTTCAGACTGAACATCCAATATATGTACATTTGCTTATTAGTTATATTTGTATCATTTCACATTATGAAATACCCCAAAGTGGAAATGTATAAGATATAGGTAAATTAAGCAATATGAGCCCTGTTTTCTTTGTATAAATAGAATTCTCTGCATATGTATTGGGGCACATTGCCTCAGGCATCTGGAAACCTCTAGTACCAATGAGGCACTCTGACAAGTGTATCACAGTAGCCTGTCACTGACAATACTGTATTGCCATCTTAAGTTATGTATAGAAATTGTCATTATTACACTTTCTGTTACACAGTGATTTAGATATTGAGATTGGCAGCTACTTTTAACTAATGTTCTTGGTTAAAAAATATTCATCTGAAACTGGAAGTTTAAAATAGCACTTACATCTTCTTCCAAATACCCTGTTTAAAGGATACCATCATGCCATGATTGATCCATTTTTGTTACATGACACACATGTTGAGATTAAAGTGTCTCCAAAGCATCTTACTGCTACAGAATACCTCCCTTATGGTCCAATTCATTTTTAGAATTTACCCAGTCTCTTTTCCAAGATACATGTTTTCCATCCTTTTGATAATCTTTTGAGACTTCAACTTCGATTGTTTACAGTTATTTCAAATAGGACACCAGCTGCTCTTTAGTTTTGATGAGTCAACAACTTGGAAAATATTTGAATTTCGAGTAGAACACAGTGTGAATTTGAGTTTCTGTTTTATTTTATTAGTATCAAAATATTATTTTCAACCCCAACTTATAAAAGAAGAAAAATTGGTACATACTGCTTTTTTAAAAAATAATTGTCATTCTTTTTTGTATACTTCCCTAACCAAGAGAACAAAATTAGTCATAATACTGCTGTTTAAGAACTTAAGTATTCAGCCAGGCACCATGGTGCATAATCCCAGTAACTCTGAGGCCTGAGACAAGGGGATGGCAAATTCAAGGCTAGCCTTAGCAACTTTGTGAGACCCTAAGCAACTTGGTGAGGACCTGTCTCAAAATAAAAAATAAAAAATGCTGGGAACATAACTCAGTGGTAAAGTGCCTCTGAGTTCAATTCCTAGCATAAAACCAAACCAAACAAAACTTAAGTGTGAGTCATGCTTTTCATAATTTGCTTAAGCTTGGCCACTCCTGCCTTGTGACATCTAAAAAGAAGTTATATAAATTTTGTCTCTGGTTTTCCATTTTAGATGGGAAATGAGATATTATATAATAACTGTAAACTAATCTCAAGTTATCAATGGGAGAAACTTACCAGTTGTACAGTACCTACTCAATGCTAAAAAAATTAGATGCTACTGTTAAATTGATAAGTTCTGTGTTTTTGTTCATAAATATATTTTAATGAACTTTTTTGTTTTTATAAAAGTGATATATACATATGGTAAGAATTTCAAGCCATTTAAAAAGTCAAGGGCAAAAGCAAGCCTTCACTCAAATCCCCAACTCTTAAACCCACTTTTAGAAATTTAATTAACATTATTCAGGTTATCTTTCTTTGCATGAATACCTACGAAAGGATATTTAGATGAGGTAGAGAATATAAGATAGACTGTTATAACAATTATCATTTATATGTTATTTCACTGAAATATGTCTACTCTCATTTTACTAGAATTTAACAGAAGAAAAAGAAATTAATTTGTTAACTAGAAGTTAACAAAAGAAAAAAAAATTACTGATTGTAGATTTCTATCTTTAATCAACAAAAAAGCAATTAAAACACTATATTTAAGCAAAGTTATATGAATATAATTAGAGTGCTAATTTTTAAGTGAATTTGATTTCAGACAGTATTCATGTATCAGTTGCTATAAAAGGCAATTGATTATCATGGTAACACTTTCTTCTTCTTTCTCTTCCCTTTATGCCTGGTTTTTATTGCTTATACTACTTTTACTTTGTCAAAGGTTATAGAACTGACACACTGCTCTACCATGATTCACACCATAATTTTGTCTTGATTTTATTATAAAAGATTGGTGCTGCCTTGAATCATTTTCACTAGAATCTTCATTTCTGTTGGTTTTCTTGTTACATGCAATGTATCCATTAACTTTCTTTTTTAATAACTTTTATTGATGTATTATAACTATACAGAGTATTCAGATTCATTGTGATGTATTTGTACATGCACATAACATACTTTCATCAGTTTCATTCCCCAGGACCTCCCTTTTTCTTCCCCTCCCTACTTCTTCCCACTTCTTTGGCTCCACTGGTCTTGATTCTGTTTTCATGAGATTTTTCCCTGTCCTTTCCTCCGCCCAGTCCTTTTATCTTTCTATCTTCCTCATATGAAAGAAAACATAGATTCTTGTCTTTCTGAGTCTGGCTTATTTCTAAGTGAACTTATCTGAATTTCTTTACTGAATTTGTTGTTTTCAAAAATGGTTTCTAGTTCACTGTATTGTTTTCCTCTGTATTTTCAAATGTCTTAGAGTTTCCTTTATGCTTGAAATTTTTGTCTAGATATACTGTTTCCAAGCTGTCATCACTAGAAATTTTTGAACCATATTTTGTGTATTTGGGCATTGACTGCTGTCATGCCAAAGACAGAGGCTTGTTGCATTTCCTGTCTCATGGTTGATAGGTCTTTTCTGCCTGGTGGATACATTCAAACTTTACTGAGACTCTGTCTTCAAGGGCATTTCCTTTTGTTTGTTTCTTTTGGTAGGATCTTCACTCCTGAGTTTGCACCATTACTTACACAAGTAAAATAATAATCAGCATCTCTATATACTTCAAATACAAGAAGTTAAATGGTTTAGCACTAATCACACACACTTTTTTTCATTGTTATTATAGTGTAGTATTTTATTTTAGCTCTCCCACCCCAATTAGTTATTAGTACTTTTTTTTTTGGTACTGGGGATTTAACCCAGGGGGACTATACCAGCCACGTTTTTATTTTTATTTATTTATTATTATGAGACAGGGTCTCTGTAAATTGCTTAGGGCCTCGCTAAATTGCTGAAGTTGGCTTTGAACTCATGATCCTCCTGTCTCAGCCTGGGCGTCCGGGAAGAAGAAGAGGAATCATAAGAACTTATTTTTTGCCAGAAAGTTTCCTGGTATCTTTGCTTATATTAACTCACATAATATTACAGTATCTGTTTTCAGATGTAGAAACTGACACATTGCATAATATTATCCTTCAAGCTCATAGCTGAATGGTATTTTAAACACATGGTTGCTACAGAAAACAGGTTCTGCACTGGATGCGACATGGGGGAGGTGGGGGGCAGGAAAGGGGAATGGGTATAGTAAAGATGGTTGATAAAAAAAATATATAAATATATATATATACTGTTCATTGAAAGTGCATATAAAAGTGTTTAATATGAAGAATGTAATCTGCTTATAATTTTGTGCAAAGTTAGAAAAATTATGATTGTAACAATTTTTTTCTATTTGCCTCAACAAATGTTTTCAGTGAACAGTGTGTACAGCTTCTGAAAATTTGTTTTTTTCTGTTATGTTTGATAACATGTATTAAAATGCAATTTTAATAATAAAATAAAAAATAAAAATAAAAAAAAGAAAACAGGTTCTGAATTGCTACATTGTATACTCATTTTGAACTTACCCTTTATTTAATAATGTTGCTTTAGATTTACTTGCATATTTCCATTTCTTCTATTTCTTCCTGTTGTCATTAATTTCTTTTGAGTTCAATATTCTTTATCTCAAGATTCACTACTGGTGATAAATTTTTGCTTTTGTTTACCTGAAAATATCTTTATTTTTTATTATATTTTAATATAACATTTTGAGTTAAAAGATGTCTTATCCTAAGAATTTTTATTTTCCTTTGTAAATTGCCTATCTTTTCTGCATCATTATTTATAATATCATCTGTGTATTAACTTTCTGAAATTTTGCTGTGATATTCCCATGTTTACATTTCTCCTTGTTTATTTTGCTTTGTATTCTATGAATTTAAACATTCATGTCTTAAATTCTGTAAATCTTTATTAACTTTTTTTTTGGTACCAGAGATTGAACTCAGGGGACTTCGACCACTGAGCCATGTCCCCAGCCCTTTTTTGTGTTTTATAGAGACAAGGTCTCACTGAGTTGCTTAGTGCCTCATCGTTGCTGAGGCTGGCTTTGAACTTGAGATTCTCCTGTGTCAGCCTCTCAAAGTGCTGGGATTACAGGTGTGTGCCATCACGCCTGGCTTTCTATTAACTCTTAATACCTCTTATTTGCTTTCCTTGGGGTTCTAACCTAATGCTCTTTTTATCCTTTATGTTTTCTAAACTTTTTTAAAAATCATTTTCCATCTCCTTTCTTCAGATTTTTCACTTCAACATTTTTCCTATAGCTGCATCTAATTTGTTGTATAGCTATTTCACTCAATTAACATATGCATGTATATGTGTATATATATATATTTCACTTTAGAGCTTCTACTTGGTTCTTTTAAGCTCTCTTGAGTCTTTCTTAATAGAACTGTGTTGCCATCACATATTTAAATTTAACCTCTTATTTCTACTGTTTTAAGCATACTTATTGTATTCTCTGTATCAAATACATTCATTTATAAAGGACCCTAAATATGTTAGTTGTTTCTGCTGATCTTAACTAATGCTGTATATTTTTAATTTTAACATTAAAAATGTTAATGTGTATATTTTTATGTGTATATTTTTAAAATGTATGTGTATATTTTTAATTTTAACTATAAAACTTATTTCTACAAGTCTTCATGTGTAGGAATTCTGAGATGCCTATCTCAAGGATGTTTCTATAAGAAGGAATATTTGTATCTTCCAGCCACTGTACCCTCTTTCCTACCATTTCAGGGATACTTTTTGCTATTTGTCAGCTTGGACTTTTTATAGGTAGTTATGAATTT
>CM053400.1:59657601-59736219 GCA_028644305.1 Xerus rutilus | reverse complement strand
GTAGGCCATATATTTTTAAAACAAAAGCAGTTATGTGAGTAAAAAGTTCAATTAGAGGTGATCTATTTCGATTCTTTACAGAAGGCAAGAAAATCTCCCAAGAGTCTCCTAAACTCCAGAAAGCTGGAGGATGACAAAAGTATAGAGATTATCCAGTCAGCAATATAGATTACCATAGGTTACTTCAAAATTAGAAGAAAACTGCAATGCTGAGATGATTTGATACATGAAGAAGAGTCCAAGAACCAAGTGAAGTCCACTTATTACATTGGAGGCCAAAGAATCTGATCTCCGAGCCTTTTCTGCATGTTCAGGGTAAATGAGGTAGAGCACAGTGAGGAATCATTTTGGAAATTTACGTGACTGCAACATCCATTGGGGGGTACTATTAATTTGAATATTAATTTAGAAATGCACACACATTTGTTAGTTTCTTATTTAATTAATGGATTTCTTTCCTCTTCCACTGGCCTATATTTTTTGTATTTTCTGCCACAAAGGCTTGATGGAGTGACTATCTGCTCTTTTGATCGTGTTAGTCTTTTCCAATTAATTTCTGGTAAAGGTTATATGAAACCCATGTTGTAAACTTTATTTGCTAGCGTAAGTGTTTTATAGACAGATTCTGATAATGCCAGAAGAAAATAATGCTTTTTCCAGAGTACTCCCCATTTCACATATGTATGAACATTGCACGTGGATGTGTTTCTGGCTTCTCCATTCCATTTCATCAATCCCTTGTCTGTCCTTGAACCAGCATCACATGTTCTTAATTAACATAATTTTATGTTAAGTCTGTACCAATAAGGTCATCCCACCTTGTTTTCCCCTTCTCAACAGTATGTCAGAACTTACCTCTTTGCATTTTCAAAAATCAACACAAGTCACAACTTGCACTAAATAATATTTACCCATCTTCAATCTCTACATTGATGGGCTTTTTTTGAATTTATAAAGCCATTTAACAAACACCACAGTTAATATGTTAAACATTTCCATCATCCCAAAAAGTTCCTATATTTTCACCATAGCCAAACTCATCCCAGTCCTTATACCAGGTATAAGGCAACCACTGACTTTCTGTCACTAGCTGTATATATATCTTACATATGTGAAGTTATAAAATATATGCTTTCAAAAATCTGTCATCTTTTATTCACATCATCATTTTGTGATTTATTCATTGTGAAATGTATCAACAGTTTATTTCTTCTTCTTTATAATTAATATATTTTATGATTTATTAATCATTTACCTATTGATGAACATTTGAGTGGTTTGGGCCAATCATTAAATAAAACTACTACAAACATTCATGTCCAAGTTTGAGTGTGGATGTATTTTTATATTTCTCTTGAGTAAATGCTTAGAAGTAGAATTGCTAGTTCATTAGGTAACTACATATTTAACTATATAAGAAAGTGACAAAATATTCTGCTTCCCCCATAGACAATGTGTGAGAGATGCTGTTATTTCTTCTACTAGATCTCTTATTTCTTTGTTCTGACTAATTGCACTAGCTAAAACCTGTAGTACAATGTTAAATACAAGAAATGAGAAAGATCATCCTTATTTTGTCATTCATCTTAAATAAAAGTATTTGACTTTTTTACCATTATGTAAATTATTTTGCAGACAAAGAAGTTAGCTTCTATTCCAAGTTAGCTGAGTTCTTTTAGCATAAATGGATGTTAGATTTTGTGGAATACTTTCTCTGCATTGATAATTATGTATTTCATTTAAGTTTGTTAATATGAAGAAATATATAGCTTTATTTTTGAGAGTTAGGTCATGTTGACTCTCTTGAGATTAACCAAACTTGGCTATGGTGTATTTTGTATGTATAGCTAGATTAAGTTTGCTACAGTTATGCTCAGAATTCATGCCTTTGGATTCATAAAGGATATTGATCTGTAGATTTCTTGTAATGTCTTTGTCTGATTTTGGTGTTGGGTTAATGATGGCCTGATAGAACGAATTGGAAAGGATGTCCCTCTATTCAGTTTTCTGGAAGAGTTTATGTAGAATTCATATTTATTTCTTAACTGTTTGAATGAATTTACCACTGAAGTTATTGGGATCCTTGAGTTTACTTTCTCAGAAAAATTATCAAATATAATTTCAGTTTCCTCAAAAATATAGGAATACTCAGATTATTTGTTTCTTGAGTGTGCTTTTGATTATGTTCTTTTCTAAGGAATTTGTCCATTTCATCTAAATCAGAGGTTGGCAAATTTTTGAATAAAGACTCAAAAAGTAGTATTTTAAGCTGTACAGAACAAAATCAAAACTCTTATTTATGTACTTTCAAAAAGCATTTAATAAGTAACCATTTTAAATATGAAAACCATCCTTCACTCCTGGGCCATACAAACAAACTAGAACTAAAACATATACAGAATATTTTCCACTGAAGATGTTGAATTTTCTTATCTCCTAGAGTTTTTGTTTCATTTTGTTTTATTAATATTCCATGTCCATGTGCATTTGTTCAACAAGAGAAACTGCTCAAGCACAACCTTCTTAAACATTCCACCTAATGTCCTATTTCCCTTATGGTTTGTAGGGACAGAAGTGGTTGGTAGCTGAGCAAAGAGCCCTGTTCTTTCTTGACAACTTCACTTGCTCGTCGTTTTGTTATTTTAACTATAGATTTTCAACATCTGTGTTCCTGTACCCTAGTAGTCATGTCACTGATTTATCTTGAAATGATTATTCCAAGCAGTAATGTTTCAGATGTTTTTCCCTCAACATGCAGCAAGTATTAGTTCTTTGCTGAATCCTCAGGAGATCTTTACAGTTCCAGTTCTTTATCGCTGTAGTCCCCACCCCCCGTCCTGTGTACTCTATTCATCTTAGTCTTCTATGACTATCAGTTCAATCTCCTCAATTTGAGGAATCCATCAGGCTCCATCTTGATTACAGACAAAAGACTTTCAAAGCAGTAAGCTAGGTAGGTCTTTTAATTTGTTTCATTTTCCACTCTTTCAGATATTACCATCTTTTGATGACCTGTTGTCGAGTGTCTTGGAAGACACTGTTTATATATTGTCCTCCTGTTTGCTATTGTCATTGATGTTGGTTGTTTGGGGAAGAGCATAAATCTTATCCCTGTACCAAAAAGGAAAATATTTTAAAAACTTTTATATAAAAGTTCATATAGGACTATGTAAGAAAGTCCTTGTAGAACAAAAGAGAGTTGGAATGGAAAGATAATTATCTAAGTGGCAAAAAAAACTTAATATCTAGGCATCTGTTACTCTCATTACTATCATTCTGGGTGACATAAAGCCATATTAAATTTATCATTTTTTAAATGAAAATGTGGTATTCTTGTAGGTTTATATCTTCTTCCTGTTCTGAAAATTGACAACTTCACTTGCTTGTTGTTTTGTTATTTTAACTATAGATTTTCATCATCTGTGCTCCTGTACCCTAGTAATCATGTCATTAATTTATCTTGAAATGATTATCCCAAGCAGTAATGTTTTTTAATAAAACTTACAACTCAGAATCTCTTTTGACCCATATTATCAGAGTTATATCCATAAACAAATGATAGCCAAGAGTGAGAATTAACTAATTATCACTAAAAACAAAAAAAACACACCTATTCTAAGAGAGAAATTTTCACCTGCGTACTACAGTCTTTTGCTAGTTTTGTGTTTCTTTACCATATGAAATATACAACTGTGATATATAGAATAATGATTCCCTCAAATGCTCATGTCCTCATCCTCCAAAATTATAAATGTATTATTTTACATGGTAAGAGAGAATGAATGTTTTAGGTGAAATTAAGATTGCTGATCCTGTGATGTCCAAATAGGGTAGCTATCTTGAACCATGTATGTTGGTCCATTATAATCTCACATATCCTAAAATGTGGAAGAATATCAGTGATATAATATGAGAAAGGCTCAACCAGCCATTTCTAACTATGAAGATGGAATGAGATCATGAATCAAGGAATGCTGAAAGCCCCAGAAGCAAGAAGAGGCAAGAAAATAAATTTTCCCCATAGCTTCCTGCAAGGAACTCAGCCCAGTCAACACATTTTAGCCCAGTGAAGCCTATTCACGTCCAACCTCTAAAACTGTTAGATAGTACACTGTGTTGTTTATAGACATGGAGTTGGTGCTAATTCATTATAGCAAAAGTAGAAAAACAACATGATAAATGAGAATGTTTCCTTGGGTAGAATGTTGTATAAAGGTCTAAAACATCAATGCAGATATTTTCATTCTTTTTTAACTTCATAAGATTTGGAATCACATTTTTTTTAAAAAAGAGACATTACTCAAAGCCAAGTAGAATTATTGAGTTGCCATAAATATCTGGAAAGTAGAAGAAAATAGATCAAAGTATGATAGTCCTAAAATCTACCTATGCCCACAGGCTAACTTAAGCAAAAGGTTATGACTTTGATCCCATTTTTTGTAGAAAATTATTACATAATGGTTTAAAATCAGAATAGTTACCCAAGAAGCCAAAATCAAGTACAAAAATGTTCAGTAAAGACAAACAGGACAATAAAAAAATTTATGTGTATGCTTGAGAGAATAAGATGGAGGCCGTGTGATGTAGGGTGGGAGCTGTGATGTGCAGTCTGGGATGGGTGCTGAAAGGACTGGTGTTTGCATCTGAGTGTATTCAATATATTTCATCAAGTAAAGAAAAGAGTCTATGTTTTCCTGTAAATATTACTACAAATATATTCTTAATACTTAAATAATGAAATCCAACCTAACACTGATGATTACTGAAAGGTTTTTATCAGCTATTCTAATCTTAACTTATTTTTTAAAAAAATAGTCAGAAGTCTTCCTGGAATTGTTGAAAAGGTGAATTATAGAGCATGAATATATATGAGATAAGCAATATATAACAACAAAAACACTTTAGCACCAGTGGATATTTTAGCACTTTTTAAGAGAAGGATAACACAAAAGCAGACAATTTATCATAAAGATTTTAAATGACAAATTTGTTGGAACAACACACATGTTTATTTACTTATGTCTATTAATAGTTAACAGTTTTCATGTAGGATATATTTTATTGTACTTAGGAAAGACTTACATGTTACATTTTATTCAAATTGTATTTTTGTACATTGTACTGCCTCAGAATATAACTCTTATTTGAAACTTTTAAGTGTAGTCCTAAGAATATCTTTTGAAATTACTTATGTTAATGAGAAAAGTTTAAAAACAATATTTTTAATTATAAACAATATTCACTAAGAATACTTCAGAACTAAGGATAATCTCTACGTGAAGCATATATATGTATATATATATACATTGCTTTTAGTTATGAATAATTCTTAATGTTTACAAATATATTTGTATAAGCATTACATATATATGTATACATATACGTATATATAAAGTGTATTAGAAGATATTTACACTGTTATAGGCTAAAATAAACTCAGTTTTAAAAGACACAAATCATTTAGTGAAAGTAGTTCCTGGTTTAACTCTAAAATATGAACCAAAATTAAGAAGCTAGTTTTTTTGGATTTTTTAAGATGTTTTGAAACTAACTCCTAAGGGGAGAAGGGATAAAAGGCTAAATCAGGAAGGAAGACAAATGAATAAAGCGGAGGAAATGATATTTGAGACAAAAAAAAAGGAAATTCTAAAACCTAAAGGTACCACCTGTCTGGTTTCCTTTAAAACTACAGAAATATGGGCTTTGCACCTGAAATTCAGCCTGATGTTCATAGCTGAGGGGCTTGCACCTGCTGAGAGCAGAGTCCACAGGCAATCTTATTTCTCAACCAAACTTGCCATACTTTTGGGATAGACTGGAATAGGCAGCAACAAACAAAGGGAATTCTACTGTAGCACATACAGCATTTGCTGGGAACCATTTGCAGTTGTATGTTGGCCATGAAAGTTGGTATAATTTGAGAAATTAGTCAAAAAAAAAGGAACCATTGCAGAAAACAGAATTGCCCAGAATTTAGGATAGTTTTGGCAATACACAGCTTATATTTGTGAAACCAACTAGCCAACACTATTTTCTATATCTTTCAAGCAACAAAGTTTATTTCCCAGCATGTTTGCTTTCTAGTTCAATAAATGCACATCCATGTACTAGTAGTGAATGTATAAAGCACTTAAATTTTAAATGTTTTTATAGGAATAGTATGATTTGCTCTGTTTCCTTTTTTTTTAACAGATATTCCTCAAGAATAGGATTTTATTCTTTTAAATATTTTTGTAGTTTTCATTTGTCCTAAATATATGATAGAAAGCTTATGAATCAATAAGATTCATGAGACCTACTGATTCTAATCTTAGAATTGTATAAGTTTCTGTTTACTGCCTGACTGAAGAGTTCCTCATGCATGTTACACCTGAGCATTCATACTGACATAAGATCCAGTCAGAATTTTTCATCACAGTAATATAGTATGGTGATAAATACACATTTACATAAAAGAGGTAGGTCCCATAACCTCAGGAATGAGTTAAAAATAATAACTAACTTCCCACGTGGCCATTCAAGTTAGCAAGCTTTACAATCTACACTGTTTGCACAGCACCTATGGTGTGCCAAGGGCCACCTGATGTTTAGTGATACTTAATCCTTAAAAATCATTCAAATACAGACATCATTAATTCCATTTTGCAGAAGAGGAAAGCAAATTCTAATCACATAAAAATCAAACATTCTTCATGACTCTTCAGCTATTTTTTTGGTTTTGGTTTTGGTTTCCCATTGGTTGTCTGTTGTTATTATTGCTGTTATTTTGATTGGTATTGTTTTTATGCTATGAGCATGGCTAGAATGAAGCAAACATTACTATTCTGTTAAAGACTATTTCTTTTGGCATCATGTTTATTCACGATATTACAAATACTGCTTCATGTTTTCTAGTGTCAGTTTCACAGAGATTCAAAACCCAGTTCTAACACTGTAATGCTGTGTCTTCCTATGAGTTGTTCAATATCTCTATGCTTTCGATGTTTTCATCTATAATGTGGAGACAATATCATTTCAAGGGTTTGTGTGAATATTTCAATGATAGTTAATTTTGTCTAGCACCTACATGTTCAACCAATGTTAGCTGTTGTTTTCGCAAAGATGAGCGGAAATGGGTACAGTAGAATCTATAAAAAACAATCTCTCTTCAACTCTTGGTCTTTGGAGCGGGTTTTTAAAAGAGGATTCTGGTTAGATTTGTTCTTGGTAAAATGAGTTCATTTCTTATTACAAAATTGATGAGTGTGTGAAATAAGAAAATTCTCTTTTTGGTTTTCTTATATTAATACTCAATTATTTGGGTAACTCCTAGGAATACTAGAACTAAAGTAACAGCATGTTGTTCTAGATTATTTATCTTTCCATTAATCTGCAAGGTTTGTGTGCTATAAATAAGCAAGCACAAGGAGTTAATGCTCAAATATTTTTTTCTAGCATAGTTTAAATGAAATGGTCAGCTAATTATTCTGTTAAATTTTATTCTTAAAGTTAAACAGATTATAGTTTTGTTGAGTTGTATTTAAGTGCAATTGTTTTTAAATCTAAAAAAATCAAACAATTTTCGGTTTTACACTAAAAATGAATCTCCCAAAATGTATATTTGCATTTTATGAGAACCAGCCATTCATAAGCATGAGTGGATTTCTATATTGTGAATTAAACAAATTCTTATTTTTAGAGATTAAAATGCTATAATATTTTAACTTTACAGTTTTATTTATACAAGTCCATTTACAGACACTCTCATTTATTGCTGAAAATAATTCTGCAGAAATTTAAAGGTGCAGTATTAATATTATAACTTTGTAGGTTAAAAAGAAAAAAAAACAGACACAAAATAGAGCTAAGTGATTTGTCCAAAATAAAAAATAACTACTTGTGAATAAATCTAGGACTAGGGTTTATCTTCCCAATTTAAAGTCTTCATACTTTTTATCTCACCAATAAACAGAGTTGTATTCTGATTGCATGCCTTTCCTCCACCAAAATATCTACTATGAGTCATTTAGCCCCAACAAAGAAGTACCCACTTTCAGTAAGTCTGCACAGAAAACTCATTAGGCATAACGAACTGCTATCACAGCCATTTTTAAATGGATGTTTGAAAGAAATAACTTTGATTCCACAACAGAAAACATTACAGAAGCAGAAACCACTATTTTATTTGATGAGCTTAACAATATATCAACTAATAAATTGGCTGTCATCTTGCCCAGTGTGAAGATAACAGGGACGAGGACATGTAGATGCCCTTTTTGGCATGTCAATTTGCAATTACCCCATGACAGCACAGTGATTGATGAAATGTTGTGGAAAGAAAGGGACTTAAATGGAAGAATTTTATTAGGCTTTGAAATGACATCGCTAACAGTAGTGCTAGAGGGGAAAATAAACATAAAAACATTTTAAGTAGATAGTAGAGATGCAGCCTAATTCAAACTGCCTAGAATGCCCTTGCTCTTTTCCTTACTTTTGCATCATATATGTGATTATCAACAGCTTAATTGTAAGGTTACTGTGTGACCTTTTCTGCTTTGTACTTTGATCAAAAATAGTGTCTGAAATAAAAATGAGATACCACTAAGTCTCCAGTGGCTTGTCATAAAAGGCTGTTATTAAACATAAAAAAAAAAATGCAGTAACTGCATACTCTGAGCTAGAAAAGCATAAGAGTGATAAAGAAATGTACATTTTACAGTAATATCAGGATCACTCTGATCTTGAACATTCATTTTCAAGTTGGACAGAGTTTTTGAATCAGTCTCTTTTGCACTTAAGTATTCATATCTCAAGTTATAAAATCAGTTTTATTATCCTATGTTGGGTCAGATCACTGGTCCAGAAAATAAGGCATCATGTCTTTTTCCTGGGTCTGTGCTATTAGTTAAATCATCTTCACACAGCCCAGTCTCTAACCAGTGGTACAAGGCTGCAAACCCGTTGGAGGAAAACAATTTCTAACTGACCCTTTAGGCAATTATTTTAGGGCTGGAAGCCTGATATTTGATTATACTCAATATCATTTTCAATTTGCATAGCTATAAATTGCTCACACCTTTTTTGAAAAGCAACAGTTCTTAAATCAATGAACTATTCTAAGAATTAAAGAAATGTCCATAGGTTGATTATATGCCCCATAAAACGTTGTTTCTTTACATACTTTAATTTTTTTCCCAGAGCTGTGATTTTATGTGTAAATTTATTTTCAGAAGAAATCATGAAAAATTGTCAAATGACTAATGATTTGAGACCAACAAGACATAAATGATAAAAAGAATAGTTTTGCAGCATGCTTGAGGTTAAAGGGAGATTTGTCTTAAAATATAAACAAATGTTATAGTTAATCCTGCTAGTATGAAAATTAGGAATTTAGTATCCAAGATTCATTTTCTACAGTCCCAAAGTAGACTTGAAATACATAAATCATTGAGATGATTTCATCACTAAAGAGACTTCAGGCCAGGGTTGTAGATCAGTGGTAGAGCACTTGCCTAGCACATGTGAGGCACTGGGTTGGATCCTCAGTACCACCTTAAAATAAATAAATAAGATAAAGATACTGTGTCCATCTACAACTGAAGCTCAGTTGGTAGAGTACTTGCCTCTCATGCACAAGGCCCTGAGTTCAATCTCCAAAACTACAAAAAGAGAGAGAGACTGCAAAAGGCAGAGAAAGACAACTTAACTGCACCCTAGGAATGAGAATACTCCTGTCTAGATAGAGCCTCTTCAGCTCCTTTCTGGGTCCAGGGGATTTGGGATTAGGAAAAAAGCAGAAAAAGGAGTGGAAACAAAGGGATTTGGGATTGTCTATTAAGCATGGGAACATATGTTGTAGTTTGAACAATAGAATTCCATACCAAGTTTTAAACAGCTTGTTGATAATAAATGTTTGACGTACTGAGATTTGGATGAAAATAAAAAGGCTTAATCTCATGGTTTCTTTATTGAACAAAAATTTATCATGTATCTACTATATGCCAGATGTATACTTATTCCTAAAAATATATACATATCAATAATTTATGGCCTCTTGACTTGAGACTCTCACAGTTTAAAACAGAGGACAAATTTATAAAGAGTTCATCAACTTATAACAGTGAAATGGTTTTATACATACCATAGTTTTACTTATCAAGATTTTTAAGAAAAGGTAAACTTTGGTGTTCATTTTTTTCAAGTAGATTGGCACCATCTTTTACTCTGATGAGAGTTTGTTATTTGATTAGTTTTATCTAGCCATAGAATTTAAATATATCCTACCATTATTGCATTTTATTTTGTGTATAGTAAGATATACAAGAGAGAGTTGAAATGGTTGCCACCTTTGAAGAAGATAATAAATTAAAATTGTCTATATTTAATATAGGCAAATGTTGAAGAAAGTTAGTGAGCTATTTAGTAGCTATTGAATTAAAATACAGAAAGAAATTCAGGTTGCAGGAAAAAAAATGTAAGCGTGTCCCAGTGGTACACAGGAGAGTAAATGCGATCTCTGGAACAAAGGAATTCAGATTGAGGTATGTCAGGGGCACATTGAAGGTTAGTTGAATTAGAAACTGAAATCCTGCCCATGCTCTGCTCTGCAAGACCTGAACCTTTATGTAAGACTGCTTTTGCAGAGGAAGGGCACAGTTCTCCATATGTTTATCTAGTCAGAAGCCTGCAAACCTGCATCCACTCAGAGAGGGCATAGTATTTTAATACTTACATTGGTGCCATATATGAACATCAAGGCTACATGAGGTCTTCAGTCATGTCGCAAGTTTCTTGTACAACATCATAGAGAAGTATCATCTGGCATCTGGCACATAGCAAGTCATCATCAAATGGTGTCCAACAATGTGAAAGAGACTAAATATAATCTACTTGTTCACACTATAGTTCAAGACCCATTAAGAGGTCATGCAGTCAACATAGTTGCATTTTAAAACACACTGAAATAATATAGAATAAAAAAATAACAGAACACAAAATGTTGGAAGTGAATTTTTAGTGAAAATAAATTATTTCAATTTATTTATATATATGTCCATATGTAGCTGCATAATATACATTCCTTACTATAGGCTTTTTTTCATTCATTCTGGCTAATGTAACAAAGTACTATAAGCTGGGTAGCTTGTCAACAGTAGAAATATATTTCTCATAGTTCTGGAGACCAGAAAATTCAAGATCAGAGCCCTTGTGAGAGTCTACTTTCTGGTACCTTCTCACTGAATCTTCATATTCTGGAAGGGATAAACCAGATCTCTGGGTCCTCTTTTAAAAACTCGCTACACCTATTCACTGCAGAAGGTCTGGCACCCCAACACTATCACCTTAGTTTTAGAATGTCAACATGTGAATTTGGCGGGGCTGAAGGTAGTGTGCATAAACTTTCAGTTCAATACAAGATTGTAAAAAATCTGCAAAGCATCTTAGGCACCACACAATAGAGTGGAAGACTAAAAACAATATCTCAGATTTCCTTCCTCCTCATCTCACACCCAAATGACTACTATTTGTGTGGTCTAGGATGCAGAATAATTTTGTTAGGTCACTCAGTAAGATTGTCAGAGCTGTAATTATCATTTCAAGAGGAGGGAATGATAATTTTAAAGGTTAGATATTAATTATAACATATAATATGTAAAATCATATGCTTCCATGGGTACAGAGAGCTAAAAATATGAATTGTCCTTGCAAAATTTAATAACTTTAAGAAAATAATTATACAAACAAATTCTTTTAAAAACAGACACTATAATTCAATGAAATAGTTCATATAAGGATATGCACTCAGGGCTGGGGTTGTGGCCCAGTGGTAGAGCACTTGCCCAGCATGTATGAGGTACTGAGTTTGATTCTCAGCACTGCATACAAATAAATAAATAAAATAAAGGTTGACGTCAACATCTTAAAAAAAAAAAGGATATGCACTCAAATAAGCCTCCTTAAAGAAAGGTACTAGAGATACTTTGACCAATCAATAAGGAATTGGGGACAGGAGGAATCATCTTTGTTTTTTTGTAATGTTCACTTATTAAACTGAGATACTATCTAAAGTTAACCAATAATCTTCAAAATGTTACATTCAATATTTGCACATTCTTGGATAATTTGAAATGTTTTTATTGAGCATTTAGGATCTTGCTTATTCTTAACATTATATTACTCACATGAATATTCTTCTATGCAAATTTTGCCAGATTTAAGCACTTTAGTAGGAATTACCTAAAAAGATGAATTTCTGGGAGAAAAATATGACCATTTTACATCTCTTGGTATAATATTGTTTATATTTCTGATAGCAGGATATGTGGGTGCTAGGATTATGCTAATTCTGATTCAGTATTCTCTAAAGTCATTATATTTTCTTATACATAATTAAAATAAATTAAAATGCTCAAGTAACATGAGTCTGACTAATGAAATAAAAGGAAATGTAAGTTGAATTTCATTAGTTCTGTAAGTTTCTTGCTGTTTCAATAAATAAATAAATAGATAAATATACAAGACCATGCTGTCCCCCAGTCCATGCATAGTTCTGGCACTGCCTAAGAGGAAAACACGTAAGGTCAAGGTAGAGACCTGGCTAGAATAATATTGAGGGTGTTATTGGTGCATTTTAGCTCTTCTACATTATGATTCATTCTGATTTAAAAATATTTGTGCTAGCAAAGGGTGTTATTCAATATGGGTGAGTCATAACCAGTTTGACTATGAATCACAATGTAACAAATATCTAGCTTAAAAAATAGTTTAGAGAATCACAGCCTTTCTGACAAGAATCCCCTGTGTTTCTCCTATACTAGCAAAGCAATAAAATTTCTTTTTCCTTTTTCTGAAAACCCCGTCCTCATTACTGGATTGGCATCAAAGACAAGGATCGAGCTCTTGGCAACAAATATGGCACCAAGGTGGGACCCTCTCTAAGCTTTCCTGGGCAGAACTGGCTCTCCAAGGAACCCAACTTCCATGCTGAGGATTTAAGGTGAACTTGTTGAGGGATGGTTGAGTTTGCCTTGGGTTGAACTAGAGGAGCTATTCCTGTGAGTAAAGGGAGAGACCGAGGGACCATCCCAGCAGCTGCCAAAGCTCCTTTTGTTTCAGGAACTCCTGCCTTCTCTTCCCGAACAGGACAGGTTGCTCATCATGGTCCACTTTGAGAAAAAGGATACTGAACTCAGTAAAGTCCCAACACTCTCGGCCATTTGATAAGTCCTCTGGTGTGCATACTGAGACCCTTGATTCCACATATCTGGTTCCTCTTTGTGGGAACATCTGTGGTGTCACTGGTGTAGGAGTCATGGTCAAGCAGGACTAGAGAAACTGAGGATATTTCTGTTCTAGGTTCTCATCTGTTCATTGGCCTTGGGTTTGGGAATTTTCTCTGGTTGTCTATGGTTTTGTTGTTTGTATCTATTACTGCCCATTTTAAGACATGGTCAATACTGGATTGATCCTATAGGTAGTTTCTTGGGAAAGATCTTGGCTGGTCAATTTAAAGGTTCCTGTCTGTTGGCCATACATTTGGGCCTCCTCTCTGGTTGTCTGTCTCTCTGTGTCTTTTTTGTACAATGTTGTGATTGGAGTTGGTCTGTCAGATTGTCTAATCCCTGTCCTGGGATGAAATTTGTTTTGTAAATTATATGCACAGATAACATTCATAAGGATTGTTTCAGAATATGAATTTAAGAAAGGGTCTGAAACCAAAAAGGATAAAAGATAAAAGAAAGTTAAAGGTATGAAAATATTTTAGTATGGAAAATTAGAAGGTGGATGAGAAAGTATTTTATCTGGTAAAGTAATATTCTTGTGCTAAAGTCCAAGATGAAAAAGGATAAAACTAAAGATGTAAAAAAAAGTTGTGGAGCTGAGATTGTAGCTCAGCGGTAGAGTGCTTGCCTCGCATGCGTGAGGCCCTGGGTTCAATCCTCAGCACCACATACAAAGCAATAAAATAAAGACATTGTGTCCATCTACAACTAAAAAAATATTAAAAAAAAAAAAAGTTGTGAATGTTTAAATTGCAGAATATTTTCAGAAGGTAAATCTCAAAAAGTTTATGGTTAAATTGGCTATATTTAACACAGTAAAAGTTCTTTGAACTTTAATGTACTGATATGAAGCAAAGTCTGAAACACTGATCTGCTCTTATCTATCAAGATAGTTTTCTTGTGCTTGTTAGGTTTTACTACTTGGGGAAACTAAGTCTTAAAGGAATTAAGGTTTGTACCTATTTTAAAGTTTTAAATGATTACTATGTAACTGGTTAAACAAACAACTGTTATTTAGGTTATAACAATATAGTTGATACCCAAAATAAATGTGACTAGGTATATGTATGCATTTGAGAACTATATCTGTCTACACTTTGTCTAAGTGTTATGTACAATTTTATAAAATGAAAGTATATATAAGTTTATTGGCAAGATAACCAGTAAGTGCTCTCTTTAATACATTGTATCTGACATAAAAGGGACACACTGTCATTTTAAGACCTGTCTTACATCTGTTTGCTTTGACCAAGTCAATTTCTGATCAACACTAGTTCCTAAATGTATAAGAGATTTAAAGTTTGATTTTGATTTAAGATGTGATTTTTGCTAGTACTGCTAACCTATGTAGACCTGTGATTATTGTTACCACAAACTATGGATTCTAAATTGTACTTTAAAAGTTAAACTTAATGTAAAGCTTAGGGGACAGCACTTTACCAAGTGGATGTTCTCCAAACTAAAATTATCTGTAGTAATAGTCTCGGGTTTGTATAGTAATAACAAATTTGGTTGGTATTTATTCATGTCATTTGTTTTATAGCTGGGTAAAGTAACCTGTTGTCAATAATTTATATGTACAATTTTGTGTTACTATTCACACTAAAATAGGAATTTAAATGTATTTTTGGAAGGTAATAGGAAAGCCTGATCTGTTTAAAGGTGACATTGTAAAACATGGAAGCATTTTGCCACTTTTTCCACCAAAAGAAAGTTAAAAGCTCTCTTAACCCTTGTTTGATTCATGATTTCAGATATAATGTTTTATTTGTCAAGAGCCCCCTGCCCTTTAGCTAAGACTCCGCCTCTCCCCTTACTCCATTGTTAGAATGGCTCCAAAATAGCTAGATTTCAGTGCATTTAAAGCTCTGTCCAAAGGAACAATTTTTGTTATAAAGATTACTGTGATCTCAAAATAAGCAGGGGATATAATATATAAGTAAAGGTTTAAGATTATAAAAATCATTTTTCTTGGTTTATAGCTAGTATACAAATTGAATATTTTTTTGTTCTGTTAATTTCATTCTGTATTTTCCTTGTAAACTTTATAATTGTTGCCTGTTAGGGTTTTTCAGAGGTATTACTTCCAATAAAATAATTTAATTTTAGATAATAAGCCATCAGCTACAGGACAGATAGTATATAATGCTGACATCTAGTACTGATACTAACCCAAATTAAATGAAAGGGATAACTCTAAAGTTATAGATATTGAAATTATAACCTGTTTCTCCCACTTTAAGACTTATAAAACTGGCCTGCTGGATGTTTAAAATTGAAACAGACAAAAGTTAAGGAGACCAAAGTTAAGGAAATAAAAGGGCCAAGGGAGGGGCTGGGGTTATGGCACAGTGGTAGCGTGCTCGCCTGGCATGCATGAGGCACTGGGCTCGATCCTCAGCACCACATAAAAATAAAAATAAAGATGTTCTGTCTTCCTACAACTAAAAAATAAATGTTTAAAAAAAAAAAAGGGCCAAGGGAAAAGCAGCCAACATTTTGATCCTTGCCCTCCAAGGTCAGCTAGAACCCAGAAAATGGCAGGACCCTTCTCTGGGCCCTGCAAATCTAGTGAGAGTTATTCAATCTGCTGATGAGGGAGACAGAAAGGACCCTAGAGAACAGGAAGCCAACCAGTGCACATTTTGCAAAAGGGAGGGTCATTGGAAAGGGAAATGTCCCTGATGCTTCCCAGAAAAGCCATGTATGATCAGCAGAACCATGACCCATCCTAGCAGATGACACATTGGTAGAGGAAAGCTAAAGGAGCCAAGAAGCTTTGCATACATCCCCAAGAGTGATCTCTGAGGAATCTCAGCTGACTCTAAGAATAGATAAGAGTAAGGTCAATTTTGACCAACTTGGCCTTAAACACCTGGCAGGAGAGTATAGCCTAAGAACAGTTCTACATGGACATTTAAAAGGAAAAACAATGTTTTTTTAATTTTTATTTTTTATGCAACTTAAGATGTACACTTGTGTCAGCCCTACCAAAAGTAAGCAAAGCTGGAGGCTATAAAGGAAGGGTTCTTGTGTGGGAATGCCTAATAATAATGATCACAAAGGATGCTACAGTCCCAGGTTTTTCCTGAGTCAATTTGAGCCTGACCTCATAGACCTACGAATCTTCCTAACATCCTGTAATGATAAACTTGATCTGTTTTTCACTGATTCAATTATGAGTTACTGTCTTCACAGTTTTCAGAGACTGGCTGAAATACTAATTGCTTTTGTGCTAATTGTTTACAAAAAAGGTAATACTTTGCTGTCTTTATTGTTGTCTTAGCATGATCCCTGACCTATGTATGCCTTGTACAGTCACCTGCCATCTGCCACTGTGGACCTCTGAACTGCTCTGATGTTGAATATGCTTAACGTCCATGCCCCACCTCATAGAGAACAAGTTCTTTGAGTTACTTCCCTCAAATTCACCCCCTTTCAGCAGGAAGCAATTTGGAGATGTCATCACCCATTTTTTCATAGAAATGGTAATCTGCTTATAATTTTGTGCAAAGTTAGAAAAATTATGATTGTAACAATTTTTTTCTATTTGCCTCAACAAATGTTTTCAGTGAATAGTGTGTACAGCTTCTGATAATTTGTTTTTTTCTGTTATGTTAGCCAACATGTATTAAAATGCAACTTTTGGGAAAAAAAATAAAATAATAAAAAAAAAATTGGCAGTGGGGAAATGTAACAGTGGTCCATTTAAGACTTTGAATATAGCCCTTGTTGCTCTGCCTTTGTAATTTATTTTTATTATTTGTCTATTTATTTATTTATTTGTTTGTTTGTTTGTTTTGGTACTAAAGATTGAACTCAGGGGCACTCGACTACCAAGCCACATTCCCAGCCCTATTTTGTGTTTTATGTAGAGACAAGGTCTCACTGAGTTGCTTAGCGCCTTGCCGTTGCTGAGGCTGGTTTTGAACTCACGATTCTCCTGTCTCAGCCTCCCTAAGTGCTGGGATTACAGGTTTGCGCCACCGCGCTGGCCTCTAATTTATTTTTAAAATTGACATGTTTCTCTTTCTCTTTGCTCCTCCCTGATCTCTCCCACCTCCCTAATCTCAGGAGAAATGGGATTACCTTTCTTCCCCATCTTAGGCAGATTCATCCGTCCTTGAACACACACCCACCATAGGAATAAAGTAATCTAGACTTTGAAGGATGGGACCAGAAGATCTCAGAAATGACTATCTCCCAAATTAACAAGTGAATTACATCTCCAGACAGAGAACACATGGAATGTAGCCTTTGAATCATCTTTTTAAAAGCCCCATTTCTACAGATGGACAGAATCATAGCCTCTAGGACAGGCTATGATTTTTCCTTTGCTAACAAAACAATAAAACTTTTTGCTTTTTCTCAAAAAAATAAAATAAAATACACCTTACCCATTTTAGCTGATATTTGACCTTTCATTTGTTACTTTGACTTGTGTTTCTTTGATTCTTAGTAAAGATGAATATTTGTTTATAGAGCAATTAGCTACCCCTGCTTTCTTCTGTGAATTATACGTTCATTTATCTTTTCTGAAGGATATATTATGCCATTATGATTTCTCACTTCTTCTTTGTCCTATGCATTATTTAAAAGGATTTTGGGATTTTTATTTTTATAGTCTGAAACATTAGATAATTTTATTTTTAAATATTAAATTTTATGCTATCAATACCTATTTTAATTCACTACTGTTAATTACTGTTCTATGTTATGCATTTTGAAAAATAATAGTGAGGTAACCTAATTTATCATGGAAGATTTGAAGAATAAGAGGAAACTAAATAAAAATGGGAGATTTGAAAAGTAATATTAGTCTCTTGCTTTACTAAAAATAAAAAATAACATAGAATTGACTATAAATACTCTTTTTCAAATAGTAATGAGTCTGATATCAAGAGAAACTTGTTAACTTATGAAGAAATAAACTGTGTTTCTTGCCATCTCATGCTCAGATGTATACACTGTCAAATCTCAGTGAATGTACATAAAATGGGCAAGGGTAGGTGAAGTTGGCATAAGCAATGCTGGCTTCGGGAAGGGAGATTGCTAAGGCAGGGACATTTACCTGACTGAGTTTAAACTGAGAGCTGGGAAAGTCAGGGAAATTTTCAGAGCTATGCAATCTAACAAGGGGGATGGAAGTAAAATACTAGTTTAAATTAAAAGAAAACACAAAGATCTGGTAAATTTTGTGCTTCAACAATGCTGATTATACTTACATGTAATAAATATGGAAGTCAATGTTATAATTACAAATTGTAGAAGGCACTGTCAGCATGAACTACATATTGTTGGATACCAAAGATACTTCCAAGTAATAGTACAATGTAATGTAAAAAAGGATTACAGTCAATGTTTATGATATGGTAAAGGAAGTACAATGTAGTAGTGTGGGTAAATGCATAAATGTTCAGTAAGTATAGATTGGATATAGCTTTGTCCAAAGTATTTTATTATATTGATGATGTGTCTTATGATTTTCAGTATCTTAAAATCAGGAAAATGGCCTCACTAATAATTCAATCAGGCTGTCAGTGATATAGGTATGGAAAAACCCATCCACAGAAGAGACACTTCAAAAACTGTTCTAAGTGAATGAATATATTTTGAGTATGAAGAAGTAATATGTCAAATGAGGGAAGAAATAAAAGATTATTCAATAAATGATAATGAAATGAATTGCTCATTTTGGGAGAATCAAATCTCCACCTCACAATTTACACTGAAGTAAATTGCTTTATGATTTAAATTTTGTAGAAAAAGCAAAGGTAATTTTAAAAGTACTAGTGAACATTTTTATAACTTTAGGGCAGAAATACTTTATAAATATGATAAAACCAAAATAAAGCAAAAGGAGAAAGTAATATTTTACTGTAAAAAACCTCTGTACTTAGAAAACAAAAAACCAAACCATACCACCAAGTAAGTTAAAAACAAGTTTAAGTTCAAAAACATTTATGTAACACCAAAGAACAACAATCATTGATAATTTTTTAAAGGCTCTTCTAAATCAACAAGAAAATTATTAAAGCCTGGACAAAAGATAATGAAGGGCCATCAGCAGAAGGAGAAACATAAATAAATGACAAATATGTGAAAGGTGCCTGTCCTTTTCATATTTAAATAACTGCTCTAAGCACAATTATAAAAATGACATCTCTCCTTATGTCTCTCATATTGACTTGTATACAGAGGGATGGGAAAATAAGCACATATCATACTAACTGTTAGATCTAGTCATTTCTCAAGGAGTACTTTGGCCAGGTTAACCAAGATTCATTTTTTGGAATGTTATTTATGTTGTTTTTGTTAAATACTCCTACTACATTAAGTGATTTTTTTCTAATTTTTGAATTTTAGTAATTACATATTTGGTACCTATTGATATAATTTTATATTTCTAGCAAATGGAATATATCAGATTCAGAAAGAGGAAAATTAAAGTATTACTTCCCTTTAAATTTCATGTAATTTGTTTCTCTGTGGTTATTAGAATTTATTTTGGCTTCAGGTTCCATATTTATAACTACTATAATTTTTCATTAATTCATATCATCATATAATATCCCTCTTGCTCTTATTTCATGACTTAAGCCTTAAATTCTACTTTGATATTACATGTTTCATTTCCTTTGTACACTGATTTATTAAATGTTTAATAGCATTAATAAATAATGCTATTTATTATAAATATTTAATAGCACTATTAATATAATAATATTTAATAGCATTATTTATTAATGCTACTAAGCTTTATTATTTCCCAAAATTTTCCCAAACACATTGAAAAGAGAAAAATGCCTGTTAAAACACAATTGAATATCACTTTGAAACCTTCATATTCAGCAAAGTTAATGAATAATGGAAAGTATCAAGGAGAATGTGAAACTAAGTAGGAACCCTCCTGCATCCAGGACATGTGCAGGATGGAGCTGCCACCTGGTAGTTCATGTTTAAATTAAGAATTCACACTTCTTTAACCGTGTTCACATTTCTTTTACATATTGTTTTATATTAAAGGTTTCTCACCTTCTGGATCATAAGGACATAAAATAAAAATCTTAATTACAGTATTGAGGTAATGAGAAGTTGTTAGCAATCTAGTTTCTATTACTAAGAAAATGGAAAAGTGTAACTCAATAGATGCAAGTATGGAATAGCATAGAAAAGGCAAGAAAAATGGACATAGATAAATTCAAGTAGTCCTTAGATTGCATGCAGTATGAATAAAATAAGCAGAACAAAGGTTATAGCACACAGTATTAACATGAATTAACAATGCAGAAAAGCAACCAATTTGGATTTTGTTTTTAATCTAATTTGATATCTGTGTCTTATAATGAGGAATTAAAAGTCTTTCCCATTTAGTGTAATAGCTGATATACTTGAATGATATTTTTATTCCACCAAAATGATATCATGTTAACTATTTTATTTTTACTTTGTATTAGTTTCATTGTCTTTCTCTTAAATTTGACCTCGTCTCATTACTTTTAATTCCTTTAGTTATGATTTTTTTTTGAAAATTTAGTGGGAATTTTCCACTTCTATCAAATTCATATTTTTTCAAGTTTACTAAAGTTAAATAACAATCATTCCTTTCCGCAGTGTGTTCCACGTGTTGACTGTGCTTTACCCTGACCAAAATAATACAAAGCCCTGAGCCCTACTACATCCAGTCCATTAATTTCCCCATTCAGGATATATTTTAGAAGAATATTAATCAGCTCTTGTACAGTTGTTCTCCTTACTTATGGTTATACTTTCTGTGGTTTCAGTCACCCACAATCAACCATGGTATGGAAATATTAAATGGAAAACTTCAGAAATAATTAACTCATAAGTTCTAAATTACACATCCAAGTGAATAGTCTGATGAAATCTCATGCTGACTCTCTGAGGATGTGAAGTATCTCTCTCTCCAGCAGGTCCTTGTAGTATACCCTACCCACTTTTAGTCACTGGTAGCCATCTGGGTTATCAGGTTAACTGTAGAGGGGCTACAGGGCTTACGTTCAAGGAGCTCTTATATTACCCCACAATAGTGCCAGAGTGTAAGAATAGTGATGCTGGTGATGTGGGTATGCCAAAGAGAAGCTGTAAAGTGCTTCCTTTATGTGAAAAGGTAAAAGTTCTAGACTTAAGAAAGAAAAAATCATATACTCATGTTAAATATTATTTTGAGGTTATTGGAATCTACAGTACAATGAGGTATTTTGAAAAAGTCAACATTCACGTAATTTCTACTACAATATATTGTTATAATTGTCTTGTTTTATTATTAGTTATTGTTATTGACATCTTACTGTGCCTACTTGATAAATTTTATCGTAGGTATGTATTTACAGGAAAAACACTAGCATATATAGTGTTCAGTATTGTCCACATTTTCTGGCTTTCCTCTGGGAAATTGAAAAGTATTTCCTGTGATAAGGAGAGGTTATTGGGTTACATGCTTATCATTACCATTTGAATTTATACATGCAGGGCTTATGGTCTTAACTCTTTTCCTAATCTTCACCCATGTGGAAGTCTCTTCTGACTTCCTTGTTATTGGGTTAGAATGCTATCCTGAATATTTCCTTCACACAATGCATGGCTGATCTACTCTTTAATCTGTGAATTTCTACAAATGTTTTTCACCACCATGAGTGAAAGATTTTTTTTTTTTGATCTGGTAAGAGAATTGTAGGGACACACTCATTTTATCAGTGACTTATACATGCTACTCCACTGTCTTTGGATACTGTAAGAATCTGATAGCTATTCTGTTCATTTTTCCTTTGTGAGCTAGTAATATTTTTTGCAACTGAGAGCTTGTAAGATTTTTCTATCAATGATTTGATTTTCCCCATTGAATATATATTACTTCAATGATTAGAAACAAAAATCAATAAAGCTAATTTCTCAAAAGCAACTCATAACCATCACTTATATCTCAGAGAGACTACAAGAGTATTGCTCATCTCTAATATTAAAGTTGATAGATAAAAAAGAATGAAAAATTTCAGAATCATTGATTCATAGTTTGAAATAAATGTGTCAGGATTTTATCTAGCCTCTGTGTCCAATGAGCAAGAGAAATGTTTTCTAGTGTATAGAAAAATAAGATTTTTTCCTTTCCATTTGCCTCCTCTTATATTCAGTTTTGCTTGTTTTTATATGTGTACATTAATAGTTCTGACAAATAGAAAAACAAAAAAACGATACTAGTATAAAATGGGAACATTTTCTTAAGTGCTACATTTCCCTCAGAAAATAAGTAATTGCAAAAACATCAGCAGAGACAGTTCTGTGCATGTATTGTTTCTGTTCCCCCATCCCCCTGCCTATGCATCCTTTTCAAAATCTGATCCATAGTCAAAGGCACATTTTCCTTTTCAAAAAAAGAACTCAAAATAATACTAGCAGCTTCAAACAGTTTAAAAATGCCATTTCCATTAAAGAGACTTAAAAATAATAATAATAAATACACAGCATAAAAGCTTCTTATTGTATAGCTCTACTTTGTTTACCTTGATAATCATAACGTCTTTCACCTGTTGTATCGGACTTTTCCTTCCATACTTTGGATGGACTTATTAATCCCATGGTCAAGGAATGTGAGTTTATACTTTGTGCTTTATACTCAAACAATGGAAATATGGTAAGTATGATTACCTGATTCAGGTGCAAAAGAAATTCCCAGAAGAGAATCAAAAACTATAACTCTGTATCTTTCCTTATCCCTTTTTTTTTTTTTTTTTTTAACAGAGGATGGTAAGGACATCAGTTCCATGTGGAAACAATAACTCTATTACTTCTCTTGACTGATTGAACTCATTCAAGTTTCATTGTAGTTCTCCTTTTTTCTGTACCTTCTGTTGATCTTTCCTTTCTCTTTATCTTTTCACCTACATGTGTACCTTGGTATTCACCGAAAACAAAACAAAACAACAACAAAGAACCAGATAAAACAAACACTAAGCCATAGGAAGTACAAAATTGAGAAAGCTAAGAGTGATGATTTTTCTAAGCTCATTAAAAACTAGGTATAAGAGGATCTTCAGTGCTATTGAAAACAAATAAGCCCAGCAGGCTGCACTGGGCAGAAAAAGGAAAAGAAAGCTTTCTGCATTGCTCCACCTTTGACATAGAGGGCCTGTTTCACAAGGAATCACATAATGGTTATAGTCATTTTAGTGTTCAAATTTATAGAGCAATATGGGCAATCATGTCCAGAGGGAAAATGTGTACCAGAGTGATGTTGCTGTTAAAGTCCCATGGCTTTCAAGTTGTTATAATCAGTGTGAGCCTAGCCAATAATATCTCAAATGTTAGGAAAAGAGAAGGGAATATTTTCTCTTTTTAAATTATTTTTCCTTGTCTTCAGTCAGTAGATTGAAAAATGGAATACAAACTAAAGTCTCATTCAGATTTTGGAATACCCAGGTCTTATAAAACCTACAAAACTCTGATTTATTAAACACAGAAAGTAATGTAACCATATGATCGATGACCAAAAATGTGCCATTGCTAGGGCACCTGGTATCACTCTTGGATTTGGAGAATTAGATGCACACTATAAGTATTTTATTTAGAAGCACATTTTTTGACATAGTACCCTTTACTCTAGAATGCTAACCACAACTTTGTCTTTAAAGTCAGGCTAAGTATGAAACTTGTGTTCACCAGATTCTGTCTCTATACTAGCATGACTTAGCACATCTGAGATTCGTTTTCTTTGTAAGTAAAATGGAGAAAATGTCGAACATTGTGTTATCTTAACCACTGCATAATTAAAATGTATCATCTAGAAGAGATGCTGCAAAACAAGTTCCCTTCCTTTTTATCAGGTTATTGGGTATAAATCATGTTGATCCAGTTGTTGATATGAACACAAGATAATTAAATGAGTAACTTATACCAATTACAGGAAGAAGCTGCCCAAAATATACTGAGAGAAGGTATTTGAGGCATACCCATCTGTTTATTATTTCAAACCCCTGTGTGCTTTTCTAGCAAGCTGGACTGAACCATGTAGAACCCTAAGAATTCTTCCAGACAATGCTGAAAAAAAAAAACAGGTGAAGGTGCTTCTTTGATCTTTTTTCTCTACCCTTACATCTTAGCCTCAGTCCTCTGTACTTTACCAGTCAGTTTGTGAGAAGAGGCAAACCCAAGGGGGGAAAAAACCTACTAAGAACAAACAACAGAGCAGGAAGGCTAAACTGGAAAGCAGCAATATCCTCAGCTACATTCTGTTTAACCAAGACTGAAGCAGGAATTGGAAGGAGATTAAGTGGGTCTGTCCAAAGATAAATGTAAATGAAACTAGCAAACTGGCCTCTTGCACTAGAATGAATTCCCTGTTCTTGAACCTGACATCCTCTGAGAGATGGAGTCTTGAACTCTCTCAGGAGACAGCTGATGGCTATGTGGTTGACTATCCAACAGTTAAGACTTCTATCTGAATGTCCTCAACTGATTGAGGTGCTTCCCTCCCTTGACAAAAGCGATCTCCCTATCTTAACCTGCTAGAAAGCTCCTCCTCTGCTTCTCTCAGTCGTGGTAGTGCATTCACCGATCTCTCGGGTTGGAACCTGGGAGCCATTGCTGCTTCTCTTTTCTGTCCAGACAATTCAAAAATACAGTTAATCTCCAAGATTCACAGATATTTTAAATGTTATCTTATGTGTGCAGTGGCACACGCCTGTAATCCCAGGACTTTGGGAGGCCGAGACAGGAGAATTGTGAGTTCAAAGCCAGCCTCAGCCACGGCGAGGCACTAAGCAACTCAGTGAGACCCTGTCTCTACATAAAACACAAAATAGGGCTGGGGATGTGGCTCAGTGGCCCAGTACCTTGAGTTCAATCCTCAGTACATAAATAAATAAATAAATATATATATATATATATATATATATATATATATATATATATATATTATTACGAAAAATGTCAAATAGACAAAATAAAAATATCTGCAATTTAGCCATTATCCAGATGGCACATTTTCAATTCATAGATATCTACTTTAATCCTACTCACTTTCTCTTCATAGGTCACTGACTTTTAATATCTAAATATTGATGGACTGTAGCCTAATTCTTCTTGACTCTACTTTGATTAGTTCCTCCATGTTTGTATGTTCTATCAGTTTTACTTTTACCTGGTTTATAACTAGTTTTCCTTATATTTTAAAAATTGTTTTGAAACTTAAATCCATCATATTTACTATGTAAAATTTGTTAACATACATTCTAGACCTACTAAATATAGTTCCAAAATCTTAGCATGTGTTTTATTTTAGTTTTGACCATGCTTACTTGCATAGATTCTTTGCTTGATAGTCTTTAGGCTCAGACCCAGTGTTCAACAATAATGCTGTTCCTAAAGGCTTCCAGGCCTTTCAGTAAACTCTTCCATTTGCTCCACTACCCATTTCTTTGTCTGAACTCCTGCTTACTCTGAAATGCTTGGCTCAAGCATCACTTTTTTCTTGTAATCCTTCCCTGCAAATAATCTTGGCTTTTTAATATTGAACATGACCTGAAAAAAACATTCCTTTCCCTGAGTTTCCACTCTACAACTTAATGCCTCTTTTAGGTGCACATTACAGTCAAATAATCTGGGGTTTTGTCCATCTTTTCCAGTAGCCCTGGATCCCCTTAAGTTAGGGGCTTTATTTGCATAGCTTTGTTCCTGCCTTTGTGCTGTGGTATCAGATCCCCTTCTATCTTATGGTAGCTACCTTCCTGGCATATTGGGTTGAAATCCCTAGTTCCCAAAAAATTCTGTTCCCTAGGATGCGGCCCAATTTATTCTTAGGTAAACAGAAGGGCAGAACAATAAGGGAAGAATTTGAACTCCCCCTAGAGCCAGCAACTTTGAGACAAGTAAAAGAAGAGGTTAAGGTCTCCAAAGCTTGTACAGCATGGACCAGGCAGGTAACTTAAAGTTTGACTCCACCAAGTGTCAGATAGCAGAAGTTGAGTAGCTTGTGATACTGGGAAGTACACACCTCACCTAAAAGATCAAAAATTGTTTAGTTCAGTATGTTAGACATGAGCCAGCAAGAAGTTTGCTAAGAGAATGCTAAATGTCAAATATTTCTTCCTATTAAGTTTTTGTTAACATTTAAAAAATCTCTCTATAGTTTAACCATCTCAGAATGAATTTTTCAAGAAACATCTTAATCTAAATAAGCATTTTATAATCCCCCCAAAATTAAATGTATACTTACATAAAGTAGGTATTATGACTGGAAAATTGATCTGAACATTAGAAATAAGAGCAGCAAAGAAGAGGGTTTTTATTTTCCTTTATTATATCCATCTAAAGGAACTTTCTCCTTGAAGATTAATTATCACAAAGCTGGACACTGGAAAGTTTAAGGCCATTTAAATAATTCATATTTATATATTACTTCACAAAGATAATTTCTTGCCCATCTACACTATCTTGAGGGAAGTGAGGCTATGTTCAGATAAGTGGCATTTTACTGAACAAGATTTCACTAGGACCATTGGGAATATACTCATATTATATATCCATTCCAGAAGACTGAGAGGTAGGAACTATTTTTATTTCCAAATTTTCAATAAGGAAGCTAAGAGGTCAAGTTTCCAAAACCATGCAGTATGGAGAGACAAAAAAAAAATCAGTATGAATTATTTTTTCCCACCTATTAATATGTTACTCAAGACTAGTAAAAATATGTTGGAGTTAAATAACATATTAGTCTGTTAATTCATTTTTAGAAATACAGTCAGTCAGATGATAATAAAGTACTTCATTTTCTTGGACTCTGACCAGTACCTCAGACCTGCTGGGTTTTTTTCTCTGCATTTTTACATATCGTTTTGCAGCGATAGTCCACAGGGATGCAATCTTCATCGTTTTATATATTACCAATAACTGATCTGAGAGCACAATTTCTTTTCAAGTTTAATATAAACTTCTCCCAGTATGCTGTGAAGGGAGACAAATTTAGAAATATAAATGAAAACTTTTATTTTAATAAAAACTCAATTATATGCTGCGGTGTTAACTTACTTTTAGAATGTGAACTCTGACAGGAAGGCACAGATCCTGACTTTTTGATTAATTTTTACTTATTTCCCAGTATAGATATTCACATTTGGGAACTGGAAAATTCCATAAATATTTCAGTAACTAAATGATTGAATCAAACCCAGTGTGGGTGAAATATTTTTCTTTAACTTGATTTAGTGCTTGTGTTCAATTTGTGAGTCACTCTCAATTAATTTTAATGAACTAGCTTGATTTCTATTGAATGCTTACATACATGTACACATATATATATTGCTACTTTCTGAATATGTAGAACAGATAACTAAATACATAATGTTATTAAAGTATTAACTTTTCAGCATTTTATATGAGACCATTCACAATTTATCTTACTTTATTGTCATATTTTCAGCAACTGTTTTTAAATTCCTCTAACCTCCATATACTGTTTCTGAGAAGAGACAAATGCCTGGCCAATTACTAAATCTGAGTACAGTGTTTTAAATACTCTTTAGATTTAAGAAGTATTGATCCTTTAGGTGAGGTGTACACTTCCCAGTCTCGCAAGCTACCCACCTTCTGCTGTCTGACACCTGGTGGAGCTGAACTTTAATTTAACTGCCTGGTCCATGCTGCACAAGCTTTAGACAGCTCAACCTCTCCTCTTACATGTCTCAAAGTTGCTGGTTCTAGGGGAGTTCAAAAGTCTTCCCTTACCGCTCTGTCCCTTTATTTACCCAGGAATAAATTGTGCCACATCTTAGGGACTAAAATTTAATGGCAACTAGGAATTTCAACTCCACATTCCTGGAAAGTACTATCATAAGAGCTAGAGGTCTGATGCTACAATCCCCACACACAAAAAAATGCCTTAAATGTGAGGGCTAGGCTAGCTGTGCTGCTCTGCTCCATTTTCTCATCCCTTAAAGAAGATAATACCTGCCTTCTATAGCTTATGTAAGGATTACGTGAATTAATATTTATAAAGGATTTGGAAAACTCTCCAGGTCATAGCTATACACAATATATGTACCATAGCCAACCTTTAGATGTATTAAATGTTATACAACTCATTCACTCTCTAAAGAAAATTCTGATTTGATTAAAATGAAGAATAAACATTCAATGTATTTTCCAATCTTGAGCTGTTTGTATAATAATTCCTCCATAGTTTCATTCTTTGTTCCCAAATTAGGCCTTCAATGCTTTCAGAAAAGCCTCCATCACCCTCATGATCATAGCATTGGCCAACATTATTCTCCCTCAGTTTCCTGCCTTCGCTCCTTCTCTTTCACTATTATGTATCTTATATTGTTCCTTTTAGGTCTGTCAGTTTCTTAGGGCTGCCATAGTAAATTACCAGCAATTTGGTAGCTTTAAAGGCAATCCTTTATTCTCTCACAGCTTGGGAACTGGAAGTCTACAATCAAGTCAGCTGGGCTGTTTTCCTCCAAAGTGTCCCAGGATGAGTCCCTCTTTGCTTCTTCCTAGCGTTGACCGCGAGCTATCCTTGGTGTTCTTCATCTTGCAGCTACATCATGTTGATCTCTGCAAGTCTCCATAGGGCCTTCTCCTGTCTCTATGTCCAGATTCCCTTCCTTTTATACGGACACCAGTTATTGGATTAGGACCCACCCTAACCAGTATGACCTCATGTTAACTTGATTATTTTGTGAAGGTACTATTTCCAAAAAAAGTCACACAAACTTTGTGGGGTTGGGAATTGAACATTTCTTTAGAGGAGACACATCTAGCCACAACAGGGTTTCATGTCATGTAAAATATTCTTCTTCTCCAGCCCATTTTGATCACCTCTGAGAACATATTTTCTTATCTACTTATTTGGAAGATATATAAATATGCTTTCTGATTTTTAAAAAAGTGTTTCTGAATCTGTACCTTTTCTGGTAAACTATAAAAATGTAAGAGTAAGGATCATGGTACCATGATGCAATTCCTTTCTCTGGGGAAGGGGGGAGAAAGAGAGAGAGAGAGAGAGAGAGAGAGAAGAATGTAACGCATACAGTGCTGAATAAATGCATTAATAAATAAGAGTCCCAGTAATAAAAGATTATGCTACAGAAAAAATGAGGAAAACAAATACATGGTAGAGTTATGTTGATTTATATCCTTATGGCATTCTTTTGGATTAGTGTACAAAGTATTATAAATTCACAATTGAGCATGTATTTATTGATATCTTTATAATTATATAACAAAATTTAAAATATTACAATATAGATTCAGTAGTCAAGTTTAGTGCTTTTGAAAGAAAAGATCCCATTTTGCTTTGCAACCATAAAGAAAGCTTCACATTATAAACTATGTATGGAAAGTGAGTTCTTCAGTATTTTCTTTGAAAGAAATGTTGTTTACCTTTAGTTAATAGTCAGAATTCTCAAATGCTGATGGAAAATAGTATAAATTCATGACAACTATAAGAAAATAACATTTTAAATTGATATATCCACAGATGATAATGAGTGTGGAAATTTAACCCAGCCCTGTGGTGAAAATGCTAACTGCACTAACACAGAAGGAAGCTATTACTGTATGTGTGCCCCTGGATTTAGATCCAGCAGCAACCAAGACAGGTTTATCACGAATGATGGAACCATCTGCATAGGTAAGTTCAATGATCTAAAATAAGATTTGTACCTGTCTCTCACTGCTTATTTCCTCTACGGATTAAATAATATTTGAACTAAATTCTACAGGACTTTGATTGAACCCTAGTTGATAAATGCTTTTAGAAACTTCATTTGTTCCTTATCACTATCAAATCCTTATTTATCCAAGGATTTAAGAAGATTAGAGGAACTATTTTCAAAGCATATTCCCTGGAGACAAAAATCTTTAACTTTGAGAATAATAAGGAATCCTAATCATGTTTCTAAAAATTACCCAATTTACTGACTGATAAAATTAATGATTGATAAAGCAAAAAATTAATAGATAAATTGAGATCCCAAGAAATTAATCATACAATCAAAGAAAAATATGGGACTGGAACTCAGGACTGTATATGCAAACAGTCAGAAATGATACGTTGCTACTTTACATAGTTAAATAAAACAGAAGTATTCAAATTAATCTAGATCACACTAAAAAATCCTTGATTATTCCTCTAGTAAAATCCTCATCAGCAAGCTAAGAAGAAATCTGGCAATATTAATATAACACCTGATAAATTAGGAAAGTGTTCAAAGAAAATTAATCAGTGAAATGTCTGTTTAAAAGAAATCATTCAATCTCATGTACCTATGCTTCACACTTACTCTCTTATGCAAATAGGGAAGATTTTAGTCTCTTCATTTATAGCCAAGGAAAGTGAAGGGCTACTGCAGTTCACATATTTAAGATAAAGGGAGGACTAAAATCACAGTCCTATATCTAGAAATCCATCATTCTTTCCACAGGAGACTTAAATAGCTGGGCCAATTAAATCTCACACTGAATTATGTAATGTAGTGTATCAAGCTTTGCAAGGGCATAAAGGATTTAAAATATTAGAAAATAATGCTATTCTTATGGAACAATAATTTCATCTTTAGTGGTTGCAGAAAATGTTTTATTGTAATATAGCATTACGATGTATTTAGGATCTAGGAATCTAGTACTGCTCAGAAAGTTTTTAGTACCTTTCTATTTGCTATTCTGAAGACCATATTCTTGTTTTTTATCTGGGTAGAATATCATAATGTATTTGACCTTTAATAATTACATTCTGATTATGTAACTCTGTAAATTTAGTAGAAATGTACCAATTAGTGAAGAAGCCCAATTTATTGAATCTCAATCACTGTAATTTAATACAATTCTGTCTGTGTGCTCAGTTGCCTAACACTTCTTGTACCTAGAAGACATCTGTCTTTTCATCTGATCATGTTTATTATTAATATCCCTCATTTCACTAAGGGATGTATTTCTCCCTTCATATTTCTTATTAATAGTAAAGAATTCCTGTTGTGGAAGAAACTGAATCACAGACATCAGAGAAAACATACACACACAAAGATGATTGAATGTCAGCATTTTAAGAAAGTGTGGTATATTGGTAATATAAGCCATCTTTCTTCTCCCAGTATGCATCTCTGTTGAGATTCTGTGGAATGACCCTCAGGTTTTGCTAATTCCCTTTTTAGTTATTTAAAGCAGTCAGAAAACACAATAACTATATCAAAACCCAGTACTCAGTACTAAGTCCTTATGTTGCTACCTGCTTTGTTTGATGGATTATTCAGTGGAAAACTCATTCTCTGGAAAAAATGTTATTTCTCACCAATTTTTGTTGTCCTTAAGGATTAAGCTTTGTTTGAGAAGCTGTGCAGTTATTTCTTCTTTTGCCAATCCTGTAGTAATTTTTGTTGTGCACCATTTGATAATCCTCAGGGAATTTGAACAGAGAACCAAAAATCCATTTGCTTTTTACATTAGTTTAACACATTGTAGTATATTGCTTTTTGATTTGAAATTTTAGCAGATCCTTAAATTTGACATCTCTAGTAATTAAAATCATTAAGAACTTCAATAAATAGAAAATGGAAGACTCCAATATGGGACAAGAAGAGACTTGAGTGAGATTATTTACCTTTAGTACATATCCACATGCTATTTTCCACAAATAAGGTAACTTTGTCACAGAGGCTGTGGGTGAGATTTAACACTGTGCATACTTTTCTTCTTGGAATCACAGCAAAACAGAATGTCAGATGCCCAATTTCCAATGGACCTAGATCTAGACCAGCATTTCACAAATGGGGAAACGGAAACCTCCAATTTTGTGATTCCCAAGGCCCAATGAGTAGAAGCCAAGAATTCTTTCTTTTCTACCCTGTGCTTTAGAGCAATGTTTACCTCTTAATTTGTTATGGACTACTTGCTATGGGCATTCTATGTAATTGTAGATTTTTTTCCTAGTTTTGGATAATATTAAAATTAAATTTTGTCTTTGTACATTATTTCCAATAATTTTATATTTTATCTTTTCTTTGCCACCTAAAAATTATACATTAGAAAAATCTATTATTAATAATAATTATAAGTATCATATGATCGTAACCAGGATATGATCATGTTTTGAAAGATGACTATGATAAAATACTACTGGGTTGGCTAGTTGTAGGCATGAAAAACAAGTATAACTTCATTAATGAAAAAGTGGTAAATGAATTGAGATTGTTAATGATGTGCTTTCACTTAGTAATATTGAATTATTAGTATGATGTCAAGTGATAGGTTTGATAGTGGGGAAGTGGGTCAATTACTACATCTGTTCTGTGAATCTGGGCTTGACATAGTAACAATTTAGCTTTCATTAAGATGGAGGAGAGGATTCTTTCTTTTTTATAGCTTTGGGGATTCCAAGATGTGCTAACCTAAAAATAAATGCATTATCAATCTATATTGTCAAACCTATTGATTCAAAGGGTTCCGACTATGAGGCAGACATGCACTACAAATAGAATCACTTGTCCTGATTTTCCAGTTCCAATGTCAGGTATCTACTGTATCCTTGGCACTACTCGAAGCACCTTCACTTGTATTTCCTCATTTCTTATAAAATAACACTCTTCTGAGTTAAAAGTATTTGTTTAAAGTATTGCCCAATGCCACATAGCTAGTAAGTATAAGAATCAGGTATAAATTAAAGTCTTCTATCTAGTAAACTCAGTGCCTTTTCTTGCAGGAGGGTGGGACCAGAGTAGCATTTTTTAGGTTCCAGCCTTTTACACCCTGCAGGAGATTGAAAGAGAATTTAGTGAGATGTTGCTGCAAAATGACAAGTCACATTCCATTTGGCCACAACAGTATCATCTCTTTATGAGGTGAGATTTTTTAAAAGGATTTTTGCTATTATCAGATAAAAGGTGGGGCATAGAACAAGATGTCAAGAATAGATGAAGCTCTTTTGCCAGGCACACAACCAGGTGGGCAGTCACCCCAACATCACTGGGTTAAACTCTAATAACTACCACTGAGGCCCAGAGTGATGATATCAAATTCAGTAAGCCTCAATTCATATTTTAGTAAAACATTCTGGAAACAAAAGCATGAATTAGGCTATAGTTAGGAAATCATTGCTTTGATGGGAAATTTAATAGTTAATCATAAAACTGAAGTTAAAATATAAAACTTTGCTAGTATCCCAGGATATTGTTATTGCTATTGCTATCATTATTATTAGATTACCAGATTGTCACTGGTGAAATCAGAGGCTGAATGCCCACTTGATACAAGTTGCTGGGGTATCAACCAACCAGGTGGATAAAGATCACAGTGCTTGAACTAAAGCAGACACCTTAGCTGAAACCCCAAGGGATATAGAGGAGGCACAGGGCAAAGCTGAAATAGAGTCAGTTATGAGCACCAAGGCTGTGTGCATTCAAACTCAAAATATAAGAGGGTGAATGGAAATTAAATTGGTAGGGCCAAGATTTGTATGTTGCTCAGAAATTGGATTTGGGATGCAATTATTAAGAATGTGGCACATTTAAATGGTTCTGAAATTGAAAAACGTCAGCACCTCATTTACAGTATCCATAGAAGTCATCTAAAACTACATAACACAGGTATGCAAAGAACATATTAATTGTCTCACCCGATGAAATAAATTGTGATGTTTATGATACTTCATCCATCTATTAACAACTTCACTGGGGTGTTTTTCAATTGGGGTACAGCATGTGTTACTTCAACAGCTCTGCTCAAAAAAAAAAAACAACAACAACACTCATCTTGGCTTTAGTTCCATATTTTTTCCTCACTTCATTGACTTCATGAAAAATAATAACCATAGTCTGCACCAACGTCTGCACTGGTTTGGTCCTTAGACCAGCCAAGAAGGCTTTTCTTGACAGTTCTCCATAACCCCATAGTCATAGTCAGCTTGTTTGTCTCTGACATTATTTTCTGTCCATTTGTTTTTGTGGGGTGGTAGTCTGCGAACACACATAGACATAAAGGAAAGCAGGGTGAGGAGGCTATAGCAGTACTCTGGTGTGTGAAAATGTGAACGGTGGGTACAACTGCTTCTGTGAGGAAGATTATTAGACATCCACAGGAAAGGCACAGTTCATGTCTGATGATGGCTCTTACTGCCAAGGTAATTTATGTTATTAAATTTTTTATGTGTTGTCAAAGAACTATGGAAAACGTTTACAACACAATTGTGAAGTATCAAAGAGTTACATTTCCAAGAAATGTGCCAGCATTCATTTGTGTGTATAAAATGAATTAAGAAGGGAGTATTATTTTATTTAACAGAAGAGGTAGGCAGCATGTTTTAAGCAGCACTTAGATTTCTACACATTACAGATCAGGAATGTGTAGACTTGTCAGAAGGATAGGAGGATACCAACCTTTAAAATCCAGTCCCATCATCTTTCTAGCTAATTGAAATTTCTTCAAGAATATAGTAGAAGGCTCTCTGTCAAGTCTGGCCTTTAGTGGTATGATTTTGTCCCTATCGCATCTTTAAGTGATAAATTAGAAACAACTGCATTTAAGATAACCAGCTAGATGTCATTTTAAATTCGACTTTGATTACTTCTGTTTAAATATTTATAAACACTATAGTTTTTTTAAAGATCGAATTGCAAATTTGAAGTTACTGGTTCATTCATTAATAGAAAATATCTAAGAAATTGCAGCTGGGCTTCTAAACATGAAAAACCTTGGCATTAATTTAAGGTAATAATCTGGATGCTTCAGTTCCTTGAAATCACTCCCTATCCTGGCAGTGTAGTGTATTTATACTGTATTTTTAAGTCATATTTCACTGTAGGTTATAAAATTTTATATTTATATTATATAAAATTTTATATTATATTTGTCACAAATTGAGTTTAAAACCTAGCACCTTTATTGTGGTTTCAATAAATAGGTACTGAGAAACTAAGACTTAATTCTGTGCAATTTTATTACTTTATCTGTACTTTATGATGATTGCATAGTAAGAATCATAATAAAAGTTAAATCTGCACAAAATAGTAAGTTGCGTTAAATTTGAAGGGAGTTGAGTAACACATCAGCTACATCTTAGTTTTTATGCATAAAATGAAGGTTTGGAAATCAAGTTAATAATTCTTTTATTCTTCTGATTATTCTAAACTGAGTTGTTACAATCAATTTAGCTTAAGACTAAACAACAAATAATTTAAAGTCTATTTTAAAAATTGAGTCTTTATTAAGTTATACCTAAATGTTACATTGTCAATGATGGAAATTATTTTAATAACTTTGTTGATGAATCATTGCTATTCAGAAAGCAATTTGAGAGTATGGTCCATGAATGACATTTTCAGTACTAAGTGAAAATGAATTGGACACATTAGAGTTAAAAAAATGCCATCTCTCTTTCTTTGCCTTTTTCCAAATGATAGGATGTTTCTTACTTTCTTATTCAGTTTGATATGAAATCACCAACCATATGTAATGCTTTTATCAGCAAGGTAAGCAACTATATGAACACTAAATTAACAAATTAATTTTTCAAATATTTCCAGATATAGATGAGTGCAGTGAATCAGTTGTGTGTGGTGCTCACGCGGTGTGTGAAAATGTGAATGGTGGGTACAACTGCTTCTGTGAGGAAGGTTATCACACATCCACAGGAAAGGCACAGTTCATGCCTGATGATGGCTCTTACTGCCAAGGTAATTTATGTTATTAAATTTTTTGTGTGTTGTCAAAGAACTATGGAAAACGTTTACAACACAATTGTGAAGTATCAAAGAGTTACATTTCCAAGAAATGTGCCAGCATTCATTTGTGTGTATAAAATGAATTAAGAAGGGAGTATTGTTTTATTTAACAGAAGAGGTAGGCAGCATGTTTTATGTAGTTAATATTCATTCCTTAATCCTTAAAACTACGTTTTTCATTTTCTACAAAGTATTATGTATTCTAAAATTGAAATAGAAAACTCAAGTGTTAAAGAATATGATTTTATGAATTTTTATGAATGAGTGAGCAAAATCATTGCCATCAATAAGATTAGCTTAGGAAAATATTTTTTAAAACTTACCATGCAATCTGTTTTCTTTTTCTACAGAAAATGTGAATGCAAACTGCCATTTAGATAATGCCTGTATTGCAAAAAATATTAATAAAACTTTAAAAAAAGTAAGTAGACAAGCTGAGTTAAAATTTATTCTATTTTACCATTTGGGTCTCAGTTAAAATCCTTCCAATGTCTTATCTCAAGAAGAGTAAGTATCAGTTGAACTTTAATCTCAACTTGTTGTACTTGTTTACATATAGGATTTAAGTATTGTGTTGCCATTACAAATCGAATTTGAAAATCTCCAAAGTGTTGAAGACTTCTACATGTTTAATTTATGGATTTTTTCATTATTCAGTATGCTGGAAAATTACCTTCTACCTATAAAGAAAGTTATTAAATAAAACAGTTAAAATTTACTTTGACTCCTGATCCAATCATATATTCTAAGAAGACATAGTTGAACGCAACTAGATTTTGTACTTCAAAGTGAATACTTCAAAGGGCAAATAAAGTCAGACATTCATAAAATTATTGTCATGTGATTGAAAATATGAATCTCAACAAGAGCAATCAGCTATCAGCTAAAGCAAATTTCTCTTTGATCACATAGTAAAGAATCTTCTTTGGTTGATTAAAATATAATTCAAGTTATTAAGTTATAATTTATCACTTAGGATTTCAATATTTATAAGGAGTAAGGAGTTTAAATATTAACATGTTTTTTGGTTAATATATAATTCCATATTGGAATATAGGAAGTTACTTCAAAAGTTATTTTTTAAATTGTCCATTCAAATAGATTCTGTATCTTTTCTGAGGTAAACTCTATGCTTTTTAAGTTATCTACTAATCCCTTGAAAATAATTCAGGTTTCAGCGATGCATGCTTTGGTTTAGGTTTAATCTGGTATTTTATATAGATATAGGACAAGAAAACCAACATCAGAATAAACTTAACATATGAGCTTTATTTTTGAAAATCTCCAAAAGTCTAAATTGGATTTCTTGTCTGAACTCATTTTTGCTTAGATGGGACTAATAGAAGAACCTATGGTTTTGTTACAAGAAGTTTATAGAAATTCTGTGGCTGAGCTTTCACCGATTGATGTAATTACATATATAGAAATATTAGCTGAATCATCCCCATTACTAAGTTACATGAATAACACTATCTCAGCCAAGGACACCCTTCCTAATTCAACTCTTACTGTGAGTATGTTGAGCTTAAACTTCGAATATAATTCATCTTCACATTTTCCCTTACATTTGTGATTAGTGAAGGATTGCAATATTTTTAAGACTCACTTTCTTTTATAGGAATTTGTAAAAACCATGAATAATTTTGTTCAAAAGGATACATTAATAATTTGGGACAAATTGTCTACAAATCACAGGAGAGCTTATCTTACAAAACTGATGCATACGGCTGAACAAGTTACATTAAGGATTTCTCAGAATTTCCAAAAGACCACTCAGTTTGAGACAAATTCAACTGATGTAGGTAAGGCTTGAAGGTCAATTTCAAAGCAGTAGTGTTTTCAGTCAAGCCATTTTCAAAAGGAGGGATGGGTATTTAAAAACGTGTTGATTAAATTGGTAGTAGTTTTATCAATGTAGAAGTGCAGGGGCAATATGAATGAAGTACTGCACAGCAGAAAGAATGGCTATAGAGGTGCTACTTTCTTCCTGCCATGTTCATCTTTTCCCATCCTTGAACTGTTTAGCATTGAAATGTACAGAGTACATTACTCTCCTGTTGTATTCAGTAGGTGTCTCATGACTCGTTAGGATCTACTTTGACCAAAGATAGCGAAATCAGATCTTCTGAATATAGTATACTTAAATTTGTTTAGGAATCCTTTGCCTTTTGATGAAGTAGTAAACATATTAAAGTTAAAAAGTTTCCTGCTTGATGCAATTTCATACTAAAACCATTCATGACCTTGAATCAAATTAAGGATACCTATAAAGTTGTCCTAAGGAAGCAAGATGTATCTTTTTGAAATAATCATTGCATTTCATTATTATATTTTCTAGGTTATAACCTGTTATGTAATAGTATATTACAAAAATTAACAGAATTTAACCACTTATCAAAATTATCTTTGTAAGCATTTTGATTGATATATAGAGACTCTAAATTTCTATATATTCCTTCAGGAAAGGTAAAAATCACCAGGTAAGGGAATTATCACACAAAAATTTAATTCGGTTATTCTTTAGATAGTAAGGTATGTTACAGATAACATACTCTAAGTATGCTTATCTTGGCTTTAGTAATTATATATGAATGCCCTTGAATACATATGTATCTTATCATTTATTTAATTCAATATGAATTAAACCATGAGTGCTATAATGAAATGAAAAAATTCAAACTTGTCATATTTTTAAGATATAAATCATACTGTCTGCTAAACACTTTGAGATATTCTTGTAATAGCCTGTAGTACCAGAGACTGGGGAGGCCAAGGCAGGAGGATAGCAAGCTCCAGATCAGCCTCCGCAACTCAGCAAGGCCTTAAGCAACTTAGTAAGATCCTGTCTCAAATAAAAAATAAGAAGGGCTGGGGATTTAGCTCAGTGATAAAGCACCTCTTGGTTCAATATCGAGTACCAAAATAATAACAACAAAAAGTTATACTGCTTGAATATGTTCAGACTTCAATAAGAAGTTGAAATAGAATAATGATGGGTGAAACTATCTCTAAATAAACAAATACATAGATTATGAATAGTGAATAAACTAATTTTGGATAATTTATAATTTTCATCGTTTTGTTTCAGCTTTCAAAGTTTTCTGTTTTGATTCATATCACATGAAACATGTTCATCCTCATATGAATGTGGACGGAGATTATATAAAGATATTCCCAAAGAGAAAAGCCGCATATGATTCAGATGGTAGGACTTTAACAATCTTACATACAACGTGTCAATGAATTTGCAATAAATACTTGTCATGCATTTGATTATATCACATGCACATATAACATGTGTCTTCCTATAGAAAAATATTTGATGTTTATTTACAGAATATCCATATTTGTACTTAAGAGTTTCATTCCTAGTACTTCAGGAGATTTTTAGATGACAATACCTGAGTCTTTATTCTTCTTCATGAAAACAAATTTGAGACTGTGTGAAACAAAATACAGACCATATTTATAAAATACTAAGTTATTTAGACTTCATTTTCCACTTCTTAGCCTTTGTAAAGTAAACCCTTAACTAACCCAAAGGTATCATTGTTTAAAAATTTAAATCAAAGAATGCTAGTACCAGCAGTCAACTTAATGACTATCTAATTTATATCTTATTTTATGGATAATGAAACTAAAGTGCCAAGTTAATGGATTTGTCTCTATGTTCATCAGGAACTAGTACAGAACCAGTACTAGAAAGGAGGGTGTTAAAAAGAAATCAGCCCAACAGCTTTTTCCTGTCAACTAACTAGAACCAAGAAAAGTAGCTACTATTTAAATTTAACCATTTATCTGCTCTCTCAGAGCAGTGCACTTAGAAAAATATCTGCTGATAGAAGAATTTTCTTTGTAGTTGTTCTCATATGGGTAAAATTATATTACCTGGGAAAACATGAATCAGAATATTTCTCAAAGAATATGTGGATGGTCATAAATACAAATGAAAAATAGATAATACACACATAGTCTCATGTGCAGACACTATTTCATAAAAAAGATGAGTTTACTTGATTATTAAGAACATAGCATACATCCATTCTCAGAAGAATGCCTTTTGTTTTGTTTTGTTTCTGCTGCACTAACCTAGAATTATTTTTCCTCATTCATCAATAGTATCCTTTCCATTCTTTCTGTCATTTTCTATACAAATGTAAGGAACATACAGTTATAAAACAAAGGAAAAGCTTGTCATGGTTGCGTAAAACTGTAATCCCAGGGGCTCAGGAGGCTGAGGCAAAAGGATGGCGAGTTCAAAGCCAGCCTCAGCAACTTAGCGAGGTGCTAAGCAACTCAGTGAGACCCTATCTCTAAATAAAATATCAAAAAAAAGGGCTGAGAATGTGGCTGAGTGGTTAAGTGCCCCTGAGTTAAATTCCCCAGTACAAAAAAAAAAAGGAAAATAAGTCACACTGCCTTTGAACACTTGACTCACCCTATTATATCATATTCTAATTAGTTAAGCATATATGTATAGAATTTAGGAGCAATTCCAAAGAACACAAACTGGTGAAATTTCAAAGACATTTGAATAGTGTTTAGAGGTTGGGAAAAAAACATTGAAAATAACCATTACAGTGACAGATGATAAAATTGTCATGGAATTAGAATCTCAAAAGGATACTGTCTGATTGTATGGTAGCTTTGTTATGTTTAATGATCACACATATAAACTGACATTGAAAGGAATAGTAATATCAGCTCTCAGTAAAGCAGAATGAGAAAATGTATTTTCCTCAAGGTTGGATCTTAAATATAAGGGCAAATCTAACAAACTTACATACCCTCTCAGTGATGTCTGTGATTTCACTTATTGACAGCATTCATAACTAAAGCACATGTATTATTTAAAACATGCACATTGCTATTTGTAGGAATATGTAGTAGGTCCATGGGACACAGAATATTTTTAATATTTTTTATAGGCTGAAGTTTAGAAGACTGAAGGAAAGGGCTGGGGATGAAAAGAACAAGATTCAATACTCTAAACCATGGTTTTATAATAAAAAGATAATAGGCTTTTGTTGAGAGATTCCATATACTTGCTTTTAAATTCCTTAGAAATTTCGATAATATTTAGAAAACAAAATAGAGAAGAATATAAAGTCCTGTTGGGCAGATGCTTTTAGTTATTCTTAAGAGAAATAGCAATAAATGAGTTTGAGAACAATGATTCTCTAAGGAGTTCATTGCATAGTTTAGTTTGGAACAACTGATCTTGGTTTTCAACATAAGGAAAAGTCATAATTTCTGTCATACTGATGGTTTTCCAGTAGTTTGTACTGCAACTCATGATTGGACCATCGTAATAAAAATCTTTCTTAATGTCATTCTAAGGTGATAGAGGTCAAAAAATAAAACATAAATCTAAGGAGAAACAGTTACTGAATGAGAATTCTTTAAAAATTTTATATAATTATTAATTTAAAGTACAGTCTCTAGAATTTAGCACAGTTTTCTCTTCACTAAGAAAATGCTCAAATATTTGTTCTAGTCATTGAATTAAAAGCTGTATCTTCTCCTTAGAAAAGATGTGGTACTATTAACAGATAATAGGACAAAAAAGATTAACATAAACATAATAAAGAAGAAAAATGGGGAAGGTAATGATCTAGTAGGAAATGATCTATTCTTTTTATAGCATTACAAGTTTTTAACTTCTTTCATTAGTAATTGACCCCTAGTTTTTGATAGAAGATACAGATTTGGTAAGAGAGCTCAAACCTAGATCAGGGCTAGAATGAGTGATAAATCATGAGAACTGGAAAAGATTCAAAAGTTGAGAATGAACAAATACTGATACAGTATTCTTGAAGGAAATTAAAGGGATTATAGAGCATTCTCTGTGGTACCTCTGGCCCAAGGTAAAAAATAGATGTTAAATAAATATTATTTATGTTAAATAAATATTATTTATGTTAAATAGATGTTAAATAAATATTAGCAGTAAGTAATAGAAATTTTGGTTCCACCTGATCTTTTGCTTCTTCATTTGATTTCAGACCATCTCTTATTGCTATCCCAAAGATATCACTCTCATGAAGTGGACGTTGCATTGACTGAAAAAGTTTTCAGGCCCTTGTCTGTCCATAGCAAAGCCTGGGATAATTGTCATCTCTTGGATTCATGATTACGCTAGCATAACCGCGTTAGACTAACACCCATTTGTTTCTTTGATAAAAGTTTTCGAAGCTGATAGGTCAGGAAAATATTCTGTGTGCTATATCTGGATCAAGCAAGCTGTTAACATCTCCAGTGGTGCCTTTTAAAATTAACATAAGGAATATGCATAGGGATATACTTTGGCAACTTCTAACATCATCATTTTGAAGAATACTATTTGTTAGTATGATGTGGAAGTTTTCAGTTTTGTTATCAAAGGGCTTTATTTTTGATGATGGTATCATTATTTGTATTTATGAATCTGCAGTATTGGGTTATATTCTAAGACACCACATTGTGGAGTGTCACCAATAAATGGCTGCCTCCCAGGTCAATCCACTTCCCCCTCTAACACATGTTAAATAGGAGCCCGTTCAGTGGGAATGAGGTTGAACTCAGTGGCATGTCACAACTCAAGCAATCTTAAACTTTCTTAACCCATTTTATCCCATTGGAACACCCATAAAAATTTAAATATAGTATATATGATATAAAATTCTATAATAATAATGTAATTATGTTTTAATATAATTGCAATCTAATAATATTAATATTATATATAAATAAACTCTAGATTATGATTTCCAACCTATTTTAATGCACTCGTGTCAATTTCATTGAAAAATTTGTAGAACTGAAAACTTGATACTTAATGAATTAATTCCATAAACCTGTGCTAATTTGCCTCCAGTATCTCTCCAGTTCAAATATTTGCACATGGAAGTAATAACTCAAATTTTACCTTTCAAGTGAATACACTTCACACTCTGATTGATCAAGATTTAGATGTAACTTTATCTGGGACTATTTTTCTCTATAGTGTGTGCGAAGGGAAACCTACAGTTTAGGATCGTTTTCAGATTTGTAGGTCAGACAATAGGAGTCTTACTGTGGTTTGATAAACTTTACACGGGCTTAGTGTGACCTGAACTTCAGTATATGCATATTTGTATGACTTCCTTAGAGTAAAATTTTTGTTTGTTCAATTTTTATGTTTGAAAGCTTCAATATAATTTTGTTTTATCTCACTAACATATGAATTTGATTGATAGGCAATGTTGCAGTTGCATTTTTACATTATAAAAGTATTGGCCCTTTGCTTTCATCATCTGACAACTTCTTATTGGAACCTCAAAATTCTGATAATTCTAAAGAGAAAGAAACAGTCGTCTCTTCAGTAATTTCTGTCTCAGTTAACTCAAATCCTCCCATGTTGTATGAACTGGAAAAAATAACATTTACATTAAGTCACTTAAAGGTAAGCTGTTTTTCTGGAATTGTTGGTTAAATGGTGATTCATTCAGAGAAATGCTTACTTTCATTGTGGTGGTGGTACTTTAATACATGTGAGTTTTAGAGCTTAAAAATATGCATTTAAAATTAAGAGAGTAAAGCATTTTCAACTAACTTTTCTATAAAACTTTTTTATATTCATAGTGTTCTGTGAAGTTTCTGATTAATACCAAATAATTTACATATTTGGTTCTCTAAAGTTAAGTTATATTTTAGTTTTATTATTTTAAGTACACTATTCATTTTGGAAGTTTCCATGCCTTCAAGAAATGAATTATGAGAAATTATCACAGTTGAAAATACAATGTACTTGTTTAATAAGTGGGGTTCTTAGTTTATAATTATAATCTAAAACAATGTTTGTAGGAATTTGGGTGTGGAGTAAAACAAAATCATACAGACTTTTATAATATTTTGTAAAGATCTAAGGACTACTTTACTCTTTTATCTTTATTCAAAATCACTTTCACACTCAAATATAGTTAAAACTATCTAGTAAAAAGCATCATTTGAACTAGCCAAGCTATTTTAGATCCCAATGAATGGGGAAACTCAAAAATCATAGATTGTTTGCTACCTTTGTACAATTGATGTTTTCCTGGGCTTTCAGCAGAATTTTGGTTATGGTACATGATCAAAGAACCTTCAAAACTCCATTTGGAGAACCTTAAAGCTGGCCAGTTACATTTGTGTGTTCATGTTAGTGGGGAGAGACTTTATAAACCAAAAGCATATGTACAGATGTGTCATTGTTCAGTGAAGACTTCTAATTTAGAAAGAATCTAAATTTATAGAAAATTCAAGTAAATAATGGCTCAAACCTAAGCAATAAGCATTACATTGAGGAGAAAAAAAGTTACAAGAAAGTGTGAGATGTTTTAAGAGTGAAAAGTAGATTTATTTTTTATTTAAATTTATATTTAACTAATACATAAAAACAAAAATCATATATACCATGGTATATCACATGGTATTTCAATATATATATACCTTGTATAATGTTTAAGTCAGGTTAAAAGTCATCTGCCTCTTAAAACCTCATTTCTTTATGATGATAACATTCAAAATCCTTTCTTTTGGCTTTTTGAAATATATAGTATACATCAATATCCATCATCACTCTACTGTGCAAAATAACACAATAGAAATCCTTGCTCTTACCAAGCAAACTTAGCACCTATTAATAAACCTTTCCCCATCCCTTTCTTCCCCCTATTCTCCCCAACTTCTTGCAGCCATCATTTTATTTTCAACTATTATGACATCATCTTTTCTTATATTCCATGTTTAAGTGAGATTATATGATGTTTGTCTTTCTGTTTCTGGCTTCATGTAATTATTCCATGTAACATAATTATTTCCAGTTCCATATATGTAGTCACAAATGGTAGGATTTCATTCTTTTTCATAGCTATATAGTATTCCATTATTTATATATAACACTTTTTTTTTATCCATTCAACAGTTGATGGACTCTTAGGTTGTTTTCATTTTTTTTTTTTTTTGCTATTGTGAATAGTGCTTCAGTAAACGTGATAGTGCAGATGTCTCTTTAACACACTTTCATCATTTCCTTTGGATATACAATTACTAGTGAGATTATTGGATTATATAATAGTCCCATTTTTTAATTTTTCTGAGGAATCTCCATACTTTTTTCCACCATGGCTGTACTAACTTACATTCCTACCAACAGTGTTCAATGGTTCTCTTTTCTCATCCTTTCTAGCACTTATCTTTTGTCTTTGATAATAGCCATCCTACAGATGTAAGGTGATATCTCACAATGATAATTAGTGCAGTTGGGATTTTTTCATATACATGTTTGCCATTTGTCTTCTTTGAAGAATGTCTATTTATGCCTATTGTCCATTTTTAATGAGGCTTTTTTATTTTTCCTATTTTTTTCCTTTTTCTAATTTCATATGTATACTTGATATTAGCTCCTTGTCTGATGTATGGGTAGCAAACATGTTTTCCTACTCTGTACCTTGTTGTTTCACTCTATTGATTGTTTACTTTGCTATACAGATGACTTTAAGTTTGATGTAATCCCATTTGTCTATTTTTGTTTGATTCTTATGCTTTTGTATTCAGAAATACTAAATGTTCAGGTAGCTTAAAGTTGCAAGGTCAACCCACTTCACTAATCCTTGTTTGACAAAGAAACGAAATAAGACAAAACATAAAGAACTCAGGGAAAAGAAAAAAAACCCTCTTCACAATGATTCATAGGGAGACTTACTTGTCCTTGATCTACCCACCTGTACAAATGTTTTGTAATTCAAATTAATGACCATTTATTTCTACTTAATTCCTACATCCTCTTTCTCTGAGAATGACCATTTGACTTCTTTTTATTTTCTCTGAGAAAATAGAAGATGTCTCATACATAATACTATTAGTGACTTGCGTCTCCCATAATTTACCTATGACTTGATTAATATGCACTTTTACATTGCCTCAGAGGAATATTAATAGTAGTAAAAATATTGATAATAAAAATATTAGTGAAAGCCGGGCGCGGTGGCGCAAGCTTGTAATCCCAGCACTTAGGGAGGCTGAGACAGGAGAATCGCGAGTTCAAAGCCAACCTCAACAACAGCGAGGCACTAAGCAACTCATTGAGACCCTGTCTCTACATAAAACACAAAAAATAGGGCTGGGGATGTGGCTCAGTGGTCAAGTGGCCCTGAGTTCAATCTCCAGTACCAAAAAAAAAAAAAAGAAAGAAAATCTTTTAATCCTCATAAGACCCATATGTAGTATATACTGTTATCACCATTTTATACATAAAGAAGCTGAGACTCCAGGAGATTAAACAATTTGCATGTATTCAGTTGACAATCAATTGGAGAAGATGACACCCCTATGCAGTCTTCCTTCAGAACCCCGCTCTCAACAGCTCTGATTCTTCTGCCCAGTCTGGTGCTCTCAAATCCTTGACGATCTACCTCCCAAGAAAATTGGCTTCAACCATTACTTCATCTTTCCTGGATCTCTCTACATTGACTCTAGGTCAATAAATATACTCAAGTGTCTGACTTCTTGAAGTTTCTTTGCCTTCGTATCTCCTTCGACCAAACCTCAGTAACTCCTCTTCATTTTAAGCTCCTAAAAATAGGTCTTACCTACTAAGTTTCATCTGTGAAAGATTCAGATTTAGTTCTCTTACACATTTTCCCCTGTGATATACATATTTCCTGGGCCACCCATCGTCCCATGCTTATCTCCAGTTTTCAGTAGAATCAGTTTTCCATGTCTGCAGTGTTGTAACGTGGCATGGGTCATTTGCAGCTGAAGCATAAGGCTGAATCTGTTCCTATAAATTAATTGATGCTGCTGTTTTGCTTGTATTTCTTTATATCCATGACTAATGTGTTCCCAAACTCTATGATGGTACCACACGCCTTTGAAAACACTGAAGTACATGTGATTCTGTCAGCTATTTTGACATCTTGGAAACCCTGTGTAAACTTGCTGTCTCTAAGGTCTATGCTGTGGTTGCTGTGGCGCTATGAGCCTGGCTACCTTTCACCATCACCCCAGACACACCATCCCCTGTCTCCTGCATCAGGCTCCATGTTTCCTCAAGCCAATGTCATTCTTTTTCTTGGTTTATTTGTGTCTTTTGGTGACATATTCTCCAGTGGCTGTTTGAGAAAAAAAGCATAGAAAGTCACTTTTTAAGCCCTTGAATTATCTAGTCATACAATCTCTTACAGATGTAGCTACAGTGAGTATCAAATACTCATTGATATGTGTGTGTGTGTGTGTGTGTGTACCATATCTTAATACTCTTAATCCTTGAAGCTAAGCTACTGCCTTAATACAGGAAAAGAAAACTGATAGGCTTTGATATATCATATGATATATCAATATATCATCTACACCTACATATCTATACTATCTATCTATATATCTGTCTATATTTTATGTTTATACTTTACCCTTATGTCTTCTAGATAATATCATAATGCATGACACTGGGTTATGAATTATAAATATTTTTTCTAAGAATTTTCTAGACCTTGCTCATGTCTTCTAGCTTCAAGGCTAACTTGGAGAAGTAGAATGCAATTAATATTTTAATTAAAATTTATATTTTTCTACATGTCCTCTCTCTCTCTCTTACTCTCTCTCTTTCTCTCTCTCTCCCTCCCTTTCCCTCTCTCCTTCTCTCTTAGACTTCTCAAATCTTAAAATTATTCTCAGTATTCCAAAATCTTTGAGATGGACTTCAGTATGGGTCTTTCTTCATTAATTATACTTTCTTCATTAATCATAGTAGGAATTTTGATAATCTGTACAGTCTGAAAATGTTTGGTCATCAGTTCTAGGAAATTTTCTGGTATTATTTCTTTGGTAATTTCTCCTTTTCCTTATCCAGTATCTCTGTTCTCTTTTTCTCTTCTTCTTCTTCTTTATTAGACTTTCCAGTCAAGCTTCTAACTTAGAAAAAAAAGATTTTGTATTTTTTGTCTTTTTATCCTAATGCTTTTTAGTTTTCCTTTATACATATTTTTATGGCAAAATTTTACTTTTTAACATTAATTTTGTTTAACAAATGAAGTATCTCATTTGTCAGATATTATTCATGTATATTTTTTAAACTATTTTCTACAGCCTGCATTGTCTTCCTCTTGATGTCCTATTTGATTGGTTCACATTGGTCCTCCCTCTTTTGTGTTAGAGCTTCTTCTCTGATGTCTAGTGGTTCATGACCATCTATCATATTTAATACTGAGGCAGACCATGCTCTGATAGGCTGTGACAATGATGTGCTTCATGGGGCAGGTCCCTGACTGTGGCATTGGAAGGTCAGTAACCAAAAGCCATTTTCTCTTGAGCCTATCAGTTTTCCTTTCCTACATAAGGGCAGTAGCTGAGCTTCAAGGATTAAGAGAATGAAGAAAATGTGGTGCAGGGCGTGGATGTCCAGTGTGTAAACAGACCTCACTTGATCACTCTTTTCTTGAATGATGTCTACGCTTTCAGTTGACTTTGGACCTCCAGTCCAAAGTCAGAGTCCCTCTGGTTCCACAGGGATTGGACCTTTCCAGTCCATTAGATAAAGGCTTTTCATTTTCTCCATGTAGCTTGATCTAGAAACCTTCTAGTCATCTCAACTGAGTTCCATCATTGTTTTCTCAAACTCAGACTCTGTCAGTGCTCCAACTGTTGCCCACGAGTTATAATTGGTTTATATCACATTAAAGTGATTATCTTGTTGCATTAAAACCAGTTGAATGTCTTTCATCCTTGAAGGGCAGATGCTTTATCTTTTTTAACTGAGAAGCCTAGTTCCTTGAATAAAACCACACACTGACACTCAAGCCATATTTTCTTTAATGAATAATTGTCTGAAGGTTTGAGTTTGATTCTGCTCCTTCCCTTAACAATGATTAGTCTTAAGTATATTTTATGACATTTCTTGGCCTCAGCACAGCATCTGCTTCACAGTATTTTTTCAGGGGTCATGTTAAACGAAATAGATAAGAAAGTACTTAGTTAATTATAACTGTTAAATAATTATAAAGCATTTATTTATACAAGTTCAACATTCTGTTAGTAAACTATTAAAAATTATAGGCCATTAGGCATACTATTATGATTCCTTAACACTAAAAATAAGGTAAAGAGAATTCTGCTGTTTACTGAAGAACCATTCCATTGTCTGTGTGATTGAGCTCTTGTCTAATCCCTGATATCATCAGCACTGTTCTTTCTCTTACTCATGGTGCTATACCTTAACTGGCTTCTGGATGCTTCTGGAAAGCTCCTGTCATCTCACTTCAAGGGTTTTCTATTTACCACTTCCACTGTGTGGAACCTGTTCCTCATTCTATAGGGCTTACTCCTTCATTGAGTTATCTACTTAGACATCACCTCACAGGAAAAGCCTCCTCACACCACCATCCATTCCATTTTCCTTTTTTCCAGATTTACTTTTTACAGTTAATAACTAACTTTTCATCCCCAATTAGGATATAAGGTCAATGGTACAAATATTTTCATCTGTTTTGTTCAATGTTGTATTTTGAGTACATGGATAAATAGCAAACATTCAGTAAATAGTAAACTTTTTTAATGAACATACATATGATGGTTCATTCATTGATTTAAAGAACATATCCATGATCTCATTTAATAATATAAATTATCACAACTGTAACATAAGATGTATAAAACAACATTGTTGCAAGACAAATGTCAATTCTTCCATATAGCAATAACCTTTATTTATTATAATTCATTTTGTTTTATTTGTAGATATTATTTTTAATTGTATCAATGGTACTTTAAGTATGACTAAATCATTATGTAACTTTTTCTCTTTTTCCATCAGTAAAATGTTTATTTTTCAGATCACAGATAAGTATAGGACTCAGTGTGCATTTTGGAACTATTCACCTGATACCATGAATGGCAGCTGGTCTTTGAAGGGCTGTGAGCTGATCTACTCAAATGAGACCCACACCTCGTGCCGTTGTAACCACCTGACACATTTTGCAATTTTGATGTCTTCTGGTTCTTCCATTGTAAGACTGCATTTTTTGTAAATCTGACTACGTTTCTTTTTCTGCTTTTGTTCCATACTATTCAAAAGAATAATTAATTTTATATGTCTTTCTTAGATATAAATAGCATATATAATATAATTGTAAAACAAAAAATATTATCTTTCTTTTATTCTGTCTTTGTCCCTGCCTTATAAGATATGTCTCATTTGGATTTTAGGTTATTTCTAACCTATGATTTATCTAATCTGTAATATCTAGTAGATAACATATTAAATCAAATATCCATCTATAAATTCTTAGTGTTTTATGCCATTTGAACATTTTAATGATTCATGGAATCTAAGGGTCTTTGTCTTTGTATTGAAAGTTTATTTTTAACAGTGACAAATTACCCTCAAATATTTGATATTTAGTCAAAAATAACACATAACTAATATGTTTTAGCAATGTAGAATCCTACAAGATTTTCAAACATGAAAAATCTAAGATGAATAGTTTCACGAAGTGTATTTTACTGTAGTAATATTTTACTTGCATAATTATTTTATATTTTGTTGTTTTATATCTCTGTATCATACTTTCATTAGATGATAGATTTATATCCATTCATCCTTAGAATTCATTATCAAGTTTATGAAATGGCCCAATAAGCCTGCCTAAAGTAATGTCAATCTTAAAGATTATTTTTTCAGGATATTAATTAAGCAAAGAAGTCTCTATACTGAATATAAAGATAAGTACTTATCTAATTAGAATAAAGTATTTCTTATTTCAGAGTCTTTGAACTATGCTATTTTGGTCTTCCACATATTCAACTTTTCTTATACCTTTGTTTAATATGTTTTAGATGAATCACTGCATAGAAATGACTTGGACTTACCACTGATAAATCCATTCTATTTAACCATTTCCCATTACAATAATGAATTGTCTTTCCAATATCATGAAACCAATGATGATAATATTGTTAAACTATATACTAATAAACACTATATTTAGGGGGGAAAATATCACTGATTACAGTACTGTTAAAGTGCTACATGTTGTATACCACTTTGTTCTGGATATCAAACATTTTCAAAACTACAAAATTTTTCTCATCTAAGTGCACATTTGTATTTTTACATTTTATGAACATTTTGATTAATGGTTCACCAAAAAAGGAAGTTCATTACATATAATTCCTTTGACAGGTTACTGAGTTATTCTTTTAACAGCTTGATTATTATTTCCCCTTAGGGTATTAAAGATTATAATATTCTTACAAGGATCACTCAACTAGGAATAATTATTTCACTGATTTGTCTTGCCATATGCATTTTTACCTTCTGGTTCTTCAGTGAAATTCAAAGCACCAGGACAACAATTCACAAAAATCTCTGCTGTAGCCTGTTCCTTGCAGAACTTGTTTTTCTTGTTGGCATCAATATAAATACTAATAAGGTAGGGAGAGTTACATATTCTCTATTTTTATTTTAAAATTTTCTGTTTTTTAAAATATATGTGTCATAGAAACATGAATTATAATTAAGGGCTTATTGGGGCAAACATACTGTATAAATTTTTCTAAAGCTATCTTTCCTAAGTTTGATAACACTAACACGTCTAAGCAACTTACTTGAGTCTATTAAGCAAAAATGTCTCTCTGTATGTTGAATTATTGTGACAAATTAAAATTTTGCAACAAACTAAGAAATGTTTTGTGTTTAGATGGGCATTAAAGAGCAAGGAGAAAGAGAATTGGAAACAAAGTTTACCTGAGGATCAGACAGAACATAAAAGCAGCTAATCTTTATAAGAGGAAATGTGATCAATTGGTTCTACCTATTCTCTACACTTTACTACTACTCCTTTCCAGTGACTATTGATGTAGAATCTTAACGAATAGTTTCATATTAGGTTAATCAAGGTCCTCCTAGGAGGAGACACTGAGATGAGATCAAATATGCAATAAATTTTTTAGTGTAAGTGACTATGAGATAAAATGGGCCCCAGGGGCTTGGAGAGCACCATGCAGGTCTGAGCTGAGTAAAAGAAAGAGAAAAAACAGGAGTTAAAGGAAAGAGGAAAAACAAGAGTGAGTGGAGAGTTTACACAGCAGTTCTAAGGAAGTTCAGCACAGTTGCCAAGGAGTCCTTAGAGTGGTCCTTGAACCAAAAGTCAACTGTCCAAGGAATTCTCTCTCAGGAACAGGGACGTAGTAGTAGTAGCCCTGCTCTTCAGGTGTCTGGCTGGCAACAGCGGGTGGGAAGTGTGAATATGGCGATGGATTTGCTGCCAACAGCAGCAGCTGGAACCCTAGGTCTCTGCACTCCCTGCAGTTGGAGATTACAGAAGTGTGTTGTCATGATCACACAATGGCAGAGTCCCTCCAGAATTCCATTCTCCTTAGAAATATCCCAAGGACTGAAACAATCAATCAGCTACAAAGGTTTTCTTCTGGAAAGTGGGTGTCTAATGTATCTGTTTTAAATAGTATGCACTAGACTATAAACTCCTAATTTTTTGTTTGTTTGTTTTTGTCATTATTATTAGGACATCTCTCAATTTTATACACCTCCTACCATCCCCCAATGCCTATTTTCCTCTTTCAGCTGTCTCCCAACATCATCTTTTTCCAAAACTACTCCTTACAGTGTTTATTACAAATATTTTCTCTTTTTTTGAGCATGAATAAAACAGAGGAGAAATGTGTCCAAAGCAGAAACAAACTTAAATATAACATATTCACCAAGATACCGTGGTTTACATGTGAATAACCCACAATTTTCTACACAATGTAAATGTATACAAAGAATGTCTTTGCAGGAGGGCAGTGACTTAGCTCTATCACAGGACAAGTTAATGCCTTCTATTGTAGAAGCACAGTTCTTCTAAATCAGCTAGAAATAGCACATCTTTAAAAGCTGACATGACAGGAGTATTTTAATATCAGCAATTGTGTATATTGGCATAATTTATGGAGAAATTCAAGATTTTATGTTATGATAATTTTAAAGCAAACATTTATGGTTTCTTTCTTTTATTTCTAGCTCTTATGTTCAATCATTGCTGGGCTGCTTCATTACTTCTTCCTAGCTGCCTTTGCATGGATGTGTATTGAAGGCATACACCTCTATCTCATTGTTGTGGGAGTTATTTACAACAAGGGATTTTTGCACAAGAATTTTTATATCTTTGGCTATCTCAGCCCAACTGTAGTGGTTGGATTTTCGGCAGCATTAGGATATAGATATTATGGTACTACCAAAGTGTAAGTTAATTTTTAAAGTATTTGAAACACACTTCTGAATATATTTTGCATATCTTTGAGAATATTTTTTGTTAAAGTATAGAAAAATATATTTATGGATTTTACTGTTTTTTTTTTCCAGATGTTGGCTTAGCACAGAAAACAACTTTATTTGGAGTTTTATAGGACCAGCATGTCTAATCATTCTTGTACGTATATATAAAGTTGTTATTAAAATTTTAAAAAATCTATAATTAAAGAGTGCTTAAAATTCCCAGCAATCAGGTATTATATTTTTAAGAAGAGAGAATTTTGAATACTGTACAGTATATGATTTATTAACATTTTACATATATTTGCCACTGAGAAAAATATATATCTTATAAATATGAAACAATTATAATTCATTTGCCCCTTTTGAGGGAGGATTAATTTTTGCATAACATAGGAAAAAGCATTTTTACTTATCAGGAGACTCTTGGCATACTTCAATACTGAGAGTGTGCCAGCCAGCTGATAATCTGGTATTGCAGATGTTTACGTTATTTAATCTTTTATCAATGATTGGTCATCTTTGAAGATTAGACTGTCATCTTTATAGTTTTATCATCTTTATGTACCCCGTCATCATAAAGTGATTTTAAACTAAATTGCAATGTCAGAGACAGGAACCCACTATTTCTCAGGAGCAGACAAGTCATATATTGATAGTCCTATTTCAGCAAGGAAGAGGGCCTTTTAATTCTTATTGAAGGTGGTTTCAAACCTACAAATTTGGCAGGTATTATATGTTCCACTCTAAATAAAGACATTTTTATATGTCTCAAGAGCATTTCTAAGTGCTGAAAGTTTTCAACAGCCGTTCTGAATATAATAGTCTGACAATGAATTCGGGAGGTCTGACAAGACTCTAGAATGGAATGGATTGTCAGTAGAAGAATTGTGACAATATTTTGGACAACATTTTTCTATGTTTTGACCAAAAGTTAACCATCATTTTAATTTCTTCTTCCTGTTTTATTCTTTTCCCTTGAGTCTTTTATGGTTGCACAAGAGCTGCTAAGTGGAGAAAAACTTGAAATGCAAAACAGAATTTTCATCAAGCTTTATTTTTTAATGGTGTGGATAAAATCAAGTACATTCAGAAATTTTATTTCCTAATCATCATGGAAAATTGTTTCTAATTCTCACAATTAATCTAGCATATTTTAAGCCACTGGGTAGATTTCAGCAAAAACAATTTGAGCTAATTTATTATAACTACAGTGTTTTTAGTCCACAGAAGAATACAAACTGAATAGCATCCTGTTCTCCTATGTCCTGGGTACTGGAGATTGAACTCAGGGGCACTCGACCACAGAGCCATATCCCCAACCCTATTTTATATTTTATTTAGAGACAGGGTCTCACTGAGTTGCTTAGCATCTCACTTTTACTGAGGCTGGCTTTGAACTCACGATCCTCCTGCCTCAGCCTCCCAAGCCTCTGGGATTACAGGTTTGCGCCACCACACTTGGCTGATCTGAGTATTTTGTGTGAAGACATATTACAGATATTCTAACTTTACAGATTTTATTTCTCCATCTCTGATACTGTTTTGTACCAGTGAGAGCTCTATGAAACAATGATTCTTAGAGATTAGGTGAAAAATAGTAGGCCAGAAATTATACTAAAAACAGGAAAAATGGCAGCATATTTCTCTAACATAAGAAAAGGAAAGTTCTCTCTAAAATCATTTTTTACTGTTGCTTATATAAGTGAAAAGATAACTTTGGATTATCTTATAATAATATACTCAGGCTTCAGCTGGGCTTATCTAAAAATGAGTCCTGCAAACTTTCTACAAGTCTAAATGGACATCATCACACTGTTCTAATTTGGAATTAATGAACCAATTTGTCTTCTGTACAGTTTCAGTATGATAATCATTCCCAGGTTAACCAGAAGGTCAGGATACTTAAGAAATGGGTGAGGCACTTCAGTTTCACTCTGAACTTAAATATTGCTTTTATTTATATTTATAGTATTTTTTAATTAGCAGAAACTCTTATTGAATCAAAGTGAATTAATTAACTCCAAATGCTGGCATATTATTATACAGGTATATAATGTGATGTTAAGTGAATTTTTCTTCTTGTCCCAGGATAGCTTCTAGTCCAAAGATAAAGTAAAAAAGATTAGTCATCAAATATTTTTGGCCTGACACTTCCCACGAGTCTTACCAAGAGTCAGTGGGAACAGCTGGAGTTCAATATGAAGAATAAAGAGAGGGTCTCAAGAGATGATGACCCAGAGTGAGGTCTCCTTGCCCTTTGAGGGAGTGCAATGTCCTCTATAGGAGCCTCTTCTTTTCCCCACCAGTGAGAAAGAAAAGTGGTGCTCCCCATCTCCTAAAGATAAGGTGAGGAGGAGCACTCCAAAGATGTTGCAGGAAGTGGTTCTGAAATGGTAAAAGGAAAATGATGATTCTCATCCCCGACTGCTGTTGGGACTATAGAACTTCCATGTCGCCCTAGTATATTAGAACAGAGTAGGAGGAGGAGTTTTGAAAAGAGTTTGAAATGTGTCTCCTGATTTGAGGCCAAATGTGAACATAGAGACTAACACCTGCTTTGTTCAGAGTTTCCCTTTGGCTGCATGCTTACTAGAGGACCCTCCAACAGCAGAAAAGGAAAGAGATATTATATGGTGGGCCTAGAAGTAAATTATGGGAAACACACAAAACTTCCGCTGTTCTGCACACACAGAAAAGTTAGAGAAATGAAAAAGAGTTGCAGGCCTGCCCAAATCAAATGACGTTACATACAACTAAAGGAAGGGAGTGAATGGAGATATGACTGCCTCCCCCTGAAGAACAGAAAGGATTAAGATGGAAATGAAATACTATGAACGTTACAAAACAACATTACTACCTAAGTGGAGGCCACCTTATAAGCCAAGAGTATTGGCAGGAATAAGAACCAAATTAAACTGAAGTGATGTCCTGAAGCTTCCCCATCACTGGCAGATGACCAGACCTTTCTAGCCCCAAGAGGAAAGGAGCTGAGTCTGGACCATGGAAAAAATTATCCCAAAACCAACCATGCTTCCCTACTCCAACTGGTTCATGTATCTGCATGGATACAAACCACATGTACTCCAAAGTCTTGGAATAGAAAAAGGAGTAAAGACCAGATTTTCTTTGTCATCTAGAACTGCTAAAAGCAAGGGCATGCAGATTTATGTCAGTGCCTAGGGGGGAAAGAATTTAGCTTTTATGTTATAAAACAATACTTCATTAAGTAAAAATTTCTTCCTAAAGTGAGTTCAGATGTTCAAAATTGATCACTTGACATTTTGGGGATATCAGTTACCTACTGATTGAAAAATCACCATCATATGTTTGGGATTATTCTGGTACGTAAAGATGATGCGACAGATAACTAAGTTCACCCTGAATTGGGTGTCCTGAATATAATGGATATAATAAGAAAATGTAAGAATTATCTCAACCTGCTAGAGTATCAGTGAGAGAGCAAGACAAAACAATGAAAAAGAACAACATATAATTAAATGTAAGTGATAGCCGGGCGTGGTGGCTCATGCTTGTAATCCCAGCACTTAGGGAGGCTGAGACAGGAGAATCGCGAGTTCAAAGCCAGCCTCAGCAACGGCGAGGCGCTAAGCAACTCAGTGAGACCCTGTCTCTACATAAAACAAAATAGGGCTGGGGATGTGGCTCAGTGGTCGAGTGCCCGAGTTCAATCCCCAGTACCAAAAAATAAATAAATAAATAAATAAATAAATAAATAAATAAATAAATAAATGTAAGTGATACTGGTGAGATATGGGAGCCATCAGCATAAGTTACCATAAGCATCCAACAGGGCTTTATCAGATGAAAGACCTTGTTTGTGGGTGTAACAAGCAGGAGATTCTCCTTTGTAAAAGGAATGGGCAGAGGATTCAAAGGGTGAACTTAAGCTTCTATCAAGTAACTCTGTAAGCTTCTAGATCCCTTTTGAGGGAGAAAAAGAGGACAGAGCAAGAAACAGCATGGGAAATCAGGCCATACCTGACATACACTGAATTATCATTGCTACACTATTATTAGCAGAATTCAAGAATTACCTTTTCAGAAATTCTTCACCCCTGGATGTAGGTTGTTATTAATTATAAAATTTTTATCCCCGTACATAAAGTCATCTATTTCTCCTCCTCCACTTCTATATTCTGGCCTTCTGGCCTTTGTTTTCTTAAGTGTCTAGTGTTAATAAGAATAATAAGAGTTCTTTTAATTTTTATTATATTGAGTACGCACTACTTTTGAAACACATAGTTAATACTTTAATTCTCAATCTCCCTAAATCACATATATTTTTATTATGCCATTGTATATATAAAGAAACAGGTCTTTTGATTCAAGATATTAAGTGATTGGCCTAAAACTGTGAGTCTACAAGTAAATGTTGGCATTAAAGCTTGAAACTCTTCTTTGCCTTAATCTAGAACTCACTTTTCATTTTATATGACCTTTTTTGCAATTGTCTTCTGATCTATCCTTCTGCTACCATTTTTTCTCATTTTAAGTTAAACTATGCAGAATACACCTCATCAAAATAAATTCAGATAATGGGAATACTAATTTTAAGACATAGTATGTCTGTCCGTGGTCAGTATTTAAACATACACAGAGAATGTTTAAACACCTCAATAAGATCTGTTATGTGGGCTGCATTTATGTGTGATTTACTTTATTTCAAAGAAGAGGAAATGGAGGAATAGAGTGTTTACATAGCTTGCCTAGCAGCTAGTAAGAACCCTAACCAGAAATTCATCCTTGGATTTGAATTCATTGTCTGTCTTCTTAATTCCAGTGCTGCCAGTTCCCCTTTGCCTATAGTTCAATGCCGTGGGCTAGTGTATAAAGTTCACAGTAACCTGCATATTCTCAGGATTATTTCACACTGCATATCTTCACACCACAACCCCTCCAAGAATTTTATCTTTGTTAGAATACTTCCTCTCCCTCAGATATTTTCTTGATTCTTGCTCTCATTAATCCTGCCACCTATGCAAAGTTCTTCTTACTGAAATCCTATTATTAATTACTACACAGAGTCATGAAAACTTTCTCAGGCTTGTAACTAATCTCTTTTTCTAACATGCTCCCATAGCAATTTGATTCTAACTCACACAGTGCTTTTAATGCTCGGTTTTGTAACACGTGAATTTTCTATGTGCATTACATTACTTTTTGGTCACCCTACAATATAGAGTTAACTAGTAAGTCCTCAGTGATTATTTGTATATTTTAATGGATCCATTAATAAAATCATAGTAATACATGAAACAGCAAGAAAATATCATGTGATCTTAAGCTATTTGTCCACTCTATGCTCTGGTTCCTAATATGTAAATAAAGACAAAAATATCAGCTCAATACAACAATACTGTGGTAAAAGCAAAAATAAATTTTCAAAAAAGTATCTATTCTTTAACAATTAAAAATGGAAAATGCACAGCAACTTGAAGGGCAAATTTACCACCCTCATATTCTTACCTTTAGTAATTAAAAATTAAATGAAAAGACTAATTTTAAAACCAAAATTGTCATAGCCAAAAAATTATATGCAATGGAATATGGGCATGATTGAATATAGAATGTGTGTATTCTTTTGCAGATCCTGACTTTTAAAATATTGGTGAATATGTGACAGCATTTAATTATAGAAAGATGCAATTATAATATATGTGCCTATTACTCTATAGAATTTGTTAAGTCTCAAGTATACTCTGCCAGGAAAAATTAACTAAAATAAAGCAAAGAAAAGCCATAGAAACTTAATGGAACTAAAGAGCATTTATTTTCTAGAACAAAGATAAAATATAAGTGAACTTTCGATTTTAAATAGATAAATTAGTGGCAATATTTTATGGCTTTAAATGAGGGACAAGACTTCTTTTATAGTTTTGTCTAAACAGGGCTGGGAAGATTTGTACTCCAGAGAAGAAATCACTATAGAACACTGCAATCTCTTTCATTTTTTTCATGGAATTCTTATATTTCATCCATAGAGTAAAGACTAGGTATCTTAAATGGTATTTGCTTGTTTGTAAGTGTAGAGCCTGGAGTATGCCTGATTTGGGATTATAATATAAAAACCTTTGAGACAACATATAAATGAGTAAAAACAAATTAGTTCAGCACTGGTGGCTTTTTCTACCCCCAGGTATATTGTTTCAAACAAATATTCAAGGTTTTAATCTACTCTGGTAAGTGTTAGCTACTTAGCTATTTGAACAGCAACATTTTCTGCATTGATCATATGAAAGTACTTCCTCAGGTGTTGACTCATTAATATTAAGGATCTTTTAAATTCTGAAAAATGAACCAGTGACCTCATTGATTCTATCTATGAATCACTACATTTAAAATTTAAGATTGTAACTCTACATGAAAAGGCCTTTCTATGCTTTTGAAAGAGTGAGCTGTACAAGAAAAAGACTTCTAAATCTTTGTACAGCAAGCTGCAAACTGAAGATAATTTCTATATTTTTTCTTCAGTATTTTTAATCTTTAATGCCAAATTCTTTCAGCAAAAACTACGTAAGTTATTAGATTCAAGTACACAAATATAAAAAAAAGTTTGTAAAAATAATTTAACTTTTAAATAGAAATTGAACTTTCCCACAGATATGTTCAGTATTGAAGAATAGAATTTGCCTGATTGAAGCAAATACTAATTAAGCTATGTCCAAATAAGGCATTTCTTTTTTAAAAAAGTGAGCTTTCATTAGAATTTAAATCAAACTCTTATAATTGAGTGTTGCCATATTGCTACTCTTACATACTTTTTTGTAAGATTTGCCCAGAACTTCCCTCAGTTTTTGTCGTGGTCTCCTCTATAAATGCTCTTTCTATGTCTACATTGTCTTCATTCCCTTTCCCCAGAAGATACCTACTGAAACCTACTAAAGAAATGAATTCCTATGTAATTCTTATAAGACAAACCATGTTTTTGTAGATATTTGTTACGTGATATATCTTCTTTATATTTTTAATTGCATGAATTTCCCAAAATTGAAAGAAATGTAAATACTACAAAGTTGTGTAAAAGCTGTGCATGCCATCTTACCCTTGTAGTCTGACTACTCTTTCTTCATATGTACTCTGTACCTTTTCAGATCCTGGCTCTGTGCATTGTGTATACATTTGACTCCAAATTCAAACCAGCTGAATTGTCTGTGACCTACAATATATCATATTCATCTTTCCTCATCATAATCTATCATTTTACCATTTTTATTGCATATTATGAATGTGCAGTGATATTTGACCACCTCCTTAGAGGTGAATATTTGTTTCCAGTGTTTCCTTATTACAAATAACATTGCACAGATAATCCTTGTTCCAATACAGTTGCATATATGTGTTAAATATAATTGTAAGGAAGTGCTTCTTAGAAGTAGAAATGCATGTGTGTACAGATGCATTTAAAATTTACAAATTGTCTTTCAAAACAATTTCTTCAATAGATTTTTACACTAGTGGTTTGGGAGGATGCTCTTCTTCCTGACATTTTTACCAACACTAGATTTTATCTGCTGTGGTGTCCTAATAGCTTAGTGGAAAAATATAAATCAATAGAAAGGACGATAGACCAGGATTTCATAAGAGTGATACAGTTGACACATTGAAGCATATCTTTGTGAAGGCTATCCTGTGCATTATAGGATGCTCAGCAGCGTTTCTGGCCTGTATTCACTAGATTCCAGTGGCACCAACACCCACATATGACAACCAAAAAACATCTCCAAACACAGCCAAATGCCCCCTGGAGCACAATACCTTTCTGCATCAGAACCAATACTCTGAAGTTGGAGGCTAAGTACCTCATGTAGGAGTGCATTTTGGACTCTTCCACATATAACATAAACCTAAGAAAAATAAATACATTGAGGGTCTGGACACTATTCTTTAGATGACCACATTAAAGTGCTGTTAGAAACACTGTCTACTGTAATTTTAAATATTTTGGGTAATAGCATTAATACTACAATTAAGTATTTTAACTTAACCACATCATACTTTTTAGGTATATCTTTCAGTGATCTCTGTGGCTCAAGGCACTTTAATTCTCTAACCTTTCCATATATTTTATAATTTTAATAAGCATTTCAGTATCTATAACATTTTTTACATTTTTCATGTTATTCTGACCTCCTTGAAAAAAATAGCTAGAATTTTTTAAAGAAGGAGATAAATTGGAGTTTTTAATATTATACTGGCAGTATTGAATATGCTATCATATATGGCAGTTATATTCTTGTAAATGTTATCAAAGATAGTATCCCTGGGACTCAGTAGAAAATTTCACAAGAATTGAATAACTTCATAGATACCAGAAATTCAAAATATTTTTTAAAATACAAAGAACTATTAGAAATAACTAGTACTTCCTTATAAAAGTAGCTTTATGATGAAAGATGTTACATAATGACACAATGAAAGGGAAACACTGGGGATCACTGAAGAGTAAGACAGTCTATTAGAAGTGTTACTCCCCTTACACTTGTGTAATCTTTTAATCTTTACAAAACCTTTTAATATATCTCAGTTAATCCTCAGAGTTTCCATAATAAATAAAATAAAAATAGTAACAGCATTTAGCAAATGATAATGCTTTAGTAGATTTTCATACTATGTACTATAATCTTGACTTAAAAGTACCTAGAGGGACTCTGCTATTTATAACTTAAAGAACAAATTCCTTGAAAAGTACTGATTGCACTAAAGCAAATTATGTACACTATTGTATAGCTAACAGCTAAAACCTTCAAGCATCTGTTCATTAAGAATGCATAAAAACATTTAAACTTGACCAAGAGCACAGTGCATGGGCTAATCATCATCAGGTGATCATTTGATCATCCTGAGTGTAACACAGTGCATTTGCAACAGTGAACTCTTCTTTGAATCAGTCTTTATTAGCACTTGCAGAACTCTTGTCCCACATGTTGGAATGCAAAATTAAAAAAAAAAAAAAAAAACATCTCCTTATTGTAACTGATAAAAAGGAGAGTCCAAGTTGTTCCGTTTTATAGGCAGCTTTTAGTCTTTAGAGAGTTTAACTCACACTTACTTGGGCAACGGCTACCACTATGCCTGTACTATATTCTATGTAGGTAGAAAATAAGGCTGAGTGAGCTGAAGCAATATACTCAGGACCACCCAACCACTGAGCAGCAGAAGCCCCTCAAGGGTTCAGAGCTCACATTCTGCACTGTTACCTTGCCATATATCCTTTCAGTTCTCCTTGCACACAAATTTGAAGGGAGAAGATTGTTACGTCTATGAAAACCTTATTCCTGCCTCCTGGTTTCCAAAAATGGCTTCAGTATGAGTTATGAGAGAACTGAAAACTCGGATCTTATAAATATTTTTCACGAACTAGGCACAGTGGCACATGACTGTAATCCCAGAGACTCAGGATGCTGAGGCAGGAGGATTGCAAATTTGAGACCACTCTGGCCAACTTAGTGAGATTCCAGATCAAAATAAAAAAAGATTGGGATGCAGCTCAGTAGTAGAGCACCATGAGTTTAATTCCCAGTAATTAATATATATATGTACATATACATGTATGTATGTATTTCATAAACTTTAAATTCTCTATCTGACTTGATGAAGGCAGAAAAATAAAATATTTTTCATCTTGTTGAAAATGGAGGAAATAATTTCTAATATAAGTATTTCTGCCTTCATTTAGTATTGCTTTACTTAAATGTTTGCTAAGAATATCCAACAACTAATCAAACTATCCTACATACAATCCTGAATGTATCAGAATACAAATCAATACTTGTATCTATGTATTTATTTGCTCTTTTGATTGATATTCATCAATAAGTAACTTTCAATCCATGTAATTGTTCAAATTCCACTTTGTATTTTTTCTCATAGAGAAAAATATGAAAGATTGAGTTAGTACTTCACCCATTTTTCATTGTCCTTCATTTCATACTTCTAATTTGAAGATCTACTTTGAGGAAAAATGTGTTCTATTAGATTCTTTAAAAAGTCTTTATGAGTTTCTGTAACAGTAACCCTATTAATAAAGACATAATTAAATAAAAGTCTGGGTAGTGTGGAAAGAAAATACCTGCAAAATCAGGTACTACTCTTTGGATATTTTGTAGGTCAAATATTTTATCAAGTACTAATGCTCTCACTAAGGCTGTGTTAGAAATTGAGTGACTACAAATGAAGTAGAGACCTTGATCTTAAAAAGTGTATCAAGGTGATATACAAACACATCTGAGGCAACACATTAGTAAGCTTTAAGTCATGTTTTAGTAAGGCATATGTGATCATCTTTTCACCCTGCTTCAGTTTATTTCTTGGCTTAGCCTTTTTCTTAGGACCAAGTCTGTAACCCTTAACATGGCTTATGGTGAATTTATTTATCTTCAAAATGTGGACCTTTTGAGAGTGAAAGTGGCTGATAAACCACTTCAAATTGGTTTTATTATATATGGACCCATAAAACACCTTTTTTCCAAAATCTATTTTCAAAACTGATTTTTTTTTCTTTTTTACAAAATAAAAATTGCTTGTAACAGAACACCATCTGGATGATAGTAACAGCCATTTGAATCTTTCTTCACTACTTGCAATGTACAAAGGAGGTACCTAACCATCATGTGTAAGTGTATCTGAATGGGAGGTAAGGCTTATCCTCCGTCTGCACAGGATCAGAAAAGAGAGGTTGAACATTGCTCATTATCTTTCATGATTAACCACATATGGAACCCAGAATGATCACTGCACATGTGACTGGTATTTTCAGGTGATGTTTACGGGTCCAGTGAAACTATATCACAAATAATGCTGATCCAACTGTTGAATAAAAATGTAAATATTATTGAACCCTTCAAGTATTCAACATAATTTAGAACATAATTTTAGATGAATGTGATAATTGATGCTTGTTGAAAACTCACATATTGTGCACTATTTGAAGTACTTTATATTAATTATGAAATTTAATACACACAATAAACCTAGTAGATAAGTACTAATATTACCCATGCTTTGCACACCAGGAAAGAAAAACACAAAAGAGTTCTAAATTGTCTAGTTAGTTTCAGAGTTGGAATTTGAACCCATGAATATGGCTCTAGGAACCAACTATTCTAGTAATTTGAAGGTACAAATTTTACTTTCTTAAAATTGTCATATTTATGAAACAGTGGTCTCCATACTTATTTGATTAAATAACCCATCAGTAAAAAGCATATACTTTAATAAGTATATGTTTACTTCTTGAAAAATTGTATACATTTGCTAATTTATGCATATTACTTGCTGTTAAATATAATATATACATTATAAAACATACTTGAAAATATAAACTTAAAGAATGAAAGATGAAATAACAATATTTAACATATTTAAATACAATCCTCACTAAAATATTAGTATTTCATTTTTAAAATAAAGTATTTATTGCACTTTAAATACAGCAGTCCAAAGGTGTAGATGTAAGTTCACTTTATCTTTCCACTTGGTTTTAATGACTCTCAGAACTATAACCTCACAAAAATGAATTAAATCCATGCTTTCATGTTACTGTGTGGCCGATTTACTCACTGAGTCCTCTATTCTAATATCCATTCCTTCAATGCTGCTTTCCTTTGCTCTTTAAAACAGTATTTCCTGAAAGAGATAGATTTAAATTTATAAAAAAAAAAAAAACGCTTGCATTTGGCATCATACTGTGTTCCACGTATGGATTCGGTTAACTTACTTCATCATGAGGAACAGAGCTTCTCTTAAAAAATATGTAATTTTTTTAAAGACTAAAACCAGGAAATGTTAAGAGATACTTCTAAACATACAGCACGGACTTTAGAGAAATTATGTATTGAGCTGTTTTGTACGCTTTGAAATATGACTGAAAACTGGATGTAAAGCCATACTTTGATGTCTTAAGAATTTGAATGTTTACATAACATGCTAGGAGGTTTGATTAGATCTTCATGGACTTCAACCTGGCTGACGGGCATGGACTTGTTACATGGACTTGTGACCTAATCAGCAAGTAGCACACTCTAGAAGTAGGAAAAACGTCAGTTTTGACATTTTCTCACTTATATGCTCTTTATCGGTATTAATTATAACCCACAGTGCACTTGAAGACATCTTAAGACTTTGTCCATTTTATCAGGCATACTTTATTAAAATCACAAAATTCCTTTAATAGGCACACATGAAGTATGATGCAGAGGGCTGGAAGGCAGTACAGGGGGTTAACTTTGCTACCATGAACCATAGATGTCCTTCACAATGGCTCATCTGACATGACTCCATATGACATGGAGAAAGTGAGGGCACCAGTGTCATTCATACATCATGTGTTAATGCTGTTTCCCCCTGGAAAATCAGAATTTGAAATGTTCTTTATTTAGTTTATCTTGGCATTCCACTATAGAGGTCAGTGGAATTAATCTAAAAACAATACTCAGAATCTAACACAGGGACAGCTTTGTTGTTGTTCACCAGCACAGGATAAAGTATCACATTCTCGGATGAGCACAGGAGCAGTGAGGACAGGAGTCTCCAGTAGAGGACTGCTGGCACAGTCCATTAGGTCATTCACTGCTAGCAACACTTCAGCCTTGGTATCTTGACCAAGTTCAGTGAACACAAGCCACAATGCCAAATGGAAAACCCTGTCACAACTCTTTAGTAGTTTACTCTTCTCCTTTTAACCATTTCTAAAATCAAGTAACTATTAGCCACTCATATAAATAAACGTCTTCATAATTAAATTCTTCAAGTTTTAGGTATCAGTTTAGCTTCTCCTCACTGGCCCTTCATCTGTAGTTTGAAAGTTTATTATAAAGTGCTGAGGAATACAGACTCTCTATATAATCTGTTAGTTATGAATTTTGGCTCTGCTACTGCCTAACTATAACCTTGGGCAAGTTATTTAACCTCTCTGTGCCTCTTTTGCCATAAATGTGAAACAAATATAATAGTAACATTGACAATAATAATGATAATGGTAATATAAGAAGAGTAAATATTAGTGCTCAAAAATATTTTTGCCAGTGTCTTGTACCTCAATGTTACAGTAGTTTATTAGTACATGCAAAATGTACATTATCCTAGAACTACTATTTATCCAATTGTACTCCCCAGCAGTCAGTGCCTGGTGGGAGAACACTGCTATCTTCTGAAGTGTAAATCTCCGGGGATCCTTGCAGTATGGTGAAAGCTGTAATATCCCAGAGTGATCTATTAAGGATCCTTTCCTCTTATGATATTTATAACCAATTTTAATATATCTATTATGTTTTCAAATTGTGTCAAATATTTCAACATGTTTCTAGCTACTCAATTTTTTTTTCTCATGATTATAGACAATGCTCCCACTTTTGTGCAGTTATTCCCTCCCAAGATGGGGTAACCTCAGCAGAGAAATATCAGTTAGTTCTGAATATTCCCAAAGCTGCTAATTCTGAGCCATATAAATGCTATAAGGCTCATGATGTTGAGAGAGACACTTCCTAGCGGTGTTGTGCAGTGGCGGAAGAACTTACTCCTGGTTCTTCACAATTCTGTCAATAGGTCAAGAAACACTGCAGCATCAAATTATGTGAGTTTTATGAAATTTATACCAATACTCTTTTGCACTGAAGCTCTGTAAATTTCTAACCAGTTCTCTATTAACCAAAGGTAGTTAGCCAACGTCAGACCAATTCTTTGCTTCCTGGTCCAGCTCCACCTCGCACACCAAGGGAAAAGAGTTCTGCTAAATCAAATGTAGTCTTTACTGGACTCGATTTTTTCATGTGTCCTTTCATCCATTGAATGATTGTAGAATATTTTATCAGTCTTAGCGCATACACATATATTTAGGTTTCACGACAGTTGAAGCATCTGAAAAATTTCCCCCTCTTCCTTTGACATGCCTTTTCACACTGCTAGAGATCAGCCCATGTGAAGAGTGACAACATTGGAGTTTCCCACTAAATCAGTGTTCTCAGTTATAAAAAGGAGTAGATGTGAACTTGAAATTCACTTTCAAAATATAGGTTGCCCAATTAACTTGAATTTAGGATATACAATAAATTATGTAAGATCCAAATATTATAGGGCACATATTATATTAAAATATTATTCAATGTATATCTGAAATTAAATTAACTGGTATTCAACATTTGTATTTAATACATCTGGTCATCCTATGAAGAAAAGCATTATACAGAAGAAAATGTGGTAGATACTTAAAAGTACAAGATGCAAATATGACTTCCTGAAAAGGAAATCTTTTACTAGTTATAATTTGCCTTAATCTTTTTTTTAGGAAACATGGAAGAATCCATGAATAATAAAGAAATCTTTATATAAATTGCCTACTTATCAAATGTAAAACACCAATAATAAATGAGTTAATAAGAGTATTTATTTTAAAATGGATTTAAAGTTTTTATTTAATAATATTAAATACTAATTATAGGGCATTTCGTTCCACATGCATACTGTACATATGATATATATGTATAATGTGTATGTATGTGAACATATTTAGATTTCACTGTCTGTATTCATTTTCTCTTGCTACCATAATGCATATCATAATTTACTAGTTTAAACAACTCAAACATATGATCTCACAGTTCTGTAGCTCAGAAGTCTGGGAATACCATGGCTCAGTTAGTTTCTGTGCTTAGAGGAAAGGCTTAAATCACTGGCTAAAAATCACCATATCAGTTCTTCCAGAGATTTTGCAAGAAATTCATTTCCATGTTCTTTCAGGATGACAGCCAAATTCAATTCCATATGATTGTAGGACTGAGGCTCCATTTTCTTGCTGGATGTTACATGGGTTGTTCTCAGCTTGTAGAGGTCTCCCATATTCCCTAACAGTTGGCTCATTTGTCTTCAAAGCCAACACCTAGTGGGGTCTTCTCATGCTACAATTCTCTCTGCTTTCACTTCTCCACTTCTGGCCCCTCTCTCCTGCCTTCCCTTATGCTAAATCTCTTCTGCTTTAAGGGCTCATATGGTTTTATTGGGCCCAATAGGAATGATTCACAATCATTTATCTTAAAGCCCATAACTTTAATTCTATTTTTAAAGTCTTTTTTAAAAAATACTGACAGATTTTAAGATTAGAATGTGGACTTTTTTTGAGGGGGTACATTATTCTGCTTAACACTCCCCCCCAATATTTTAGATGTTCTATGTGATTAACATTGAAACTAAGGCATTTAAAAGGATGATTCCAGACAGAAGACAAAGCTTCATCTATTTTATTCCAATTTGAATTATGCACAATTAATACAGCACACTTTTTAAATTTTGATACTTAAATTGATAGCTCCTTAGCTATTTCTACAGTGGTCTAAAAGTTGAGAATGAATAGCTATTTATATGACCCCTCAGTAGGCCAGTTGAAACCCACCCTTTGTTCATGGCAGATGCAGTTTTGTCCTAGGCCAGTTAGTTTAAAGGCAATAAAACTATTTAAAGAGACATATAAGTTGGAATCATGACATTCTTAAATGAACCAGATTTTATTTGATATATATGAAAAATTAAAGCACAGATCTAAAAATGCTGTAAGAGAAATTTTCTCATTCTTTTTGGTAAGATCTGACAAGGGCATATAAATGTTTTCATTAATTATTAAGAAACAGACTAAGAAAATGACTGATTGGGATGCTTCATCTTGAAATCTGAGTTTTGGGCCCTTGGGTTGTCTGTACCTGGAGGTCTAATTCTTCAGAATTAGCTCATACTTTCCCACTGACTCTTCTACTTCAATTTCTTGGTTTCAAAAAAATAAGGCACTTAAAAAATTTTAAATTTACACCATCAAACAACAGAATGTGTTTGCTACACTGTAAGTGCCTGAAGTTAAGGAACAGATCTCTGTATAGATAAGTATCATTTAAGATGAAGCAAGAGAAATTATTTCAAATTTAAAATTGTTTTTTCTCTAGGATTAGGTGTTCTTGGTTTCAAATGATTTTTTTTCCTCACAGCTGTGTTCATTCTCTTAGAATCCTTAAATTCCCCATCTAAGGCCCTTGTCCTGATTATTCTTGTAAAGGTATCACAGACTCCAAGTTAACACTCTAAAACTGTGTTTAAAAATTGAGACAAAAGTGGTAATGAATGAATGTTTGTTTCCAAGTCACTGGTTAGCCTCTATGCTTCTGTGGCACTAACATTTGGAAATAAATAATGAGGGAACATAACTGACAAAATAAGCTCACATGGCTAAACACCAGGAAGCATAACACATATCGTCTTGAAGACATCATTTTCTTTTCTTTTTTCCCTTTCTCCTTTCTTTTATTTTTGTGGTGGTGGTGGAGGAGGAGCTGGGCATCTAAACCAGGGCTTCATGCATGCTCAGCACACTCTTTAGCCCTGATCCATAACTCCAACTCCAAAGGCACCGTTTTCTTATTAAGGTGATATATCCTATTTTTAAAAAAATGACTCAAGTACTCAAGTCTGCTGTTACAATGTAGCCACTGTCATGTAAGTGTAATGCTAATAATATCTTTCCAACTGTTCAACCTGAAATGCAGATTTTTATAACTATTCTCAAAGCCATTGCCTCTCTGGGTTAATTGCAAACTGTTTTTTTATTTTCAGAAATACTTTTTTAATTCTATATAATTTTGTTTTGAGCTATTTTTCTTGCCTCATTTCAGGCCCTTTTTATTTCATAAAACTTTTCCTTTCCAAAAAATGCTTTCTATTCCATAAAAACTACAGAATTTTAACTTGATTTTGACATAATATCATGTGCCTTTAGATGCCTTTAAGTGATACTGATTATTTATATATATGGTTTTGGGCTCTGTTAGAAAAAGGATTTAAAGTAGCTTATCTATTTATGGATAAAGAGAAAATGCAATGTAAAAGGAGTAAATGTAGATTTTACCAATTATTCCGGATTTGCTGGATCATATGATCTAATGTCATATTCAGCAAATTTGAGATAACTGAAAAAAATTCTAAATAATAATTTTTGAAAAATGATTATTCTAGTAAAAATCATTATTCTGATATTTTTTCTTTAACATTTTTAAAAGATCACTCTGACATTTATTAAGTGGTAAGGAAGACTTCATTCAGGGCTATTCTGATAGATGTCAAAACTATGGCAAAAAGGGAGAGGGATTAGCTTAACTCTGAAAGCAGTAAAAACAGCTGGGGATTTATAGCCTGGGCACATGTTGAGGATGATGGAATAATTACTAAGAGACATCAAGGGTAGGTTTCTAAACTGACTTAATAAGATTCTTGCTGAACAGCAGCTTGGGGAGATCAGATATCAGTGATGAGAGATGAGTAGTTTGATTACATATTGAGAGTATCAGATATCAGAGGAGAGGAGATTTTCTGTAAACTGACTTAGCAGGATTATTTACAAAACTGGTCTCTACAAGGATGGACAGTAAATCCCATGGTCAAGGCTTAGTTAAGAAGGGGCTCAGAGGAGCCTAACAGCTGGTCAAGAAGAACCTTTGTCAGTTTCTAGTAGCTCAAGCAAAGAAAGAACACCTTGTCCTATGGAGTTTGCATTGTCCAAAATAGTTAATATCCATCATTCTCTCCACCTCCATAGAATTTAACTCAGGTCTGACTTTATAATTTGCATGTCAGCTTTTTAATAAAAATACTCTGAAATCTGGATTAAGTAAGGTGGCATTAAAACCAAAGCAGTGAGGGAATGGCCCTGGGAATGCTTTGGAGGCCAGCAAGTTCAGCTGCCTGGGGGCATGCTTGGTGTGATGGAAGAACAGTAAAGAATCCAATGTGAGTGGAATGAGGCGGGCAAAGCGCAGAGAGAAGGACCTGAGGAAAGAGGAACTCCAGAGACCCTGTCATTTCAGGCCTTTCAGACCAATCTTGAGATCTTTGGCTTTAACTCTAAATGAGATGGATAGCACTAGAGGATCTGAATAGAAACATGGTCAGACATACATTTTAAAAAGATCAGGGTACCTGCCTGGAATCCCAGAGGCTCGGGAGGCTGAAGCAGGAGGGCTGCAAGTTCTAGGCCAGCCTCAGAAACTTAACAAAGGCACTCAGCAACTTAGCAAGACCCTGTCTCAAAATTTTTATTTATTTTTTAATAACTGGGAGGTAGCTCAGTGATAAAGTGCCCATTGGATTCAATTCCCATTTCCAAAAAAAAAAAAAAGTAAAAAGATCAGGCAGACTACTGTGCTGAAATAGATTGTAGGAAGGCAAGGATAGCAACAGGGAGATCTGTGGGGAGGCTTCTGCCGTAGCCCAGGGAAGGAACCACGATGGCCTGTTTCAAGGCAATAGTTGTGAAAGTGGGTAAGTAGTGCTCATATCATGAATGCTTTTTGAAGGTAAAGATGAAGAGTTTGTTCATGGATAAGCTTCATGAACCAGAAAAATGACCTAACTCACATTTCATTTTGTTAGATACAGGGAAGATTGCAGCAAAAATGAGCTGGGGGGAGAACAGTGGTTTGTTTTTTGACATTTTTATGCCTATTAAAATTCCAAATGGAGGAGTCATATGGGATCTAGAGACAGATGGTATTTTGAAACTTTGGATCTGATAACAATGGAAGTGAGTGAACAAAATAGGACCCATTACCAAGGTCCAGAGTGATGACTTTTTTTCTCTGTGTTGTTCTCCCTGTCTCTTCTGGTGTTCAAGATTGGCTTAGAGGGCCCATTTCCCATTAGGGTCGCTTCTGTTCTCTCCTGCTGCCATGCAGCTGTGCAAACACCTGCTGTGCGTGGTCCTGACTGAACTGTGTTGCACTTGCCCATTGACTGGTCATCTCCATTATACTCTATGTTCCTTGAGGGAAAGGCCCACACTACATTCATAACTCTTGAATGAAAGAATAAATAAAAAATCTTCTCACTTAAGATAAAATCTGAGTTATATTTGTCTCTGTCAACCTCACCGACCACACTGCATTTCCTTTGTTCACTAACAAGCTAGCCATCTTTATCAGCTCTTTAAAAGGATAACACTTTCTCAACTCCTGCAAGCCTTTTTTCTGTGCTGTCCTTCATGGAATACCTTTTTTTGGGGGGGAGGAGGGTACCAGGGATTGAACTCAGGGGCACTGGACCACTGAGCTGCATCGTGAGCCCTATTTTGTATTTTATTTGGAGACAGGGGCTCACTGAGTTGCTGAGCACCTCACTTTTGCTGAGGCTGGCTTTGAACTTGTCATCCTCCTGCCTCAGCCTCCCAAGCTTCTGGTATTACAGGCGCATGCCACCACACCCAGCCAGAATATGTCTCTCTCTTCATTCTTTGCTCTGCTAATACATTACAATTCATGAGGTGCCAGAGGTCCTGAGAGAGTATACTTCCTGAAACTTCATATTAATCCACCTCAGTTTTCTTTTTTGTGTCTCCTAACAGTCCATATTTGTGAATTAATATCTCAGTTTATGGATTTGCAAGCATCTGTATGACTACTTGTGTAATCTTTCCTTACTGAAATCCTTGAAGACAAAAGATCATGTCAGTTTTATTGATTAATATGTAGGTACCACAAACCCTCACCACTGTACCACTTACTAGATCCTTTAAGAAATTCTTAGAATAAAAATTTTAAAAATCCACGTTTATATTATCAATGTATATAAGCAATATAAGCAACATATGTGTGATTTTTTGATTATACAAAACTATAACACCTTTTGATAAAAATCCTTTAATTTGTTTTCTCTAACTTTTGAAAAAATATGAGCTTATGGAATAAGAATTAAACTCCTACTTCCCTAGCAGCACCTGGTTTTTGTAAGTATGTAAACATTTTCCCTTTTTACAGAAAAAATGCACTTTCCAGATCTGGATCTCCCCCAGGGAATGTTCCATTTCCTTTCTTCACTATGTTAGCATGTGATATAGAAAAGTATGTCCAAAATGTTCATTCACGTCTGCAAAACTGCTTTTCAAATTCAGGCTTAATGACAACCAAAAACAACTAGAAGTCTAGAAAATTTTAGAAAACATTTTAAATTTCTAATTTATGTGGAAAAATTATAGATCTAGAAAACATTGTTAATCATGTAAAGTTATTTTATCTTATAGCTCTTTCTTTGTTGAGATAACAAATTCAATATAAACACCTCATGAAAATTATTTGAAGATTTTGCAAACCAATAGTGGTTCAGTATATATTTTTATATCAACCAAATTTAAAATATTTTTATTATTTAAAAATATATACACATTTGTTTTTAAAATTAAGTACAGTTGTTTCTAAATTTATACCAAATAGCCATAGCTATTGAAACCTAGAAAATAGTAAGTATTTTTTATAGGTATTAAAGAGTTTATAAAATTAAATATTATTAAATTGTCAGTTGAGTTAATTATTTGAACATACAAATAGGGCAAAACTATTTCAACTAAATCAATTTAAATATAGTTTATCTCCCCTCTGCAATTGCTAATGTCTTTTCTTTGTATGGAAGCATTAGTGTAATTAGAGTTAATTAATCATATAATTAGAAGTAATAGAAACAGAAAGAAAGTACTAGACTCCTATTTCTCTAAGATTTTCTCTCAAGGACTCTCCATGGAGAAAAGACAACACAAAAATTTCTGATCCATTGTTTTAAATGCTTGTTATAATAATAATTACCTAATTTCATTTTGAGAAGTTATATAAAACTCCTTAGAATATAGAAAAAAAGTCATTTTGTATAGCTATTAGCTTCCAAATTACTAGTAGAATTAACAGAAAATTATAACATTGTGCTTGGCTGCTGTCATTTCAAAATGGCTTTTGAAAAATCTGGATTAATAAAATATATTCAATAAAGGATTAATCTAATATTTCTATAGTACTTAATATTTTAAATTATTAGTATTCTTATATTAGAATAGATATACATTTAAAGCATACCCCTCACTTGATCCTCTGACACTGCAAATATAACTTAAAATTTTCAAAGACAAAGAAGAGGAAACTTCATAATGTGGTCACATTAAGAAGGGTGAAAACACTATACATTCTATTTAGCTCATATAAAATGTAAATAGAATGTGTTTATTAATAAAAGTTATTTGCCTTCCAACAAATATTTATTTCATGGATTGATATATTGAAGCCCTCTGAGGTTAAATTTGGGGAAAGGAAATCTCAATATAAATATTATAAGAACTATCTAGATGAACCATACCAAAGAAAGTACATTCAAAAAAATTTTAGCAATAGAAATAGAGATGTTTTGTTGAGTTTTCTAATATGTTTTTGATTTTTCTTTTCCAGACTAAAGTTTTTAAGATTTGAATTATCTCTAGTAGTTCTCCTTAGGGAAACAGTGAACAAAATTTATTTCCTCCAGTGTTTATGAAACTTTCCAATCAAAATTTGTCTTAAAGTGTTTATGAGTCATATTACTGGCAAGAGATGATACTCATCGATATGTAGATCTTGTTATAACACTTGAAGAAGTTTCTTGAACAAGTTGCTTAGCCCAATTGTACTACTACATTATTCACTAAGTCTTCAGTGTTACACTTGACTACCAGAGGGTATATACAGTGTAATATATAAAAATATGTGTTTTGGTTTCTCTTGTTGAAATATTTACTAGTTATTTATTTCCTTTGTGTGTAGCCAATTTATTATTAAAATAATCTACTGTGTTGAAATTAATATATTTTGCAGGTTAACCTCTTGGCTTTTGGAGTTATAATATATAAAGTCTTTCGTCACACTGCGGGGTTAAAACCAGAAGTTAGTTGCTATGAGAATATAAGGTTAGTGTTTCTTGGTGCCCACAAACTCTAGTAATTAAAAGATTAAGTAACTTGAAGTACAAATAATTTTTGGAATTACTATTTTTTAAAAAATGTTTGGTTCATACTTTCTTCACCATATTTAAAGTACTTTTTGGTAAAAGTATTTAATATATGTAATCAGACTATAAATACCACAGATTAAATGGTAAGTGAAGCAGTCTTTTCAAACATATTTTCTTTTGAAAGGGAAGAGATGATGACTGTATTTTAAGACAAAAAATAGGCCTTAAGATTTTCTTTTATAAAACATTTCTCAGTCAATGTTTCTTTCTCCTAATTCCTGGTTTGCATGCTGCTATGATTTTTTTTCTTTAACTCTCTCTCTTTAAAACTGATTTATTGAGACCTCAAAAATAGTTTGTTCAAGAAAAGCTGAAGTGTACTATAGGGAACATGGGAAACGGCTGACTGTTGGTGTTGTTTGGGAACATTCCTACAGTTTCAATCCTCGTACAAGATTTATAGTAGGGATTTAGCAAATGTTTGATCGATTACTTTCTTTTAGTCTTCACCATTTGTAGCTTCATGTTGTGTGCTGGTTTTAATAAAGTGGAAAATGACTCATTTTCTGGGGCGCATTGCTAAAACACTTTCTGCAGTAAAGAATGATTGGACTGAAAATGAATGAGAGAATAATCACTAGTTACTTCATTTTCAAGGCAGTGCCTTCAGTGAGCAGGATTGAATATTATTTTACCCAAAGTCACTGGCAATCAGTTGAAAATATGTAAGTCTGGGTATATGTATTTTTTCTATAATTTTTTAAAAAATCAGTATTCTGACACCAGTTTATTTTGAGGTAACTACATTGCAAAGGCAAGAAAAAAAATCTAGTTTTATATCCTACCCTTTTCCTCCTAAACCTGAATGAAAAGTAGAAGCCTCCTTTGATGTCATGGTCATGTGCTGACCCAAGTCCACACGCAGTACACTTTTCAAGGTTTCTTGGGAAAAATACTTCCTAACTGATAGATATATTTTACCTTTGGGAATTAACTGATATGTTACATTTGAAATCAAATGTAATATACCACGTAAAAATGTTTTAAGATTAAGTAATTCCTGTAAAAATGTCATATTTTAATAGTGGGACCTTGATTTTAGAAGTACATCCTGCCTCAGTGCAGTAGCAAACCCTTAAGACTGCCCCATCTAACTAAAGCACACACTTGTCAGTTTCAAAGTCATTAATGGTCTTTGTCAAAGATTTCTTGCTTATACAACAATTCATTTCCCTCACACCTTGAGGAATTTGGTAGAGGAAATATACATGGCTTTCTTAATGGAAACCTTCCAAATACATTACAGGTCCTGTGCAAGAGGTGCCCTTGCTCTCCTGTTCCTTCTTGGCACTACTTGGATCTTTGGTGTTCTCCATGTAGTGCATGCATCTGTGGTGACAGCTTACCTCTTCACAGTCAGCAATGCCTTCCAGGGCATGTTTATTTTCTTATTCCTGTGTGTTTTATCTAGAAAGGTAAGCAATTTCTTATTTTGTCAACACCATAACACATTTACATAGTATCAGCTAACAATTGATAGAAAGTTCATATGCTCATAGATTTATGACTTCTGTCTTTATTGCTGAAATATAATGCATTTTAGCATTAAAATAGATCATTAAGCTGTTCATAGGGAAGTGTGCTTTTTAAAACATTGCTATTAAGTATGTAAATATAGATTACACTCATTATACTCTGATAATCAGAAAACAATAATGCTTTAGAAAACCAAATACAATTTTTGATTTGAAACTAATTTGATATGATGATCATGATTATGATTAACATTTCTTCTTTTTGTTTTTTTTTAAGATCCAAGAAGAGTATTATAGATTGTTCAAAAATGTCCCTTGCTGTTTTGGATGTTTAAGGTAAACATGAAGAACTATGGATGATAATAGCTGAAGGATACTAAAAATTCAAGTTACAGATGATCAATGCATAAAAATGACTTAATCATATTATCCAGTGATTAATCATTAGATACTCAAATATTTTAAATCAGTTTTTCTGTTTACAGTCTAAGAACTATAGATAATATGGGGTTAAATAACATACCATGTAGTTATAGTATGTTTTCCTACCTGCCATAGTTAGTTATGTCAAAAATAGTATTGCAGATATTTGGAAAGTAATTGGTTTCTCAGGAGTGATATCACTGTGCCCAAGGAAAGATTTTCTTTCTAATACAAGAAATATATGAATGTCCTAAAGGAAACCACTGGCTTGATATTTTTGTGACTCGTGTTGCCTTTGAAACTAGTCCCCTACCACCTTGGTAATAAGCTCCGTTACAGAAAAAGGAACATAAGAGAATGAAGGGGCAGAATATCAATCAGTAAAAAGGAAATGGCTGTTGTAACAATGAGATGTATTTTGAATAAACATGCCTTTCTGTAAACTAGGTGAGAGACTTTTGAGATAAAATAATTGAATAAACATCTCTTACTATTTTGTGAATTGCTCTGAACTTAAATTTCTACTAAAACAATTTAGACTTCTATTTGTCATATCCATTTTCTTTTATAATATTCTAAGAAATAACTCCACAAGTGAAAAAAAAAGATATCTATTTCTTAAGTTAACATTAGATTGAGGTATGTGGTATTTCTATACTTATTTCATAGATTGTAAATTCAGATGCATAATCAGTAAAATATAAAAGTGTCAAAACATAATATTGTGGTCTGGAAATGTAAAAATAGTGTGTATAAAGCTGAAGTATTTTATTCTAAAACCTTTTAGTGTAGTGAAAATTATCTAATCATGGTAGACTAGTATATTTGAATGCTTTATTATTTTTAATTTTAGAAATACTCTCGTTCACATTGCAATAGTCCCTTTTAACTTAAAGGGCATTGTAAATATGAAAGTATTCATAAAGTGAATTGCTATTTTTTCCTGTTCAGAAAAGTACACATTGAAAAATGTTATTTATAACAAAGAAATCATTGAGAACTGTAGAAGTTTTCACAGTGGATCTATTTTCTGACAGTTCTCTACTATCTATTAAAGTAAATCTGCTTCAATGTATGGCTTCTATCTGTTCTCACATCTTCTTATTAAAATGTAGAAGCAGTGAATTTATTTCAAAACGATGTAATTGTTCTTTACCTACTGGCCTATAAAAATGTCCCAATACACTGGATATTGTGATTTTAAATCAATTTCTTTAGCTATTAAAATGAAGTTTGTCAAATCTTGCCCTAACAAATAAAATATTACCTAAATGAAGCAATCTTGCTGCTGCTTTTCTAAAATTTCTCAAGAAAGATGACCTACCTGCCAAGGTCTTTTTATGTATTTAGAGACTCCATGAATAACTTTTCATTTTATCTTTTAATTTCTTACTTTCTAAGCCTGTGACCTATTATTATCATTGTCCTTACAGACTAGTGTTAAAAGGAATGTGATATTGAAAAACTATTCTATTCAATCAGTGTATACAAAACCATGTGTGGTAGGCAGAATAATGACCTTCCAAAAATATCCACACCCTAATCTTCAAAGCCTGTGAACGTGTACATTTACAGGGTGAAGGGGAAAAGGGTTACAGATGGAATCAAAGTTGCTA
>CM053400.1:59577918-59657101 GCA_028644305.1 Xerus rutilus | reverse complement strand
AAAAGTATAATAAAGTCTATAAGCTAATACTTCTCAATCTACACACGAGGCGTAACCAAGAAGCCTTATATGCTAATTTGATGATGGCATTTTTTAGCCCTTTTCGATTCAATGCCAGCCATTCGAAATGTAACAATAAATTCTAGTCTTAATTTTCTATATATGCCATATACCTTACTGTACCCATCTTAAATGCCCTACAAAGTATCTCCATTTATGTATCAATAGTATTGTCTAATTTCCCTGACATGAAAATTTGAGGAAATTGTGGATTATGAATTCAGTATTTATTCAGAAAGATCCCCATTGTTCAGATTGTTATTCTTCTGCCTGAAATGTCTTCTCCCATAAAAAGTATACATACCATTCAAGACACCCCCTGAGACCCCCCTCTATGAAGTCTCTCTGATCAATTTGGTCCTCATGAATTTCCCCCATATTTACTACTTACAGTGCGCACACAACAGCATAGAACTTACTATACTTCCTTGTAGTATTACTATTCAGAGTTCCAGCTTAAACTTTAAGTTTTGGAATATAGATGGTGGAAAAATAACTTAGTATAGCATTAAAAGTCAAAGATTTCTTCCTTGAAAGCTGATAAAGATTTCTGTTGTTAAGTTGTGCTATTTCATTTAATTCTCACAGTTTGATCATGGACTGGAACCTCTGAAACTATGAGTCAAAAAATAAACCTTTTCCTATTTATAAATTGATCATCTCAGGTATTTTGGTATAGTAGCAGAGAGCTAACTAACACAATAACCCTTTCCCCCATGTAAAGATAGCTTGTTTGTTCTAGCAGATATTCAGTGGAAATGAATGGATTTGAGATCCACAAGGCTCCTTGAGCATTTCATTTCAATGAAAAGGACTTGAATTATATACCAAAGATTGTTGGTTTGAACAAGCACTGAGATCAGTGTCAAACTGAATGTGTGGAACAATTTACTTGGTATTTCATTTAGATGTTACATATCATAGGTTTGTATGATAGTTATGATTAATATAAAATGAGAAGGTGAGCTTAGCTGTAACAGATCTCTTCTGGTGCCAATGTACTATTTCTAATTTCAACCTCCTACTTTGAGGCATTATAAATAAAAAAAAATCTATAAAGTATATTACAATTTCATGTACTCAAAAAATAAGAGAAAAAAATAATAGGTTTCTTTCAAAATTGTCCTTAAGAAAGGTGGTTTCATTTCCTATTGGGCAGCAATTTGCCATATATCAGCATCTCAGGGCCAGGCTGCACAACCTGAAATGATTATTTTCTTTCTTTTCCTTAATGTATCAGAAGTGGATCTAAAAGAACCTCCAGTATGCAGGGGGGTTAATTATCCTGGCAGTCAGTTAAGCTTTGGAAGTTTTAGGTGATAAGAACAGAGCCCTATAAAAGACTCCCTGCCACCACTGCCTGCTGTGAAGGAACAGCTATGTGTTGCCACCACTGCAAATATTGTTCAAATTACCCTAAAATTCCCCTGCTTTTCTGTGCATCCTGCTTCCTGGAGAGTGGCACTGTGCCGATGAGGTCATTTATTCTGTCACTTCAGCCCACTTGGCAATCATGACAACTACATCTTTCACTCAATCTAATGCAGGAGGTTTTTCTGCAAGACCTTATGTGACCAGAGTGAGGAAAGTAATTATTCAAAACAACAATGCTTCTTGCTCCCCGAGGGCCTCCAACTCCTCTGCAGAACCACCTAAATGTTCCCCAATTTATCTTCCCACTCAGATCAATTTCCCAGATTCTCCTAAAGGAATGTTTAAATAAACACTCACCTTTCACATCTTAGAACTTTATATTCATAGAGGCATTGCAGTGCTGTGCATACAAGTCAGATTGTGGTGGGACTACTCAGGTTAGAATTCCCTCTCTCTTCTGCAATAATCTATGTAGTCTTGGGTGGGGTTCAGCCAGTGCTTCAATTTCTTGCCTATGAAGACAGTACCTACCTCATAACATTGTTGTAAGAAAAAAAGCACTTAATATAGGGGAGGTAATCAATATGATGCTTAGCAATGGCAAGTGACATCTAAAATTAGCTATAATTATTATAGTTTGGATGAACAGGGGTCAGTCACTTTATGTGTGTGTGGAGGATTTCACCAGTAAAGATTCAACAACTAATAAAAGATAGACATAAGAGTGAGATTTTCCACATTATTGACTTATCAGCAAGTTATTTCTGAAACAAGCAAGGGAAAGAAAAAGGAGCAAAGATGAAGTCAAATTATGGGTTTACTTTCTCTATTTTCTACGATCTCACAATCTGCTTTCTTCAACTCCATTTCTGCCTACTCAAAACCTGTAACTTCAAATTTAATTGCTATCCATTGCTGAGCTGGTAGTATGTCACATAGAATTTTAAATGTTCAGCAGTAGATATGTTCTTTAAGGTAAGGTCACAGCCCAGGCTCCACATTGCTTTATATATGTAAAAACTCTGCCCCTGCAGAAGCTAATGTCTTCATTTTTTTAAAATTAAGTAATTTTTGTACAAGTTTGCATCAACATGTTTTTGTCTAAATAGATATACTATTTGCATTTACATGAACTTGAAAAATATTGCATCTTCTTTAAACACACTACATATAAACAAAGACATCTTGTTATTCTCAACTTTCCATATATTCCCATAATGGGTGGAGAAATTTACCCTGGTATTATGCGGGTACTTCATATTTTTTGTTCAGGATAGTTTACAGTTATTTGATTTGATTTTGCCTAATGTAAAGCCATAGAAACCATGCTCATTTAAAACATAATTCTGCACAAAGCCCTGGGTTCAATCCCCAGCACCAAGAAAAACAAACAAACAAATAAAAAAATACAACCACAATTCTGATATCTTTAAAGGAAAAAGCAAATGAGCTATTTTAATACTTGGGGAAAAGTAATACAGGAACCTTTACTAGAAAGGAAGAAATATTCTTTAATAAACGCTTGTTACTTGTATGTAAAATGCATTTGGTTTTAGCTATTATTTGTGCTATTTAAATATTCAGAATTGTTTCCTGAACAATAAGATTTCTTTGTTATTATGTAAACGTAATTTCTAGTTTCCATAGTTAGTAAGCCAGATACTGTGAATTTTTTAGATAAATAAACTAGGAATTTTATTAGTTACCAATTTGAGAATTCAGATGTTTTGTTATACCTGCCAACATCATCTACATATCTCATCCTTCTGAAAAAAAAAGCCTCAGAGATTAGAAACATGGCTCTTTATTCTTCTCTGTATTAGACTGTTTTGCACTGTGTGATTTTCTTTTTTGCTTGCATAGACTGAATGAGCTGAATAAGTTGATATAGTGAAACTTTTTTTTATTTACCACAATACTTAGCACATAGAAAGCTCTCTTGCTCACTAAAACTACATTTCCTGGAAAGAAAGAGTATGTTATTACTTCATAAACCTCCATTTTGCTTATAAGACTAAGAAAAGGTAAGTGGATTAATAAATATTTTTGTTTTGGACATGATATGAAATTTATACCTAAAGACTGTATACATTAGTTCCTTATAAAATGAATATAATTCATTTTACAAAGAAGAATAAAGTGTAAACTGTATAATATGACTATGAAGCACGCAAGAGTTGAGTCAAAGGAAAAACAAGGGATAGTCATAAAATGAAGGTTAAAAAATTTCGTAAAGTATGAGAGCTCTACCCATTTAAGTTCTGACTTGTTATCTGTTACTATGTAACAGAACTATTCTAAAACCTACTGCATTAAAAAAAAAAAAAAGGAAAGTATTTATTATGGCTTCTCACGTCCTTCTTGGTTGGTTGGACTTACCAGGTGAGTTATCTATCACCCCGGATTTCTCAAGACCTGCAGTCAGATGTTAGCCAGGGCTCCAGTGATCTCAGATGATTATTCATTACAATCTCAACAGGAGCTGCCTACAGAGCACCCAGGTCTTTCCATGTCCTGGGTTTCACACACCATGCATTCTGGAGCCCTTGAGGAAATGTCCCAAAAGCAAATACTTCAAAACACTTTTATTAGTATAGACAGAAAAGCTTCTTACTACCCAGCCTCTGAGCAGTATACTTCTGCCAAAGCATTCTGTTTCAAAGCCCATCCAGACTTAGGGGATAGGAGAAATAGGCTTGCTAAATGAAAGAATGGCAAGGTCACATTGCATAAGTCTTTGTGGGATGGGAAATATTATTGAGGTTATTTTTAGAAAACAACCTGCCATAACGTTTATGTTCTGGCTCATATCCATTTATCATAATAATATCTTTACATTAGACAAAGAAAAGAATTCCATAAGACTGCTCCCTATAGGATCTATAGTGCAAGCCAATGAAACATTTCAGTCAAAGTCATAAAGGCCATACAAGTCCAAAGGTATATGGCCTGGGCAACTATTTTTTGATATTATAATTTAATCCCATCTCCCATGTAGATTTTTAAAATCTATATCGGTGTCCTGTACATTTTAATATTTTGAATACCAATTTTCTGATAAGTGGTAATAGGGCCCTGTTTGGAAAAATAATGACATTCTATAACTAAACATTTTTTGAGAAATCCTGCATAATTCATTTATTCCCACTCCCTAATTCTGACATCAACTTAAGTCAGTCTATCAATATTAACATATTGTTTTGATAATTATTGTTGTTTTAAAAGACATAAAATCAAAATTTTGAAGTTAATTTAACAGCATTTTGCCATACCCTCTTTTGAACACAGAATACTTTTTTCCCTTGAGAACTCTAATTAAGATATAAGAGACCTTAGGGAGGCTGAGACAGGAGAATCACGACTTCAAAGCCAGCCTCAGCAATGGCGAGAGGCTAAGCAACTCAGTGAGACCCTGTCTCTACATAAAACACAAAATAAGGCTAGGGATGTGAGTCAATGGTCAAGTGCCCCTGAGTTCAATCTCCAGTACCAAAAAAAAAAGATATGAGAGACCTCATAGAGTGTAGATCAGGAAGTACTGACATGATACAATATAGAGTTTACACATTCTTCCATGATCACCCATCCATAATTCTTGATTCTATCAGTTGAATTGTCCAGAATATTGAGTAGCATTTAGTTTAGAGACTGAAACAAGTGCCTGTTAGTATAAAGTAATATCCCTTTGCATTCAATTAATCCAGCAGTATAGCTGATATTCTTTTATAATAACAGAAGAAGATCTAGCTTCATTAAGAGGTAAGCCAATGGGTTCCTTACTCACAGAGCATAACAAATGATTGAATTATTTGGGATCCCAGAGTTCTACTTAATATATGTACTATGGTGGGAATGATTTAGTAAAAAATCCTGCTGTGGTCAATATACAGACAAGTATCTGACCAGGTGAACTTTTACAAGTACCTTGATCTCAACACTGTATTCAAAGTGATAAAAGTAAAATCTCAAGTCAATGTAAAAATTTACAGATGTCTTGATAACTTTTGGAAATAATTTCAAGTTCAGAACACACTTGTAAATATTTAATTCTCAAAATATCTATAATTCTAAAATTCTAATGATTGCTTTTTCTCTTCTTTGAATGGCATATAAATTATTTGTATTATTTTTAATAAGTTATAATTCTAAATCTAATCATTGCAAGACTGCTAATAGTGCTACATCCTCTAAACTGATAAGGATCAACTAATATTCAGCATGACAAATGAATGCATACTCAAGCATTTTTAAGATTGTATAATCACATCCAGTTCTGGCACTGCTCTTGGCAGCTGGTACCATTTACACAATCATATTTCAACACAGTAGTCTTGCTAGAAATAAAAGACAATTATTCAATACCAGAAAAGTTATGAAGAAATGTTTATAAGTATAAAAATCTATTTCAAAATTTGATATAGTTAGTGAAACCAAAATTCAGTCTGTCATTTCAACTATTCGTTCTTTCTCTTTCCATGACCCACCAGGTCAAAGGCTATAACCTACAACAGGTTGTTGCACTAACACTAGATTTCATCTAGATGATCTAGTTGCAGAATGTTTTCAAGACAAGATGACTGACTGAAAAAATACACTTGCTACCCCAGACATTAAACTCTCAGGTTCCTGCTTTACTACAACAGTGTACAAAAGGGGAAAGGGAAAGGATGAAGTTATGTTTAATGGAAAACAAATTTATGAATTAGTGTGGAAATGAAAGAAGTTTTAAATGAAAGCAGTTTGCAGGGATGCCTCCCCTGAAGATAGACAAAATTGAAAAGACATCTACCGAATCTTAAAACAGTATTCAATGATATCTTCTAGTCTACTCTTTTAATGGATGATTTGTATGCAACACTTCCAAGTGAGATGAGAGTATTACAGACTACTGAATCAGACATAATCACCCTACAGACCCAGCAGGGGCAGCTTGAGAGAATAAGAGGAAGAGTGAAATATCTTATGTTCAAAATGTTTTTCTTGGAAACCACCTAAACACCATAGCTCATGAACATTGCATAAATTTTCATGTAGCCTGACATAGCTTAGACCTCTCACTTTTAAAGGGAAAATAAGCACCACAAAAAAAAAGTTAGTCTGCTTCCTAACAGAATTAGGCTGCCTCTAATATAAATATAAATAAATCTAATATAAATATAGATAAATCTCTAAGGAAATGGTGATTTTGATTTTAGTTAAATGTGTTTTCAAGAGGTGATATTCCAAAAGTATTGTAAGCTAATGGAAACCAGTGAGGAGAGTCTTATAAAGTTCAGCAACAATCACTGGGAAAAACAAATAATAATATCATTTTATAAATAAAAATAGTAATAACAGCTACCTTTAGAAGAATTGCCACCCTGTGAGAAGAATACATCTGTGAAGGAAAGGCCATGTGTGTTGTCCTATCTTTCCTATAAGGTGAGAGATAAACACTATCCTAGATAATATGATAATAGGTTTTGACAACTAAGATGCCAGAATTGACCAATTTTAACATTTTTCTTATTAAAATGTTTGACAACTTAGTATTATAAAATACTTAAATGCATTATAACTTATGATGCACTTTCTTATAGGAAAAAGTATAATTTCTTTAAAAATCTCAAAGTGTGTATTTTTCAATACCTATAAACATTGTAGTTACTATGCATATTTAAATTTAATTTCATGAAATTTCAAATTTATCTTTTTTATATTAAGTGATAAGTACTGTAGAACCAACCTTGCCCAAAGAAAGGTTTGACTTTTGCCCTCAATCAGTAGGAGGTGATCTTTAGGTCCCTGGAATGTCTTACTAGATAAGAATGTGTTTGTGGGCATAGGATCTTTAGCTAAGAGAGAGTTTAACACTGTGATTTATGATGGAGATTTGGGCCATGGCATATTCATTCTGAATCCAGAGGCATTAGATGCTAAGAGTATTAGCCTGACTTCTGGGAAGGGCTGGTGAATGTGTTATATAATCAAACCCCAATAAAGACTGCATACCAAAGGCTTGGGTGAGCTTCCCTGGTTAGCAATACTCTGTTTATGTTGTCACACATCCTGGCTGGAAGGTAGTGTTGCCTATGACTTCACAGGAGAGGACATCCACAGGTCAAGTTGAGACCCTCTTGGATCTATCTTATGCATCTCTTCCCTTAGCTGACTTTAATTCATGTACTTTCACTATAACAAAACTGAAATCATAAGTATGGTCTGTTCCTGCATTCTAGTTGTTCAGTGAATCATCAAACCTAAGTGGTTGTGAGGATCTCAGAATTTGTGCTATATTAGGTAAAGTTCTCAAGAAAAACAGTAACTTATTTAGATTATAAACAGATTTTTCGTGTAGCCTGATATATATTTATATGTATATATAATCTGATATATATGATATTTTTATAAGGAATTGGCTCACACAATTGACAGGCAAGTCTAAAATTTATAGGGTAGATCAGCAGGCTGCAAACTCAGGCAGGAATTAATGCTGCAGGCTTGAGTCCAAAACCTGTAGGACAGGTCAGCAGACTAAACTCTCAGGCAGGAGTTGATGTTACAGTCTCAAGGCAGAATGTTTTTCTTCCCTGGGAAACTTCAGTGTTTTCTCTTGAAGCTTTCCACATTATGGAGGATGGTCTTCTTTCCTGAAAGTAATTTGATTGTAGATGTTAACTACTTCTATAAAACCCACACAGCAGCAGATAGATTTGCATTCAGTTATATATCTGGCTATGATAGCCTAGGCAGGTTAACACTTAAACCAGTAAGTCCAGCAGCCAACCCAAAGTGAATGTTGTCCTGGGGATTCTTTGAACTAGTCCCTAGTGTCTTCAATGAGAGCATCCTTCCAAGCACTATGTCCTCTCACTGTATCATTGGCTAATCTCCAGAAATAGACCCACACACCCACACAGATATATTCAACTGAGATGTTTTATAAATGCACAAAGGTAGTTAAATAGAGAAAAGATAGTATTTTCAACATATAGTTCTGGATCAACTGGATGTTTGTATATAATAAATAAACAAACAAATAAATAAATAAATGAACCTAGAAATACCTTATATCTTACACAAAAATTAATTCAAATTGGATAATAGACCTAAATATAAAATGCTAAAGTCTAACATTTCAAGGAACAAACATAGGAGAAAAATTTATATGATCTAAAGTTTGATGATGTTTTTAAATATAAAGTACAATTCATGAATAAAAAAAAATTTATAAATTGGACCTTATTAAATTTGAGAACTTCTGTTCTCTGAAGTATAGTCAAGTGAATGAAAAGTCAAAATTGTGAGAAGATATTTGTGAATCACATATCTGATAGAGGATTTGTATTCAAAAAATACAAAGAATTCTAAAACTCAACAATAATATGAACCAACCCAATTTAAAAATGGGTAAAAGATCTGGACACCTCACCAAAGATAATGCACTCCACATATTGCAAAAAGCATGTAAAATGATGCTTAACATCACTTTTCATTAAAAATGCAAATTAAAATAACAGTGAGAAAGCACCACATGCTGATTAGAATGACCAAAATCTGAAAAATGGACGATACCAATTCCTGGCAAGAATGCAGAACAATAGGAATTCTCATTCATTGTTGGTGAAAATGCAATGCCTCCCACTATGGAAAAGAGTTTGGCAGCTTATACATTTAAATACAGTTTTACCATATGATCCTGCAATTGTGCTCCTAGGTATTCATCCAATTGATTTGAAAAATTATTGTCTACACAAACCTGCACATGAATGTTTATAAAAGCCTTATTCATAATCAACAAAATGTCCTTCAATAGGTGAATGGATAAATAAACTGGGACATCCATACAATGAAATGCTTTTCGGTGATTGCCCTATGAAAGTAATGCCCTATGAAACTGCAGGAAGACAAGAATGAACTTAGAAATATCGCTAACTGAACAAAACTGGTCTGAAAAGACTATACACTGTATCATTTCATACCTATGACATTCTGGAAAAGGCAAAACTTAAAGACATTAAAGAGGTCAATGGGTGACAGGGTATAGTGGATATATAGGTCTGTGATAGGGGAAATACAAGGGATTTTTTAGTGCAGTGAAACTATTCTGACTGATACCATGATAGATGACAGTATGTACTTAGAATGACCAATAGAAATTATAGCACAAAGAATAAGACTTAAAGTTTGCAAATTTCAAAAAATTATTTAGGAAGTTGAGAGATTCCAGGATATAATGTAGAACATGAAAAGATCATGTAATTCTATTACAAAGTACTGCCTATAGCAATCTTGAGAATTATAAAAGTGGGGATATAGCTCTTAATAGTGAAATCATATCCAAGAATGTTCTGTTAACATTGAGTGTAAGCCCCACATCAAGAGAACCACAATAGGTGGGAGGGGGGTGCTGATGGGATTTGACAGGGTGGAGTGGAGGGTAAGATGGGGAGGGATAGGAATGGGAAAGACAGAAAAATAAATCAGACATAACTTTCCTGTGTTCATATATGAATACATGACCAGTGTAACTCCACATCATGTACAACCACAAGAATGGGAAGTTAGACTCCATGTATATAGGATAGCAAAATATATTCTACTATCATGTATAACTAAAAAGAACAAATGAAAAAGAGAGAGATCACAGAGAGAGCAAAGTGAACATACTGGTGTCACTGACTCTCCTCCTGATACTCAATGATATCTTTCTGACTTAATTCTTTTCATCTATGTACATCTATTTTTCTGACTGATTTTTGTTGACCCCACATTTCTCACCTTGGGATTCAGCATACTCTCTACCCATGATGTGTTGCCTGTCATCCAATCCCCCTCACTCATTCCTTTCTGTATAATGGATCCATTCTGATCTAATACCTGACTGTGTTCCCCAGTATTCAATCTGGGCTAAAATCTCACCTCTCTCTTAATAGCCCCATAGAATTCACACTCCAGCTCAGTTTCAATACCTCTCAGGACTCTACCCCTATAACCAAATCCTTTGAAATAACTGAAGTATCTAACCTATTCTTGTGAGTCCTCCAAAGCTAACTATGTAGTTACATATTAATCTGTATACCATTCTAAAGTATGCAAAAACATTTCCACATATGTTTATTCATCAAATTCTTTCATAAAATCAATGAAATTATTAATAGTTTCCCAGTGTAAAACTAAGTTCTAAGAACATTATCTGCTGCCCACTTAATAGCTAGTAATTGAAAATTTGAAGTCTTAAACCAAAAGTCTACTACTGAAGAACAACACAGTCCATTAATCTGGTTTAAAGACCTTGATTTGTCCAGTGAGAATATCTTTGTTCGTACTACTAGTTTTGAAAAACAAACCAGTTACCACTAACACTTGAAATCCCCTCAAAATAAGCTTTCTTTTCCTAATTTTTCCTCATTACCAACTATTGTCATGCTCTGGAATTATTATGGAGATTATTCATCTATAGGAATCAAGTATTTATAATTAATCTTTAATTATGATTGGCCATGGAATTTTCCTATTATTCTGCCAACATTTCTACTTCTACACCAAGTTCTTGTGTTTTCTCTCAGACATTCTCTTCACTGCTTGATGGCATCATTAAGTTTTGTAGCTTCTCTGGAATCCTCACTGTCATTTTAAATATAGTTGCCACAAAAATCTCTTACATACTTTATATGTAATTTGCACACAGAAAAAAATTTTAGCACCATTCTATTAGTCCTTTTATAAACCTAAACTTATTATCAAAATATTCAAAGTCCCAATAAGTTGCCCCTTTTTTGAAATTCATTACTACTTTCTTCTATATATTTCAATCAAGTTCATTATTTATCGTTCTCCCAAATAAGTACTGATTGCTAAACTCTCTATTTTTGGGTTTTATTTTCCATTTCTCTGCATTAATTAATATCCTTCACCAACTTTCAGAGTTCAAAACTTACCCTTGTAAACTGTCACTAACAATATCACAAAGAGTAGTGGAGAAAATCAAATGAATTATTTTAAAATATTGTTTTCGGGCTGTTTCTCTCATTGAGGGTAATCAAATTTCAGATGTCAGAGGTAAACCCTTCTCTGACCTCTGTAAAACCTTGTGTGAGGCACTTAGAACATGGAATATATTCTAATTGTCTATTGCTCCATACAAACCAACCTAATCTTAGTATCATGAAACCACCTCTATTTCAGTATGCCTACCAATTTTGGAGATCACAAATTCTACCAGGACACAGTAATGGGATTTATGTTTGTGTCTGGCACCACAATTATCAGTGACACAAACAACTGAGTACTGAAAAGGATGAGGTTGTAGGAATTCTTTCAGGATGGCTAATTCACTCCCATGGCAGGTACCTGGAGAGGGATGACTCAACAGCTGGGATTAGTAAGGGCTGTCAATCAGATTAGAATATCTCTAGAGGGTCAAGGAATGTGGCTTGGGCTTCTCATAGTATGCCTCCTGGGTTCCTAGAGAGAACATTCAGAGCATAAGCATCCCAAGAGACCCTGACAGAATTTTAACCTACCTTCAGCATCATTTCTGCCATATTCTATTGGCTAGGGTCCAGATTTAAATGAGGGAGAGTTAGGAGAAGTTAGACTCTTCTTACCTCTTCTTGGTAAGATAATATTGAAGAAAATTATGAGGAATAGAAGTTTTGCTGCAGCCACGTTGGCGAAATACAATCTTACAAGGGAGTATGGGGCAAAAATTAATCTAATTACTATGTCATTCTAAATTAAGCTGGGTGCTGTGAACATTATTCTTCTCAGTCTAGGAAACAATCTCCTTATTAGGTCATAATTGTAGATATACATTAAATGGCTAGTGTCACTTTTTTTTTTTCCCCAGGGGTAGAGGATTCTCCCTTAAACATGTAATCTTGCAGTGATGTTACATGTGATATCCAGCAGACCCTGGCCACTAGTAGTAAAGGGGTTAGTGAGAGAAGGGACACAACCAACACTGGAATAATCATAAAAGCCAATGACTCTACCTGCCGGGGTCCAGCCTTGGCAGGTCCAGGGGTCCTAAAGGGGGTGTAGAGCCGGCGCAATGGAGAGATGAGATGAACTCAATTATTGCATCAGAAGGTCTCTCTCTTGAGTGACCATGAGGTTTATTTTTATATCTTTCCACAAGGAAGTCCAGACTATTGTTTTGCCATGTCTAGCTGTGTTTACTCTATTACAAAGAATTTTGTTTTTGTACATGTTCTTTCACTTTTCCTATTGGCATCCTACACAATTTCCTCATAACTCTATTGACCTGGTACAATCTTAAAGTTATACAAGGTGAGAGACAAGGTGTCTGCATAAGTAAAGGTTATTATGCTAAATAAAAAGTACAGAATTCTATTTTTTGCTCCCACTATGTCTATCAAGTGGTAGGTTTAATTTTTATTCTTATTTTCTTAGGCAATGTCTGCAAGGTAATTTGCTTTAATATCTAGCTGCTTGATTAGATCATTTCTATTTTTCTTGTTTTTCAAACACCAGGGATGAAATCATACCAGTCTCTTAAGAAAGGGCAAGCTTTGTATGTCAACCCATTTACCATTAGTATTTACCACATGCCTGCCATTTTCATCATAAATTCCAGTATAGGGTAAAGGAGGGTCAGTAAGGGGTAGAAAAGTCATCTTGTTTACTTCAGCTTCTCTAAGAGGGAACCATAATTGTCCTCCAATTTTGTAAACCACATACGGTGGTCCCTGGATCCTAGGAACCACTCCCTTATGGGAATTTTTATTTTTGAGTAATCTTAAAGTTTTTGGTTTAGGTGGGGAAGTTAATAATGGGGTCATTAGTTCTTGTAAATGAAGTCTTTCCATGAACTCTCTGTTTGCCTTAGTTATTTCAATAGAATTAGTTTCATTTTTGTAAGGCCAGTCAGGACATAATTGTGTACACTTGGTTATATATTCATAATCTCTTTTTGCTTTACAGCATTTCTTGGAATGGGCCAATTGTTTATTTCCCCAGGTAATTATTCCCAGCATTATTATTGTTCTCAGGAGAAGTAGCCTGAGGCTTATCTGGGAGCATAGGGCTTGCCAAGTTCCTCTCCAGGTTTGGACCTTGTCAAACACCTGAAGTAACATTGCTCCCGCCACCTATCTGATTCATGGGACCCACATGTTTTCTGGATCTAGAGTCTTTTCTGAAGACAAAGGTTAGGGACGGAATGTACATGTCCTTTAATGTCATTAAACTAAACATGGAGAACTGTACCCACTGGTAGTATTTTTAGTAAATCACATATGAAATATTTATCCAGAGTAGAAAAAATTTAAACTAATGTACTACAAGAAGCAAAGTCAAGTAATGAAGAAAAACACCTGATAATATCATTATGGCCCCAGATTCTAGTGTACATGAAATTAAATCTGCTCTTTTGACTTCTAAGTCACATGAGTCAATAAATTTGCTTTTAAAGTATGATTTTTTTTTTGGTGCCAGGATTGCCTAGCCCTTTCTATTTTTTATTTTGAGACAGAGTCTCAGTTACCTAGGGCCTCACTAAGAGACTAGCTTTGAAATTGAGATCCTCCTGCCTCAGCCTCCTGAGTCTGGGATTTCAAGCATGTGCCACCACATCCAGGTTAATATATGGTGATTTAAATGGAATTTCCAGTATCTGTGTTGGAAAAAATCCTCTGACCTGAATAAGGTCCTTCTAGTTCTGCTATCTAAGCATAAAATGCTTGCAACAAAATCTTTACCAAGTTTATCAAACAAGTTTATAGGGCAAAGAATATATTATGGTCTCTGGACAGAAATTCTTATATAGGTAACTTGTGCATAAGTTAATAAAGCAACTTGAATACAACATCATAAATTATGAAGTCAATTTGTTTACTTGGTAAGAAACCTTAGCAAAAATCAAAACTTTTGGATTTCTTTGAATCATTTAAATCTGGTTTCCTGTCTACTTATTTGTGCCAAAGATCTACTGATACTCTGCTGTATGCTCAATAGAAGTTTAACGCCCTGGCATCTGGCGTTAGAATTGCCAGTGCTTATTTTAGTGCCCACATTACTAAGCCTTTGTAATTACTTGTTCACAGTCATATGTTTTCTTTAATTTCTAGGCAATGCAGTTACAATATTAAATAGTTGGCATACATTTTCTTTTATATAAATTTATTTCTATGGGTGTCTTGCATTCTTTCAATATACTATAAAGAATGTGTATTTATTTTTTTAATACTTTGATGTTCCTTCTAACCTGAGTCATCTTTCAGAAAATGTGTAATGAAAACATACTATATGTCATTCACTATAGACAATAAATAATTGTATGGACAAATGAGTTCTTGTCCTCATGGTCCTTACCATGCAGTTTGGGGTTGGGGTGATGGGTGGCATGGGCAAAACACTCTGTTTCAGTGCAACTGTACTCTAGATCACATCATGAATGTTCTTGCTATTGTGTTTTTAAGTCATGTTCTTTGCCTCTAAATGTCTTTCCTATTTCTTTTCCATTACCCAGTACTTTGACTCATTCAAGGAACTTTCTATCTTCTATGCTTTAAACAGAACACCACCTACTTTTTTGAGATGCATTGATGAGGAAGGATAAAAAAAATCACTATCTTTGATCAAAAGAATTACTCATTGATGTTGAGTAATCAAACCACTGACTTTCTGAATATCACTGACCATCTTCTTTGAAGCCATAAGTCTAAGGTTTTCCTGTTTAGCAATTGATCATTCTGTTTTGCATCATCTAGACAGTGATTTTTTAAAAAATATTTTTTTAGTTGTTGATGGACACAATGTCTTTATTTTATTGCTTTGTATGTGGTGCTGAGGATCAAACCCAGGGCCTCACGCATGCGAGGCAAGCGCTCTAACGCTGAGCTACAATCCCAGCCCCTAGACAGTGATTATTTGAGCACTAATTATATGTCTAGAACTGGGCTGGACACACTATGTCACACAGTACAATAAGATGCACAAAGAGCAGAGTGCTTAGTCAAAATTCACACATTGAATCAAATTAGAAAGTATGTGAAGACATTAAATAAAGAAAATAATGATAAGATATAGCTAATAAGATAGTACTTACCATGTTCAAACAGAATGAAAAAATGGAGGTTAAACATGGCACAAATCCTTTGGGAACCTGCACAAAGGAGATTGAACTGATTCTTGCAGAATAGGTGAATTGTGGCTCGTTGTATAATATGTCAATAGATGGAAATGAACGAGGTACACTGCTTTGGTGGAATAAGCATTATGGGCTAAGGTGTAGAGGCAGGAATATACATGGTATGTCAAAGCAATTAAAAGAAAAATTACCTAATTATAGCATTAAGTGCACATTGGAATGTAGTCAATAATATAATTGAAAATTTAAAGGAAGAGTCACATCATCAGGGAAACTGAAATCTAAGGACAGAGAGTGAATATTGCTGTGGTGCTAACAGATATTCATTTTATGTTCTTGAGTAGGAAAGTTGCAAGAACTCTCACCTCGAGCCTCCTGCTAAGGAAGCAAAGATAGTTCATTATACTAATTTGACAACTAACTAGATCAAGGTGATTTCCCAACCCAGTGATTAAACAAGGGATCTGCCCGATATGAATGATGACAATGATTTAAGCCAATCAGACTGACAGCATAAAGGATTGTGCAGGTGGAAGTAATAGTTTATAAGAGCATGCTTACAGATAGCACAATATCATAAAACCACACAGACCACAATGGAGACTAAAAACGTAGACAATTGCTCTCAATAATCCTCTTGTATTTAATGTGAAAGCTCTGTATTTCGACTGGATAAGCCTAACACATTGACATTATGAGAGTGATACTTGAGAAATATTTATCAGGCAGCACTGCTAAATCTTAGACCTAAGCAAATGGAAGGCAAAAGGAACTACTAGCAAAGGAACTACTGAAGCAAGCTAGATGTGAGAACTTGAAGGTTAGAGACTATGGTAATGGAAATGAACATTCACAGACATGAATGGGTGACCCTGAGAAATAAAACCCAAAAGGGTGGAAAGACTGGACAGAACTTCATCAGAGGCCTTCCCTAATTGAATTCTGTTTTAGTCAGCTTTTTCACTGCTGTGACTGAAGACCCACCAGCACAATTGTAGAGGAGGAAGAGATTATTTGAGGGCTCACAATTTCAGAGGCCTTAGTCCATAGAAGGTTGGCTCCCTTCCCCTGAGCTCCAGGTGAGGCAGAACATCCTGGTGGAAGAGTGTGGCAGAGGGAAACAGCTTACATGATGATCAGAAAGCAGAGAGAGATAACTCCAGTTGCCAGATACAAAGACATAACCCATAGCCACGCCCCCAATGAACCACTTCCTCCAGCCACACCCCACCTGCCTCCAATTACCATTCAGTTAATCCCATCATGTTTAATCCACTTCTTAGGTTAAGGATATAACTCAATATTTTCTCTCCCAAACTTTTTTGAATTATCTCATACATGAGATTTTAGGGGACACTATATCTAAACCATAACAAATTCCATAGGCAATCACCTTGTAGGTAGAAGTAAGTAAAGCCTATGTCCAAAATTTAATGAGAGAGAAAGAAAGAGGGAGGCTTGGGGGCTTCTTTATTTTGTTTTGTATTATTGGTTTTCTTTTCTTCTTCTTTATAATATGAGGAATATATTGGTGAAAAAAACAACCCCAATCAGGTAATCAGGTTAATTTGGATAACTATATTTATTTAACCCTGAAGAAAACTACAATTGGCATATCAGTGGTCAGAGAATGAGTTTCTCAAAAACCTAGTGTTTTCTAATATAATTAAGTCACAATGCACAATAAAAAAATAATGAAGCATATCACCCACAGTAAAATTAGGTTCTAAACATAGGCAACTAGAGCATTGGCTTAAAATCTGAAGAGTAGCTTGGGGATCTGTGTTGTTCTATTTTCAGTTCTGAATTTTCAGATCTATGTGCTTGTGGCATAATAACTACCATCCTAATTTCCTTGCCACTCTGCTGAGCTGTAAACCAGCTCATTGCAGCTGATGTTGTGCTCAGCACTGTTACCAGGCAGCATTGGAGGAAAGGAAGAAATGTGGTGAAAGTTCTCAAATTTTAGTGTGGGTAAGAATCATTAGGAGTCTTGTTATAGAAGTAGATTTCTAAGCCCTATCTCTGGAGAGTCTGACTCAGTGTTTTTGGGATGGGCCCAGGATTTTAATAAATATCCCCCTTCCCCAGGAGATTCTGATACAGGCAATTCATGGACAATTCTGTGGAAAACTCTGGATTGTGAAAATGAGCTAAATGCTCTATCCAGCACATCCCCAGAGCAGGCAGTGAATCACCATTATGCCAAGGAGCACGTCGTATTAATGTGATTTGTTTATATTTTGTCTCACTAGACTGTGAGCTTCTTGAGGGCATGTCTTGGTCAATTAATTTTATGTCCCCAATGCCTGGAACAGTGAGTTTAATGAAAGATAATCTAAAGTTGATGCCACAAGTGCAAATAAAATGTTTCCCAATGACTAAAAGAGATAAAAAGAGCATTATAATTTAATTACCATTCACTGTTTGTCTGGTTATTTCCCTGCTAATATCTACTGTCCAATACTTATGTAGCTCCTATTCTGACCTTTAGGAAAATCTTCCTTCTCTTCCAACCTAACTAAATATTTAAAAACTAAAACCTAACTAAACCTAACTAAATATTAAAATATTCCTACAGAGAAACAAGTTTGTTTGTTTGTTTGTTTGTTTTCATTTTAAAAAGTGGGTAACTGACCAAATTTGAGCTGATCTGGCTCCTAGATTTCTATTCAAGGAAATAGAATTTGTTCAAACATAGACAAAATCTTAGAGCAGAGCCATTCAGTCATTCCCAGGATTTTTAAAAACTGGACTTAAAATAACATAGTTTTTCCTTTTTTATGGTTTCTTCATTCAGCTAAATTGTGTCACTTCTTTCTTCAAATATCAATACTTGCAGGAAGTCTTAAGGCTTTGGCTGAACTGGTTCTCTCTTTCTCCCTTCCTTCTGACCCCCTTCATTTCTGCTTCTACTTCAAGTTTCTTCCTCATTTCACTCAAACAACATAGTGTAACTCCAACATTGGAAGCTTTGCACTTTCTGTATGCTCTCAACCCCCACCTCATATATACATGTTCACCCCTCATCTTCAAGTTTTAGAACTGGAAACCAATTTCCCAAACAAAATTCCTGATGTTACTTTCCACTGTCTTTTCCTAGAATTTATCACCTGTAAACATACTAAAAAAATTACTTATGTTAAAATTACTATTTGCTTTCTTCCCTGCAAATTCTTCTCTAATGTGTATTGCAAAGGAGCAAGGGTCTTGGACATACACCAAATATATAGAATAATACTTGGCACACAGTAAGCACACACAATTCATTCAATCCATCCAACCAATATTTATGTGTTAATATGGGCCAGGTAGTTAAGAAAACAGATCAAGTTTTGTTCTTATGGAACGTACTTACTAGTGTAGAATATGGACAACAACCAATAAATGTAATGCCAAAAACTGATAAGTACTCAGAAGAAAACAGTATGGAAAGGGAAGAGAGAATTACAGGGATATTATTTTAGATAGGACGGTCAAGTCTTTAAGGTATTGGTATTTGAACAGCCTTAAAAAATTAAAGGTTAAGATTTAAAGATATGGATTCCAAAGCCAGGTGCTAGGGCTGGAATCTCACTAGGCTATTAACTATGCAATAGTAAGATACCTTTCCATGAATTAGTTATAATGGAGAATAAAAATAATATCTTCCTCAGAGAATTAATGTTGAATTTTAAATGAGTTAATTTATATATAAAGTCCATAGAAGAGTTCTTGATTTTAATGAATATACTTGGCTATTATTGTTGTCATTTTGTGGGTAGAGAATTGCAGTAGAGGATTGGCAATGGTAGCATGCTTGGTAAATTCAAGGAAGAGCAAGAGGACCAGTGTAACTGGCTAGTGGAAGGGTAGAAGGAAATGAGATCTGAGAAATATCCTGGGGCCAATCAAATCATGGGTGTATAATCATGAAGTTGCAGGGAAGAACTCCAGAAGTCCAAACCACCCTGTTCCTACTGAATTAAGGGAGATATTCGTCTGTTGGAGAAGACCAATATTTTATATACTAATAGAAGTAGAAATGAGAGATTGGCAGAAAAATTAATGATGCTTGCATTGCTGAGATTCCAGATAGACTTTAGTTTTTGCCCTTCCTCAGAGTTTCCAATCCTCTTTCTGTGTTGGGAACACCTAGGATAATTCCAGCAAGTTCATATTTTATATTTTAATGTGATGAAAGGGTAGTTTTAAGCTTTCTAAATTTGGTCTCTATCATCTCCAATCAGTAGGGTCCAGAATAGTACACCTCATGGTAATCACATGAAATAGGTACTACAATCAGTTTGCTTGTTTTTTAAAGCAGGGAAAAAGGAGATCAACAGCAATTAAAATTAAAATTCCTCAATTTTTACTAAGTGGATTACACAGGGAATTGAACTCAAAATAGTTTCTTTATTTGGCATTTATCTTACATGTTAATCTTACTGTACTTAAGAGCAGACTGTGCCAGACTGCCCAGTTCTGACCTGGGCTCTTTCACTTAAAATTGTGCTTTGTTACAAATAACTTCTTTATTACAAAAATAAGTTAATAAGAGTACATACCTTAAAGGGGTTGTTGCAACATTTAAAAGTATTAACACATATAAAACAGCTAGAACACTATCCAGCATATGATAAACTCAATAAAATATTGGTTATTATTATCATTACAGAACTGGCTAGGTCAGGCTTGCATACTGGGCTTTTATTTTTGTGATTGGATATGAATCAACTTCATCATTTCTTCCGTAGAAGGTAGTATCAAATTCACAGCAGATCTATTAATGGCCCAATTCCAGCTCTCTTTTTTTTAAATAGCAGAATGCATTTCCATTCACAGTACACATATGGAGCACAATTTTTCATTTCTCTGGTTGTACACAAAGTAGAGTCACACCATTCATTTCTGTATACATGAACCGAGGGTAATGGTGTCCATCTCATTCCACCATCTTTCATACCCCCATGTTCCCTACCTTCCCTTTTCTCCTCTATTCCCTATCCAGAATTTCTCTATTTCTACCATGCTCCCTCCCCATTCCCATTATGGATCAGCATCCTCTAATCAGAGGAAACATTTGGCCTTTGTTTTTTGGGGATTGGCTTCCTTTACTTAATATTCTCCAACTCCATCCATTTACCTGCAAATGCCATGATTTTATTCTCTTTAATGCTGAGTAATATTCCATTATGTATATACCACAGTTTCTTTATCCATTCATCTATTGAAGGGCATCTAGGTTGGTTCCACAATTTAGCTATTGTGAATTGTGCCGCTATAAACACTGATGTGGCTGCATTACTGCAGTATTCGGTTTTTCAGTCCTTTGGGCATAATCTGAGGCATGGGATAGCTGGGTCAAATGGTGGTTCCATTCCAAGTTTTCTAAGGAATCTCCATACCATTTTCCAGATTAATTGCATGTTCTTCTTTTATTAGCTCTCTTGCCATTGTCTGTGTCCTCTTCCCTTTCCTTCCTCTTCAAGTCAATTGCAGTTGTCCTAGGCTCAGTCTTTGCCTCTTCTCACTTCACTTAACATTCCCTCTTCACACAGTCTCACCAGCCCTCAGTATCAATTATCTTGTCTCTTCAGATGAATACCCAAATCTAGTAGTATTGCTGTATTAGTTTCCTATCACTTGTGTAAGAGATTGCCTCAAACTTAATGGCTTAAAACAATAGAAATTTTTATCTTATAATTCTGGAAATTGGAACTCAAAGATGGGTTGACCATATACTCTATGGGACACTTTTTTCCTTGCCCTTTTCAGCTTAGGAGGCCACCTGCTTTCCTTGGCTCATAGGCCCTTCCTCCACCTTCAAAGCCAGTCGTGTCACATCTTCAGATTTCCCCCAACCCTCAAAATTCTGCTTGCTTCCAGAATCACATCTCATTCTTTCTTTCCCTTGTGATAACTTTGGGCACAATAAGAAAATCTAGGAAAATTTTTCACCTCAAGATTTTAACTTAATCACATCTGCATATTCTTTTGTCATATAAAGTAGCATATTCACAGATGTGGGTCAATGTGAACATTTTGGTGAGAAATTATTCTGTCTACTACACTAGCTTTGACTTCTTTCTCCCAGAGGTTAAATTGTCTTAAAACTGCCCAAAGTGTTGCTGCTGAAAGTTCTAAATCTATTTTTAAAAATCTCAAAAAAGCTAATCACCTCTCAACACACATTTCAGAATTCTACTCCTTCTCTTCCAACTAATCATGCATAGCCATAATCCCAGTTATCCTGACAAGGAAACATGGTGGAAGGGTGTCATGATTTAAAAGATTGTGAGCACTAGGGGAAAATTGCCTAGATTCAAATTCTGGCTTTATTTAGTTCATCCTTATCCAAGTTCTATTAGCAATGAAACATCTCAGATCATTGTCTACATATAGGGATGTAGTGGTATCTACTTAATAATTACTTTTGTGAACTAAATAAGATAATTAATGTAAGTAGTCAATAAATGTTAGTTCCCTCATCACCTACATTAGTCAAGACAGGTTGGATTTCCTGCAGTAACAAATAAAGCTAAAACCTCAGTGGTTTACAAGCAACAGAGGTTTCTTTGCCTTTCACACATCTCTTGTGGGTCAACAGGCTCCTTGTATGCGCTCACGGACAACGATGAAAGAGGAGCCACTTTCTCAAATCTTTCCAGTCACAAAGATGAAAAAAAAGAAAAAGAAAATTCTGAGTGGTCACATATTGGCTGTAAACACTCAGACAAGAAATAACACCTCACGTCTACATACAATTTATTATTACAAATTAATCACATGGCTTTGCCCAACCACAGGACAGAAAATTCACTCAGTATTTCTGGAAAAAGGACAACATTGGAATTCTTTTACTCAATACTAATGACATATCTCCAGGTTTAACCTGAGTCTTTATTTACTTTTGATATTGCTTTTATACCCCAATCTTATTGTCCCTTTAGCTGCAATTTCTATAGCTATCCCTCAAATGACATTTTGCTTGAACCACTGAAGTAATCTTACTGGTTTCATTACTTCGATTTCCTCATATTTTTAATTCATCTTTGAAAATGATAATATGATTCCAATAGCTCTTCCTCCACCTCTTCTCTTCTTCTTTGTTATGATAACAAAGAAATTTCAATTAATAGTTAATAGACTTTGATCTACAGCATACATATCTAGATTCACAGAAATATGCTACAAACAAGATATGTGAACTTGGGTTAGGGAGCCAGTCCATGCACCCATCAATAAATGAATGGATAAAGAAAATGTGGTATATATACCCAGTGGAGTTTTATTCAGCCATGAAGAAGAATGAAATCATAGCATTTGTGGGTAAATGGATTTCATGCTAAGTGAAATGAGACAGATTCAGAAAGTCAAGGGTCAAATGTTTTCTCTTGTATGTGGAAGCGTGACCAAAATAAAGGGAAATGGTGGTGGTGGTAGAGGGGAACCCCATGAAAACAGAAGGGAGATCAGTGAAGTAGAGAAAGGGGAATGAGGAGGAGGGAGAAGGGATTGGAAAAGGAAGGAATTATGAAATTAAATTGACTAAATTATTCTATGTATATCTCTCTATATATACATGTATATACCACAATGAATTTCACCTTTTATGTATATCTATAAAGCACTATTTTTTAAAATTACAAATAAATAGAAGGAAGACCACTAGAGTAGAGGGAGCAGAAGAGGGGGAGGGGAGGCAAAGGGGAAATACTGGGACAGAAATGGAGCAAATTATATTCCATGCATACGTATGATTGTGTAAAAATTAACCCTTATATTTTACACTAATAATAAAAAGATATGGACTTGGGAATATTACTTAAACTTTTTAAGCTTCAGCATAGTTTTGGGGATTAGGTAAAATAATGTTTGTTAACTGCATATTTATAAGACTTGATATTACTATAGTTCAATAAACATTAGCTCTCATTTTTTCCACTACCTAAAGAATGAAGTACAAAGTTCTCAGTGTGACACTGGAGGTGTTCATAGCCTGAGATCACCTTAGCAGTCTTTTTTTTCTCTATATCACTTCCCTCATGAACTTTACTTTGTAGCTCTACCATCTGAACTTCCATAAGTACAGCACAAACCCTTCTACTCTATGCCTTTTCTCAGACTGAACCAACAATCATAAATTCCCACTCTCTCATTGATCTATAGAAAGTCCTTCCATAGTCCAAAGCCTCAAAGGCAATCTCAAACACCAGATTTCTCCATGACACTTTCAGTGATAACTTGTCAGAATGAAACAGCTCTCCCCTTTGTAAACTTATTGTATCACTCATCTGCTATTCCTTGTATTGTGAGTCTTTTTTAATTTTTGCATCCCTACCAGATTCTAAGGCCTTTGATTTAATTCACTTTGTATGGATACAGGTATTCATTATGTATGGTAGCAGGTGTTCCTATATACCCAGACAGGAGTAAGAATGGTGGACATACTAATTAATAAAAAAGATATGGGCATGCATATAGAGCACGCATATCTAGATTCACAGAGATATGCTATAAACACAGCCCCCTGGGTGTGTCTTTCCTGTGGTAACTTACACATGAGTATCTGTCCAATAGAACTATTTTCTTGAAACGAAGCATACTGAGGCTCTCTACATCATTTTTGACTCTCCTCTCTGGATTCTCTCAGGTTCTACATATCTTGTTTAAACTGCTTTAGCCAGCTGAAAACATGAGGCTTTAGTAAAAGCTTTACAAATGCTAAGGACTGTGTGATGATTAACTCATGTTTCCAATAGTTACACTCCTGTGTATATGTCCCAGAATCAAGCTTTGCTTCTTGAACAGCAGGACTATATTGTGGCTGTGTTTTGCTATATGTTAAAATATGCGTTGGGGAAGGACCAGATTCTCAGCCTGTACAACTATAAACATTTTCTCCAAATTGCCTCCAATGTGATCCACCCCACAAAAAAATATATACAAAAACAAAGCTTTGAAGCAAGGTATTTTCCCAACTTGAAATGGAATAAAATATAAACTACCTAGCAACACTCCAGCACTTCTTTTTTTAATTAGCCAATGAAATGTGCCAAGAAAATTTATTCCCTCGTCCCAAGTGATATCTTCTCTGTGAAGTCTTACCTGTTCACCTCAGTGTTCCTGGCAGAAAGTTTGACTTGATCATTTGCATTCCCAAGAGAAGAAACTAGCAAGGTATGGAAAAAGGTCTCCATCTCAGGAGTCTGACAATCCCCGGTTACAATGATGTTTTTGTCACTTAATAAGGTACATCTTAGCCATGTAATATAACCTCTCTGAGCCTTAATTATCTCATTGGTAAAATGGAAATAATAATATATATTTCATAAGGTGGTTGTGAAGATTAGCAAGATGTTGAGTATTAAGTACTTAGCAGGTGTGTGACATTTAGAATCACCAGGCATATGATGGTTATTAGCTCCTATAGTTCTCTCTGTATCTGCCTGCCTTGCTAGACCATGAGCCCCTTGAGAACAGTGACAATTTTCTGAGAATGGTGATTATTTCGGTCACTGCCTACCACAGGGCTCAGAAAATATTTGTTTACTGGATAATTTATAAACCCTGGCTGTTTGTGAATCTTGCAGACTTTCTTTGACATCCATTATCTACCTGCTAGTGAGTTCTTCTGATTTCACTGCCTGTCACTTCTCATTGAATGGTGACCCGAAGCCGGAATCTAGTAAATGGACGGTTATTTGAATTGGTGTTAGAGGATTAAGGATTTAAATATGGTAAATGAGATACGGATTGAGGATCATATGCTAACGAAATACATTTTATATTCAACTGGGAAGCAATGATATCAAATCAAAAAATTTCAGCAATGACCTCAGAATGCCCTTTAAAATGAAAGTACATTTATCTCTTTCTTTGAATTTTCTCTGCATGTGGGTATGTGTAAATATTCCCAAGCAAAGAACCTGCTAAGGGGTGGGTTGTTTTTTTTTCTCTGAAGAAATGTGTATACCATTTTAGGGAACACGAAAAAATAGTAACAGTAATTGTAATATCAGACTAAATTCAAACTTAAAAGGTGCAAGGTCTCCATTTTACAGTCAATATAATTTAAAGGGACAAACACCAGTTTGGGTAGTCTTGTCTTATAATCAATAAATGCCTCTTTCCCTTATTAGGCAATGTCAGTTGACACGGGCAGTCAACCATCATCAACAACCAATTTGCTCTATCAGTGAAGCAAATCATTACTAAACACACGGTGCTACTGCAGCAGTTTTTCATTCTGTCTTGAGCGTGAAGTGGAAAAGGAAAAAAAAATTTTTTTCTTTTACTTCAGAAAATAAAAACCTGCAAGATATAAAGAAAAGTGGCTATCCAGGCTAACAAAGAGATTTGTTTTCATCTTTTCCTAAAACCAAAGGGAATTACCTACCTATAGCATACATTGTCTCCAATCATGCCTTTGAAAACCCACTCATTAAATACAATGGCCAGATAGATACCTGAGAGTTATCACCTTGACAAATACAGCAAGCAGGGACAGAAAGGGTTGATACAGCCAATCTAAAAAAAAGGAGAGGAAACAGAAGATAATTTTATTTCAAAGCCAGTTAGTTAGAACCAAGAGGCTTGAGAAATACTGAAAAAGATTGGTAATCTTTCCCCCCTTCCCTCATATAATCTGTGTAAAACAGTCCTGGCCTCATTGGATCTATTCAATAAGTATAGCTAATCATCTTATCCAGTGACAGAAAACGAAAGTTTCCAGCTACTGGAAATATATTCTCAAGAGCAGAAGGGCTTTTCACTAAGGCCAGAAAGGCTTTGGGAGCACCGGAGGCAGAGAACACAGCTGCATGGAGACCACACAGGTTTTTCAAGTCATCTTGCTTGTTAGTCATCTAGCACAGCAAAGCTCAGAAAAGCAGAGCCAGGAAGACAGTGTGCTAAGGAAAAAACTGTATGGCTCTTTGCCTTCCTACATGGAAGGGCTCTTTCCTGGCACAAGAATCTTCTGGGTCTGGAGGGCAGGAGATCTCCCAGCTGTCAAAAATCTCTCTTTACTTACTCGGTTAAATGCCAAACCAGAATTGTCTGTCGGAAGCTGCTGCTTGCTGCAGTGTAGCTCACGTTTACTCCTCATTGCCTAGGCCTGGGCCATTCTGGAAAGAACCTATTTCTATAGGTCATTGTGGACCAGCTTCAAATCCAGGTAGTGTTCTGAGGACCTAGGAGCAACAGGTGCCAGGGAGAGTGAACAGCCCTCTGGGTGAAGCTGAAAAGGCTACAGAAACAAGGGTCAGGAGACAGGAAAAAGCTCTGCTATTTTTAATGTGCTTGCACTGGCATCGAAAAGAAGATTTTTCTTCTTGGAAGCTAGACCCAGGAGCAACCTTTGCTACTATGGGAACAGCTGTAGCAGCTCTTTGGGGATGGCTAAATTCCAGGATTCCGGGTTTGCAATCCGAGAAACCACTCTAGCTTTTGGCCCTGAATTGATCATCACACAAAACCGAATATTTAACTAGAATAAATAACACTTGAGGGTCTGTTGTTTCAGGTGTAACTTATCCCTACTAAGTTTAAAGATATAAGAACAACTACCATACTTTTAGTTTTTTCATAACCAAAAGCAATACAAATACAGATTTTAAAATCCTTATGGAGATTTTCATCTCAATGCTCTGGGACTTGGGGATTTACACATATAATTCCCATTAACACTAATAGGAGTTAGAGTATGCACACTAATTCCCTTGTGTCAAAACGAGAACATAACCATATGGATACTAATAAATACATTTTTAATTCTGATTTTATGCAGATTTAACATAATATTTTATACTACACTTAGCAAATTCTTTGGAGACAAAGATTGTCTCAATTACTTCTCCCCAACAAAGACACATACCCATACCCATACAGACTCTTGCTATTTCTACAATATTGATTTCTTTTGTACAGAAGAAAAGGTTTAACTAAACTATTGGTAGTAGTTTAAATCTATGCAGTTTACGATTTCTCAAGTGCAAAACTGTTCTTTGTTTGCAAACGTATCTTCTTTACACATAACAACCTCATGACCCCTCAGAGATTCTTTTTTTTTTTCCAGGTAACATTTTTAAATTGATGGTTGTGACTCGAGCTTTATACAGTGCTTTAGTGCCACCGCCTGGACAAATCTTTAAAAGCATGAATGAATTTATATTTTTTAAGGCCAAGTAACAATTAGTGGAATTAATGTTCACAATAAAAGGGAGGAAAAGCTTTTTAAAAAATAGAGAAGAAGAAGAAAACGTAACTGATCAAAGGAAAAGAAAGTTTCTTTCTTTCTTTAAAATAAGGGTGAAGAGAAGAGAAATGGAAGGGTTCAACAACAGGAAGAAGGTATAGGGCTGTAGCTGATACAAATATATGTTTTCTGAGTCATAATTTAGTTAACTTTTTTATTTTGTGGAAATATTTTTAGTGAAATTCCCAAGATAATAAAAAATTATAAGTTTAGTGTGTATACCTGAAAATAAAATTATTTAAGATGAATTACCACAAAAATCATGAAAATATAAATATCCAAGGTCACATTCTTTAGAATTTACTAAAATGAGATCCAGTACAAGTAACAGGAGATTGTGCAATTTAAATAGATTTAAATAATAATAAGATTGACTTTTTAGAAATGAAATTCCCTCACAGAAACAATCAAAACGGCACATATGGTGTTTGAGAAAGAAAATTAAATTTTAAAAATTTAATTACCTTGAGCTCAGTATAGAATAAAATGCTAAGACACCATCCTCAGCAGAAGCAAGTGTTGATATATCTGAATTTAGCAATACAGCTTCTAACAAAGTGCATGGAGTCTCTGAAGGATGTCTAAAGGCCAGGGCTTTGGGGGAGCACTCTACAATACCCAACATGCAACGGAAGCCCTCCACATCCACAGATTCCACCTAAAGAAACAGTCCCTTGTCAATACAGTTCTGCTTCTAAGTGTGTTTACTGAATTTGAGTGTGAAGATCTGGCACATGCGATTTTAAAAATAAAATAAGGGCCACTGAGCTTCATCACATTAGGCTTAAAAATATAACTGTGGAAAGATAATTTGAATTTTTAAAAATTTCACTTTAATCAGTTCCAGGTTTATTAGAATGCTTTTTGTATTTATTTTGCTGAAACAGGAGAGAGGAAATTTAAGAAGAAATGTTTGAAACGTACAGAGCATACAGCATAGTTTAGTCTTTTTCGTAAGCCAGCAACCTTGAAAAGACAGTCTCTGAGCAAACCAGAACTTAGAAACTGAAATATTTTTTGAGTTACATCATTGATTGTTTTACCATCATGTCTTAATGTTCTATGGAATCATTTCACACACATGTGCACAAACGTATGCACAAAGATACACAAAAGAATCTTTCCATTCCATCAACTTAAAGCAAAATTTAGACCACCTTGACCTCTCTTCCAGAATCCAGGTTAATGTTATTTGTACTTGAATGGTACTTGGAACAATTGCAGGTTAAGGGTTTATATATTATATTGAATCATATTGAGATGATTTAGTTTTTCCACAGTTAGAGAAGCTATTGGAAAAAGAATAAAAACTGTTTCTATAAATACCACCAAAGAAGACAGTTAAAATGAATACATGTTTTTTTTTCCTTAAACCAAGATTTCAATCATTTTTATGTCTATTCCACAAGAGAAACCCTAATATTATATAGCTCTTTCCACATTCTCAGGTACTATAATATTATCTTCTTGATGCACATGCCCAGCTTCTATTAAATACTAATGGTGACTCCACACATACATCCTGGGGACATGGTAGCTCTGAGCAGCTTTTACTCCACAGATAGAAATATGGGACATGCTTTCTTGATGTGCTGTAGCTGTGCATTAAAATGGGTTATATTTCCCTGAAATGTACCTCATGAAAACAGACTGGCATGCCCTGAAATAATATGGATGGAGAACAAGGAGATGGTCTTCAAACCATCACCAATTACAATTTGTTTAGGAAAAGATGAGAATAGTTAATTAATCCCTCAATGAGCATGTCTCCATACATCTCCATTCTACAATACACTTCTCTTTTGTATGTGAGAGTTTGGTTATATACTTCTGCCTAGTCTTGTGATCAATGGGTGCAAATGAAAGCACATTGATATATAAAGTCTAAATTATAATGTCTCTGAATTTGCATTCTACTCCTCTTCTATGTCTGTAGTAAATCTCCCCAGTACTTCCAAAGTTGTTTCTGGAAATGGCCAGAAATGTGAAGATCCAAAATACATCAACTTGTAAGCAAAAATCACCATGCTGTGTCTGTCATATTCTTGCTTTTTGCTCTGGTTTGTATTATCCATGTTCATATCCTGGATATTTTAAAGGTGACTCTCCAACACCTTAGTTGGAGAGCATATCAGTATCCAATTCCCTAATTCTTTGTGGTTTCCATTTTTGGGGTTGTAATGAAATGATGTAAACCAGGCAAAGTGCAGAAAATAGCACTTTCTACCTGGACCATAAAAAACATTACTCATATCCAAATTTGCTCAAGTTCAACAACAAAAGCGTTTTTCAAGCTGTGAGTCTCCACTATTCTAACGTTGAGGATGTGAACCAATTCATGAACACTGACTGAATCAGCTTTCATTTTCATCCCTGTCTTCCTAGGCCTTATGCCCAAACCAAACTCCTCTCTCCTTGAAAAGTCATTAATCTATGTCCTATTCAGATTAACAGATACCAATAGAAAAAAAATTGTTATCAGTCAGTGTTTGAGCTAGCTATTAGAACTATTTTAGAGTGATGCTCAGCATGCCCAAGGCCCTAGTTTGATCTTACACACAATATTTTAACTAAAGCTTTAATCTTTCTTCAATAGAAGAAAAAATTCTCTAAACAGTGGAGTGATTTCTTATCCACAAGACAAAACTATAAAGTTTCTTAATTCTATCTACTCCACCTCCCTCAGGTGCTAGCCATCATCATCTTTCCCACCACCCACATATCTACATGAACTTGTGTGGCGCACACGCGCGCACACACACACACACACACACACACACACACACACACACACAGAGTGTACTTAGCATATAACTGGGAGTGGTTTCTCACAGACCTCCAAGTTTTCCTGGGATACTACTTTATTGATTGAAAGAGTGATTAATTTCCACTTTATTTTGCTGTATCCCAAGAGCATTCTACCACGTGTTGCCATGACACTTAAAAACTTCTCCCCAAATAGAATGAATCTTATATACATTTGATATAATTATATTTAGCATCTTTTTAGTCATGTGAGAGACAAAATCTATCACAACTATAAAAATGGATTATTAATGAAAGAACTACCCATTGTTTTCAAAGCTCCAAACACAGATTCAGAAACAATCATATATATTCATAAAGAAATTTTACACAGGTATTCATAAAAAAAAAAACTTAAGGGCTTTGAAGGGAAGCAGAGAAAAATATTTTAGATATCATCTATAATGCAGAATGCTTATACTAGTATATAAAGACTAGTCTTAAAACATTATCTTAACCTGAAGAACATTTTGTGCCTACAAAGTTGTAAATCGTGAATTACAGTCATATTGAATGACAGAACTTAAAACAGGTTTTCCTTCCAGGGGAAAAAATTGTTATTTTACACAATTTTGTATAGTTATAAAAATTAAAAACCTTCCTTTATCTTTTTGTATAGTGATAGGTCTTAGTGATACAATATGGAGCATATTATTACAGAAGTTATATGAGAGTATATACTAATTAATAAATCAAAATCTGGAAAAACCCAATGTCCTTCAGCTAATAAATGGATAAACAAACTAAGTTACCTACACAATGGAACACAACTCAGCATACATCTGAACAAACTATAGGTGAACCAATAAGCCAGATGAGAAAGACTGAATGAAAGAAGCAAAATTGAAAAGATTGTATACTGAACGATTCCATTTATATGACATCCTTAAAGAGACAAAATTTTTATGATGGAAATCAGATCTGTAGTTATCAGTGGAAAGGGATGGAGGGAGTATTGACCATGAACTGACAACAAAAGCAGTATTTAGGGATGATGCACCTTTTCAATATCTCAATAATAGTGGAAACCATGTGTGTGCTAGAGGTCATACAACTGAAAGCCAAAATTAAAAGGTCAATTTCCTTTATGATGTGTGTGTGTGTGTTGTCAGAGATGAAACCCAGTACATGCTAGGCAAACACCCTGATCACACTCCAGCCCCTATGATAATTTTTAAAATAAAATAGGTATTATCTATAAGAACTAAACTCATTGAAGTAATTTTATATTTATGACTTTTCCTTCATCTATTTTATCTACTTTCATTTCTTCAGGAAATGTTTATTGCAAGTGTGCTGTATCTTCTAAGGGTCAGGGGGACCAGCTATGACCACAAAATAGTACTCCTAGTGAGAAATGATGTATGAAAGTCAAAACTGACAGAATTTAATTATGCAAAACCATGGAATTTCTAATTCACATAATTGGATAGTGGTGTCACTAGAAAAGAATTTGTGTTGCGCTTACTTTTGTTTATTTTCTTGAGGAAATGATGAGAAATCATTTATTTTAGCTTTATTTAGTTTGCTATACCTTTACCCCACATCCAAAAGAAAGTATCAAATAGCAATTATGTAAACTGTTCCGGAACTTGGAAGATATGTAAATCTAGACATACATTTCTGAGTCATCTGCGTACAGTGAAGAATTTAATCCATGGAAATTAATGATATAGACTGTAGTATATAATATAAGAAGAAAAGATTATGCAAAACTGACTCTTGGTAATGTCAATGTTTATTGGGTAGGTAGAGAAGAATGGCCCCTGAAAGAAATAGAGAATAAGTAACCTCAGAAGAATAAAGTAAAGCATGTTATGTGACATAAAAACCAAAGAAAGGGATCATTTCAAGGAAGTTAAGTCGAAAGGGCAGCATCCTACTGCAAGTTTGAGTAAATTACTGTTAAAGTCTCAAGGATTTAGGAAGACAGGGGACACTTGTGTTCTACAGTGTTGTTTTTTTTTTGGAAAGATGAGTTCGAAATCTGGATAAGACTATTAACAAGTAGATTGAAGGTAAGGAACTGGAAAATTTTAGACAATTATGTTAAGCAGTTTGGATAATAAACTATAAGGAGGGGAAAAGGAAGAGAGCATGAACCTAGGTAATGGCTAATACACTGAAGCGGGAAGCAAATCAGTCAAGCTGATGTAAATATGGAACATTTCCAAATGAATGCAGGGGAGGGGTGAGTAAACCAAAAGGAAATCTAAAATACAGACACGATTGTGGTTGAAATGATATACAGTGGAATTTGATCTCATCAAAGAGACATGAGAGGTAGCAGCTAACAAAGAGAAATCAGTGTACAAGAAGGGACAAGTGATCCGGATGGTGTTGAACAGTTGAAAAAGGGTAGTTGAATAAAAAAGCTGAACATATAAGAGGACACAGCAGAGGGTGAGGCTTGAATGACTTCGTTTGGAGAAAAATTAATTGCCCATGATGGCATGATGTTAGAAATCCCCCGGAGCAGATTATTAAAGTAAAACAAAAGAGAGTCACCAGAGAAAATGAGGTCAGAATTCTGAGAAATCAGAACCACACTAGCTCTTGCCATGAGCTCTGAAGATAGGCAGGATGATGCCAGCACACTCAACAGCACAGGCTTCCATAAATTGATGTGAGCTAAACATATTAGTAACTTGAAAAAGTAATAGGCTGAAAGGAGGTCAATGAGAACACAGAAGCCTAATTCCTGGTTGCAAGTTATGTCTGGTGAGAATAAATAAGCACAAGAAGACACAGGTGGGATTCTCTGGAAGGAGGTGAATTTCAGTTACAAGGAGATAGAGAGAATGCCAAGACAAGAAGTTGAAGACACAGTAGGGTTTGCCAATGATGGAGAAGAAACTTCAGAGGATGTGGTAAATATTGTTGCATGTCCTCTGTGTGATGTAGCCACATAGTAGTGCAAAGTGCTATGGGGAACACAGGGCATCAAAGAACAGGTGACCAAGGAAGCAGATAGTTGGATCTTTAATGATCAACACAGGAACCCAAAGTGCACAGAGTTAATACAACTATATTGCTGAGGACTATTCATTTGATCATTTGGCCTGGTTGACAGGGATCCCAGATGACCTGAACACTGAATATTATGTGGCTTGGCTGTTGAAAAACTCAGAAACTGTCAACTACACACAGAGAATAGACTGTTTGTCAGCAGAGTGACAAACAGTAGTCGCATTTGCTGAGCTTTCTGAATGCTGGTTAAATCAAATATTGGAAAGTTTCGTGATTTAAAAAAAAAAAATTCAAAGACTTTTGACAGATGTAACCTGCCCAGGCTTCTAGAGTAGGAAAAAAGCTGACATAAACTTTTGAAAAAATGAAAAAGTATGCAATCATGTTCAACTTTTGGTATGATTAATTACTTCACTAATTAAATATGGAGTTGAATTCCTTAGCAGGCAAGTTTGGTCTTTAAGCTTGAAACTTTTGGCTTATCCCTCAAATGAAGCAAAATGTCGCTCTCAGGTAGATATGACAAAAAAAAAAGTTTAAGATGTTAGGGGTATTTCTTACCATAAAGTCTCTTTTAATTACATGAAAAGTACTCCTGGGAGACTGAAGCTGTGATCCCATCCACCATGATTGAGCCTCAGGCTTTTGATCCAACCTCACGAATTCTCCAGAGAACATTCCTAGGGAGAGCTCAGCCTTTATAAAGGGTGGGAACTTGGCTGCAATGGCAAAGAGGAAATGATAAAGAAGTGAAATGACTAATGGTGATCCACCAGAACCGTCTGCTTTAAGAAGGCTAGGCATCATCTTACTGAATTGTAAGTTGTATGTGTGTGTGTGTGTGTATAAATATATCTCTAAATGTATTAAGGTTATTTTGTAAATGTGTCTTTCCAGTGTGTATGTCTCAGTTTTATTTATGAGACCTATTATTCCTTTCAGAGACTTGTAATGTTTTTTTGTAGGCAACTCTGTCAACCATTTCCTTTATAGTTTCTGGCTTTGTGACACGCATAGGAAAGCTATCCTCTATCATAGATTCTAAAATATTCACTTTTATTTTCTTCAACTGTTGTCAGAATTTTACTTTTTAATATGAAATTCATTGCTCTATCTGAAATTGATTTCAGTGAGGTATGGTTTTTCATTACATCCCCCCCGAAGGCTAACTAGTTTTCTCAGCATCATTTGTTGCATAGCCAACCTGTTATCCATGAATTTAAAACACTACATTAATAAAATGCTAAAAATTCAGATAAAACTGAAGCCAGTACCAAATTCTTCTTCTTTCTTTTTTATTCACCTACTTAATCTTGATTTAGTCCTGTATTTTGAAATATGGATGGAAAGAAGAGAAAGGAGAGCTCTAAATATATCAAGTTCAGTCTAAATTACAGATTTAATTACAAATTAATTAGAGAATTACAGATTTGTACCACCTTTTTAGGTAAACCCAAACAACCTCATACATGAATGGGAAAGTTCATTTTGCAAGTAAGAAGACCTGAAAATGTCTGTCCCTGACTTTGTTAGCCCTATTCAGCTGTAGGCTCTGAACATATTCTGCTTAAAAGTTCAAGCCACCTTCTGCTCAGAAGCTAGAATATTTTTCCATCTAACAAGTAGTTATTGATATTCTATGTGCCATGCCCTATTCCAGGTGAGAGAATGCCCACACTTTCATTACACAAATAAAGACAATTTTACGCAGTGATAAGTACAAACAAGAAAAGAGACCAAGGTGTTTCGATTGAAAGAGACTAGAGTCTGCTGGGGATCTTGGAATAGATGTTTAGGAAAACTCTCTGACATGCAGCATTGAGTCAAAAGCTGAGTGAGAAACAGGAGCCAGCCAGGAAAGCCTGCAGACTGAGCATTTCAAAAGCAATTTCAAGTGCAAAAATCTGGGGCTGTAGTGAGTATAAAATTGGGAAATCTGGGGAAAAGAATAGGTTGGAATACAGTGAGGAGTGATGGAGATGGAGATGAGACGGGGTGATGAGGCTGGAGGGCGGGAGAGGCAGGCAGGCAGACCAGGCAGGGCCACGTAGTTCACATGAGACTGGATTTCAGACTCAAAGCTGGTAGGCTTTCAAATGAGCTCACTGCAGTAAACTCCAAGTCTCATCTATTTAGGAAATCCTTCACGAGCTTCCTGCTTTAACTTTCATTACTATTTCCATCAAAATCTTTACTCTAGCCTTTTCCTGCAATGTGGTCCCCCTGGAGCCATTGGTGGTGATAATTAGTAGAGAAATGACTCTTCTATCAGAACATTTATAGAAATTGCAACTGACTTTGTCACTCTCTTGTTATATCTTCTGTGAAATTTTTCCTCACACTATTTCTTTTTCTGGTGTTTTGTTGTCTTTTTCTTATATTAATGGTAGCAGTTAACATCTATTAATGTCACTTACTATGCACTAGGCAATGTTCTGGGGGTTTCACTTGTATTGACTCATTGAATCTGCACAATCATCCTGTGGAGCCAGAACTGTTATTATTCCCACTTAACAGATGATGGAACTGAAGCATAGATGCTGCCCACAGTCACACAGCCAGTAAGTGGCGGAGCTGGGATTTGAGTATAAGGAATATGTCTCCAGAGCCTGAATACTTAGCCATTATGCTTTGCTGCATCCCCAAAGCACTTGTCAGTCATGCTGGGTATTTGATTGATGCACGATATCTTACAGAATCAGCAAAGGAGAATTATTTAAGAAATGCAGCTTCCTAATACCAGGGGCCTACAATGTGCTTATCATTAGGATTTCTACATGTATTTCTTTAATGCTCACAATAACCCTATTAAAAAAGCATTCCCTTCCTTCTGTCTGATGCCATAGGCAATTTCTTATATCACTACACTACTGTGTTTCTATGTTTAGCAATGCCCCACACATCTTCAGAAGAGAGTCTTGGACAGAGAGCCCTCAGGGTCATTCATGAAGTGGATAAACAGTGCCCCCATAATGCTAAAACATTTTTGCCTCTCATGCTCTTTTTTTGTTTTGTTTTGTTTTTTTAGAAACACAATTGCAACTCTGCTCATTCTCTTTCATTTCCTTCCTTTTTATCTAAATATGTATACAGCATATACTATGGGACAGGTGTTGTATTAAGTGCTTAACAAATAATCTGAAACCCTGGCTCTCATAACAACCCCAGGAGGTAGCCTCTATTGTGTATCCATTTTGCAGAAGTAGAAATAGGTATGAGACATTAATTAATCTTTCTAAAATCCCAAACCTGGTAAATACTAAAGCCAGTTCTAAACCCACCAAGCTTTGCACCCACTTTTGAGCCATTATCCCCCTTGACACTGCCTCACTGTGGATCACTGTGTAACTGAGAAGCTTCCCATGCCTCATTAGCCCAGTGGAAAAAGTGAAAGGTCGTTTATACATAGGCTTAGATTATAGTATCTTAAAGTCACTGTCCTTTTACTTCTGGTGATTTCCATCCTTTATAGAATTCACTCTCCACATAAATATGTACACAAATTACCAGAGATGCACCCTGCTCATAAATCAGTCCTTGTCATAGCTCCCTTCTTGCCAATGGCACTACTCAAGGCTGACCTCCACATCTAATGTAATTGATGGTATCTCAGGCCTCTCCAGGTGACTCTAGTGGCCTCCAGCTTTGTATCCTGCTGCCATTGCCTCCACGGACTGTCACTGCTAACAGTGGAGCTAGGTACCTAGCCTCTCCAATAGCCCATGTAAAAGCACCAGCAGCCCTCTGGGATGTAAAATATCCTGTGTCCAGGGTTTTGTAGGGCAAAGAGAAAGATCTACATTCCTCACTTAAATCCAGTCAGACGCTAACCACAAAGTAGTTACATGGACCCAAAATACTACATTTGTTTGTGACACAACTATTTCCATCCACTTGCTTGTCCCCCCAAGGGAACACACTAGATCTGAACCTGCCCCCACATCAGCCACTCTCTGTGCCCTCTGATAGCCTAGCTGTTGCTGCTGCCTTGGTTCCAGTTCAAGCTCTTCCCAGACTGGGCTCCTCTTCTAACGTTCTTTTGTTTTTCCCAGTATTCTGGCATCATGCTTATCCTAGTAGATCAGACTTTTTCCCTTTTATTGCTAAGCCTTGGTGGAGCAAACAAAGGTGGAACAATTCCCCACTTGCCACCTCCAAAAGAGTTCTTTGGCTTTTCATGTAAACCCACAGCTGCATATAATGAGAATTGCTCCCCACTCGACCCGGCAAGCTGTTCCAAGGCTATTGGCCATCATCATTTCTGAGGGACCTATTGCCTTGTCCATCCAGAACAACTTCCTATAGTTTGCTCTGAGGTTTTCTTGGTCTTCCATTGTTATTTTTGTCTATCTTCATCCCATTCCAAAATTCAAGTTGTTCACCGAAACACTTGATATTTTCAGTATTGTGTTCAAACCTATACATAAGACAATGTTCATAAACTATAGGTCTTTCCTCTAAACTCCTGTTTTCCTTGTTTTTTCAAAATCTTTTTGACTTCCTAATTATTGCAAAGTCAGTTTCTTATACATTGTTCTTATTATATCTAGGAACTAACAAAATAAATAAATAATGTGCACACGATCCTTCACAGCCACCAGGAGCTGTAAATGGCAAAGAAGAATGCTTTCTGGAGACTTTGGAGGGAACATGACATTAATGACACCTTGATTCCAGACTTTCAGCCTCCAAAAATGTGAAACAAAAAATTTGTGTTGATTGAAACCATTCAGTCTATGGTGCTTTTTGATGGCAGTTTCAGAAAACAAATTCATATTGAAATGCTCATTGATGCTGCTGTCAAGTTGGAGAAGGCCTGGATAAGTCACTGTTGTCCTAGAGCTTTCATCAGGAAGAAGCCCTGGCACCACATTCCTGGTGTCTGAGTCTGCTCTGACAAGACTACCATGACAAAAGACCACCTCCTGCTTGACTTAAGCAGAATTTCATTCCTCACAGTTATATAAACTGGGAAGTTGGAGCTCAAGGTGCTGGCTGGTTCAGTCCTTGTTGTGAGCTCTCTTCCTGGCTTGCAGATGGTTTCCTTCTCACTTTGTTCACACAAGGTCTTAAGAGAGAGAGAGAGATAGTTGGTTTCTCCTCTTCCTCTTATTAAAAAAAAACAATCTTTTAGATTAAGGCCCTACATTTAGGACCTCATTTAACCTTAATTATCTCCTGGAGGTCTTACCTCAAAATATAGTCACATTGGTGAGGGTGTTGGCTGGCCTTCAACATGTGAAATTTGGAGAAACACAATTTAGTCCTTAACACCTAAGTCAGTGTAAGTCTTCCATATTTTATCTGTGTAATCCTGAACAAGTTATTTAACTTTTCTGGCTATCAGTTTCCTTCTCTAAATATGAGAATATTAATAATACCTACCTTACAGTGTTGTGATAAGAATTGCAAATAGTAATATATGTAAATTGTTTTATTTTGGATAGTGTCTGGCACACACTAGACATCACATAAGGATTAACTGTAATCTAATCATCAGGACATACATAAATGACAACCTAAATCTATTTTTTTCACTTTTCCTTTATGCTTTTATGATTCATCCAGTAGAATAAAATAACCATCTTATAATTATGGCTATACGGAAGAATACGTTATTCAATAAAAAGCACGACCCTAGATCATAATTATGTACCCTCCTTTGGGCATTCATTCACAGGTTTGTGTTACTACTAAGCCCCACATTTATAAACGGTTGTAATATTTGTAAAGCCACACTGCTTTTATTGCTATTTGTCAATATTTGCCATCCATGATGGAGGCAATAACAGTATCACTTGAAAATCAAAAGAAAAATATGCTGGAGATTCTTTTCCATCTACCTAAAGTGGAAATAGTTAAATAAATTATTGAACCAATAAAGCCCCTTTCAAAATTTGAAATTTAAGAATTTTAGCAAGTTGAAATTATTAAAAACCTAGCTTGCAAATAGGAATGATACATTGAAAGCACCATCAGTTTCAAATTAACCATTCATTTCATAGTAATTTAATTTAAAACATAAAACTAATAAAGCCATGGTTAATACATATATTTTTAGGATAAAATATAGCAGTAACATGATATTAGAGATATTTATGGCTAAGACATGACTAAACTGTATGAATGTGTACTGAGAGTTATTATTCAAATTACATTGATTTTTAAATATGATATTAGGTTTTCATTTTGCTTTAACAAACACTGTTTTGGAGAAATTTTCAGTTTTGAAAATGTTCCTTGAATATAATTATTTTACGCCTACTAATATAATGATTCCAACTTGTACATTAATATATGTGTATTTCAAAATCATATCGTTTTAATTAGTATTTTATGATATTCCCTCATTCCCCAAAGTATGATTTGGAATATAAACATATGCTCATTTTACTTATAAGCCTCATAAGACTGGCTTTTACTCTGACAGAAATTTTTAAAAAAAAATAGAGACAAGGAGTGACATGAGGCAGTTTATAGATTATGTATAGAGAAAATACACATTCTTTTACATTCTACGATCATTCTATCTGCTAAGGGGTGAGCAAAGCCATTATAGATGGGTACAAGGTAAAGACATATTGCAATAATGTTGGCAAGAGGTGATAATGTTTGGTAACAGAGTGGCAGTGGTGGGAACAAAGTGTTGTTCATTTTGGAGAACTGGTTCTAAAATAGAAACAGTGAGAGACGGAATATTGAAAATGAGACAAAGGAAAGGGTTCAGGTCTAACTAGAAGGCTTAAGATCTGAGAGACTATACAAATGGAGATGCTATTTTAAAAGATTAGAAAGCCTTTCAGAGGCTGGAGTTTGCAAGAAGAAGGTGAAAAGATCATAAGTTCAGTGTGAAACATTAAAGTCGAGGTGCTTTTGAGACATTGTCCTGATCTGGTAGTGCTGCCATGATGAAATACCCTATATGGGGTCTTACAAACAATGGTAGTGTTTTTTTCACAGTTCTGGAGGCTAGAAGTCCAAGGCCAAGGAACTGGGAATTCAGTATCTGCTGAGGGTGGCTCTCTGCTTCCAAGAGGGTGCTTTGCTGCTACATCTTCACATAGAAAAGACAGAGGGCAAAAGGGATGAATACTGTGTCCTCAAGTAGTGGAAGAGACTGAATCCACTCAATCTCTGTTACAAGGGCCCTAAGCCTATCCATGAGGCCTGTGCCCTCATAACTTGATCACTTCTTTAAGGGCCCATCTTTTAATACTATTACATTGACCATTGATTCTCAATATATGAAGTTTGGGAGATGCATTCAGACTATGGCATTCTATATTAGGGTTTTCTAAAGAGACAAAGTCCTTAGGAAACTAGGTAGATGATAGACAGATAGATAGTCATTTATTAGGTGAATTGGCTTATGCAATTATAAATACTGCAAACTTCCATGATAGGCCATCTCTGTACCAGAGAACCAGGGAAGCTGGTATTAGGGCTCAGGTCAAGTCTGAAGGCCTCAGAACTAGGGAAGCCACTGGTACAAATTCAGTTCAAAGCCAGAGGCCTGAGAAACTGGAGAAAAGGAGAGTATTCTGGTGCCAGTCCTAGAGTCCAAAGCTGAAGAATATGGAGTTCTGAAATCCAAGGATAGGTGAAGAGTGTCCTAGCTTCACAAGAGAGAGAAAATTCATCTTTCCTCTGCCTTTTTGTTCCAGCCAGCCCCTCACCCAATTAGATGGTGTCTATATAAATGATAATTTCCTTTGAAAACACCTTCACAGACATACCCAGAAAAAATGCTTTACCACTTTCCACATATGCTTTACCCCAGTCAAGCTGACAACTAAAATAAAACTACCACAGATAGTGTTAAACAATATGTCCAAGAAAGTGCTTGAACATATGAGTCAATTTTAGAAGAGGACTCAACTGGAGATATATAAATATGAAAATCATTAGATGTTTAGACAACATGCAAGCTCTGAAGATAGGATTAAATCATCCAAGATGAGTCCAACTGAAGAACAGAAGTTAGGAAACTGAATCTTGAGAATTTCACTGACACAAAAGAAGATTTGTCAGTGTGACAAGAGGAAACTTCGAGCAACAGGATGACTCCCAGAGCAAGTTCAGGAAACATTTCAGCAAGGCAGGTGATCAGCTCCATCAAATGGTACTGATGAACCAGCTTATTGGTCAGTATTCTCCAGAGTGAGTAGGAAAAAAATAAGTAGGTTGATAGGCTGGTAGATAGATAGATAAATTTATTATGGAAATTGGCTAAGATAAAGATCATGGAAACTGAGGAGTCCCATGTTCTGCCATCTGAAAGGTAGAAGTACAGAAAAGCCAAGGGTGTAATTCTGTCTGAATCCAAAGTCCTGAGAAATGAGGAGAGGGTAGATAAAGAAGGGTGATGGTCTAAGTCCTAGAGAATAAAGCCCCAAGACCCAGGAGTTTTGATGACTAAGAAGAAAGAAGAAAGAGAACTTGTCCTACCTCCACATTTTTATTTCATCTGAGCCCTCAAGAGATTAGGTGATACCTGCCCATGTGGGTAAGGGTAGATCTTCTTTAGACTACAAACTTAAATGCTAATCTCTTCCATAAACATCCTCACAGACACACTGAGAAATGATTTTTTACCAGCTCTCTGGGCATCTATTAGTACAACCAAGTGGATACATAAAATGAACCATCACAGCGGAGTATGATGAGAAGTAATAATTGACCATTGAACTTAGTAATGCAGAGGTCACAGTTGACAACAGCAGTTATGACAAAATTGTCAAAGCAAAAACCTGAGTGGAAAAATGAAAAAAAAATGGTGCCTGAATTTGCTTTTATTAACTTCAGCTAAAAAAGGAGAAAGAAGGGAAGAAAGGAAGGAAGGAAGGAAGGAAGGAAGGAAGGAAGGAAGGAAGGAAGGAAGGAAGGAAGGAAGGGAGGGAGGAAGGGAGGAAGGGGGAGGGAAAGGTAGATGTAGACATAATTGCAAATGTCAATAATTATTAAAGCTGAGTGATAGGAATGTAGGATTTCACACATTATTTTTTCTACTTTTGAATATGTTTGAGTTTTGTTAGAAAAACGGTCTTAAAAGGTAAGAATAAAACATGAGGTTTGAAAATAGTAACTATATACAGCTTTTCTGGGTTGCTTTTGTTAAGAAAGGTAACCAAGAAGTAAGATTCTAGATGGATGCTTGCAGGAAATGAAGTCCAGAGAGACTTCTGAAAAAGATACAAAAAATTTTAAGCATGCTGATAGCAATGATTCAGAAGAGAAGGAAAAACTTATGCACAAAAAAGAAAAGAGGAGAATTGCTAGAAAGGTCAGAAAGTAGATAAAATAGAAGGGAATTGACTGCACAAAGGAAAGCAGTATAGTTTTAGGAGTGATGTAGTCTATGGGTACAGTTAAAGTTCATTGGGTAGATGTGATGGTGGAAGTATACACTTTTTATTCTAAATGTTTCTGTTTTAGTAAATAAGCATTCATAAGCAGAGAGATGAATGAGAGGGTGTTGTAACTTTAAGAAGGAAGCATGGAATAACTATCTTGGACAGCAGCAGAGTGAAAGGGTTAAGAATTACAGTAGGTCAGTCATCATGGCTGTGCAATTTTCTCTACTTGAAACAGCAATCCAGATGTGGACACCCAGTGCAAGGTGAGTTGAATTTCTTCGGGGTTTGAATTTCTCTAACATACAATAAATAGCAAGATAATCAAGATTATATGCAAGGAAGTGATGCATAAGGAGGGAAGAGAGTAAAAGTTATGGATTCAGCAGATTGTAGGTCTCAGATGTACCAAGTCTAATAGGAATGAGAACCTGGGTGATGAATTTATTTTATGTTGACTGCATTAAAATGTAAAATTATTTTCATTAAAATGCATCACAAAAGTGCAAAGTGAGCCTGCAGATTGGAAAAAGTATTTTATATTCATGTACAATATGCTCTATATAGAGCAATAACGTATTTTTTAATTCCTAAGAACAATAAGAAACAAATACAATGCATGGGCAACTCACAGGAGAGACCAATATACATATGAAAGGATGCTGCTATTTTCTAATAATTAGAAAAAATAGGACAAGGTCACTATGAAGTACCATTTTATAATGATTTAAGAGGCACAAATTTTAAAAGTTGTTTACTATCAAGTGTTGGCAAAGAAAGGAAGCATCAGGAGAATTTATACACTGCTTCTAGTGATTTGGTGAATTGATATAACCACCTGGAAGAATGTATGAAACGACTTCATTTGCTAACAAATGGAAGAAAGGAAGAGATGGAGGAAAGAAGGAAGGGAGGGCAAAGGAAAGGAAGAAAGGAAGGAGAAAGAAAAGGAAAGCCTTTTAAATATCAATTAGCAGGAAAATGGATAAATAATTGTTGGTATATTCATACCATAGGGAACATAAATGAATATAGATAAAACTCACCATGTTAAATGAAAAAATGAAGTTGCAAATTAAAACCATTATATAGCAGTTTATTCAAACAACAATTATATATTTCTTATGAATATATACATGAATAGAAAGCTATATAGTAATCTATAAGAGTGCTAAATAACAATTTTAGGACAATGGTTGCTTCTAAAGTAGATACAAGTTGTAATACAGAGATTTGTAGGGATTGAGCTGTGTTTACAAGGTTTTCTTTTAATCTATATGGCAAATATATGAGTACTTCATATAATAGCCTTCATATCTTTTTGAATGTTTTTAATGCTACTTAATAAATGTTAAGCCTAAACTGCAGTCATATATTAACTAGTGAATTCATAGCTCCCACTGTTATAAAGTAAGAGCCTTCTCTTTTTCTTTCTCTCCTCACTTTCTTCTCTGACCTACCATCTTTCCCCTCTTGCCCCATAACTCCCACAAATATTGACTATTGGGAGCCAAACTGCTTCAAACATGTATGCATTTCTCTGGACTTATAGTCTTTTAGTAGCATTGTAAATTTTAAAAGGATCACACTGAGAAACATGTGTACGTGGATAGGTAATTTCCTTGATCTCTAACCATTTTAAAGGGTAAAAATATTACAGCAATTATTCCCTTTTGAATTCAAAAGAGAATGTGGGAGTTATGGGGCAAGATGGAAAAGATGGTGGCTCAGAGGAGAAAGTGAAGAGAGAAAGAAAAAGAGAAGGCTCTTTATAACAGTGGGAGCCATGAATTCGCTAGTTAAATCTCATTAGTTAAACCCAATAGCCATTGTGCTCCCTGAGGGAAGCAAAAACTCTTACCTAAATCATAGTATGAAGTTTGACAGACAGGCCAATTTTCCAAAAGTTTAGACTTTCTATTAAAGTTTCTATTCAGGTTTTTTTTTTTGTTTGCTTATTTCTAGATGAGAAAATATGCCACTCTAGTTCACAGATTTTGTCATATGGACCTTAAACTTTCCCTTTCTAATCTCAACTTACATTCTTTCAAATTATTAGCCAGTACCTGGGCACCATTTCAGTCACTTCTCTGAGGGCCCAGTAGCAATTTTAACAACCATAATGGACAGTAACATCTAGTTTCTGCAAATAACGTTTTCTCCTCTACTCTCTCAAATCATCTTTAGAGATTTCTCTTCTTCTCAGATCCAGTTCATGAATGAATTTGCAGTTGTTCTGATTGGCAGTGTAGACAGCTGTTAGGCTATAAGTGACCTCGCCCCCCAATAAAAGGGTCTCAAATTTGCAGAACTTAGTTTACTGTTTCCATGGAAATTTCATAGCACATACAGCATATTTTTAGTACTATATTTGCTTTTGTTGACATTGACCATCTACTATATAAGCAAATTTTGTCTATCTAATAAGGGCAAGAAAGATATCAGTGTTTCACCTTTGTGATATCTGAGCATAAGTTTAAATGGGCCAGCAAGTGGATACTCTGTAAGAGAAAGCACTGAAGTTAAAATTTGATTTCATTTAAGCCATGGAGAAAGAAATTTTTATTTAGGAAGCACAAGCTTTGTCATGAAGGAAAATAATAAGGTAAAGCCATGAAATCTATGCACACTATTCAGCGACCAAGCCACTTTAAACTTTACCATTGTGTTTCTGCTCTGTGCAGCCCCCAGGGGTATCTTTCAGAAATTATGATGATTAATTCTAATAGGAAATGCAGGATCTTAAAATAAGTATCAATTTAAAAGTCCCTTAATAAAATGGAATGAGCAAAAAACTGGAAGCCTAGGTTTTAATTTCATTTATTTATTTATTTGACCATATATTTATTATCATTAATTATACATCTAAGGTGCCAGAAACTTACAAGACAATGGGATGACCAAGATAAATAAGACATGGATTTTACCCAGAAATTGTGATAATTCATGTCACATAACAGCTGTATATATTTTCCCAAATTTTTCAGTGTCTTCTTTTATAAAATGGAGAAAATATAGGTCCTAACTATTAATCTTATTAGTATGAGAACTTAAGATGCATTCTAATGTGTGGTAAGGAACAAAAGTCAGTTAATTGCACTTAAAGGGCTATATGCTTTTTGTATTATGTTCATTTTAATTAAGCTCAGATGAAAGACAATTAAAAACCAAACCAGTATAATATATGTTCTACTTCCTGTCACACCAAAAGAACATTGTATATTCTAGAGGAATATGAAAATAGAGGACAAAAGTATAACACTATCTGGCTGCTGCTGTTGAGACTTTTCACCTACTACTTTGTTCAGAACTTTGTATCAGTCTTTGTCTTGAGACCAACAGGAGAACACTATGCAAAGAGAGAAGTAGATTTATTCTTCTGGAAAGGCACAACAATCTAAGAGGACATGGATATTTTATTCAAAACAATGAGAATGGGGAAAGATGGCAAAAAAAATTATCAAACTGGGAGAATTAATTTGAAAGGTCAACAGAAGATTTATGTCACTTGTTCCATGATCTCTAGTTAGAATAACCTAACTAGAAGTCACAAATTCCAAAGGATAGTCTGATCAAGAAATAAAACACCCCACTCAACATAACTTTTAAAAAGCTCTCAATAAGGCTCCTTGAAGTAAAAAAGGAAGAAATTGCTGAAGTAGCTGCTTCAAACTTTGGGCTTTTATTTTTGGTTTTGATTATTGATGAACTACTTTTCATGATTTATATATTTTAAAAAATTGGCAGCTATGGAAAACATCACCATAACATGATGTTAAAATGCAAGCTAAGCAATGCCTGTAACTGTTGCAGTATTTTTCTGCAGTCACCATAACAGGCAGAATCATGGTTACTGAGGGGGCCTTGCTTCATTTGATCGTATCACCTTGGTCATGCTGATTATAATGCAGTTGACAAATGAGCTAAACACAGCCAACCACAGACTGCCTATAAAGAAGGCAGGAAAAAAAATATAATACCTTAGTAGTAAATTAACTAACCTGTGAAAATCATTTTTAGTTGGTTTGAATTCAATGCCAGAATTAGCCAAGTGCCTGGCTATTTTCTTTTCTTTTAATTGGAGCTTTATAGTTATACATAGTAGTTGAGTTCATCCCAAAAAACCTCATACATGTATTAAATTCAATTTCAGTTCATGATTCCCCCTTTTCCATCCCAGTTTTCCTTCCCAACCTCCTTCCCTTCTCTCATTCTCCTTCCTCTACTCTAACAGACTTCGCTCATCTATTAAATTTTATTTGATTTGGTTTTTCTACCTATACATAAAGGTGAAGTCTCCTGTCATATATTTATATATGTACATAATATGTTTTTAAGAATTAATACTGCATTACCTCCTCTTACTCATCCCTCCACTCTGCCTCTTGATCTCCTTCTTCTGTTACTGATCTTCCCTTTATGTTATTCTATCCTTCCCTCCCCCTTTCCTTTATTTTACTCTACTTTCTGCATATGAGAAAAAACATTTAAACATTGAGTGTCTGCATTTGACTTATTTCATTTAGCATGATATTCTCCATTTCCATCCATTTACCAGACAATGCCATAATTTCACTTTTTTATGGCTGAGCAAACTCCATTGTATATTTACCACATTTTCTTAATCTATTCATCTAATCTAGTCCATCTAATTGACAGGCATCTGGGTTATCTCCATAATTTAGCTATTGTGAATTATGCTGCTATGAACATTGAGGTGGCTGTATTGCTATAGTATGCTGATCTTAGATATTTGGGGAAAATACCAGATTGGGATAGCTGCATCATATGGTAATTCCATCCCTAGGTTTTATTTGTTTGAGGAATCTCAACACTGCTTTCATGAGTGGTTATACTGGCCTGCAGCCCGACCGACAATGTACAAGTGTACCTTTTGTCCCTCATCCTCACTGACATTTATTATTGTTTGTATTTTTGATCATTGACATTCTGACTGGAGTAACATGAAACCTCAGTGTCATGTTGATTTACATTTCCCTGATTGCTAGAGATGTTGAACAATTTTATATATATTTGTTGGCTTCTTTGATATGTTTGTGTTTCTTCTTTGAGATGTTTCTTTTGTCCATTTATTGATTGAGTTGTTTATATGTGGTTTTGTGTGTGTGTTAAGATTTTTAAGTTCTTTGTATCTTCTGGATAAATAAATGACTAAGTAAATGTATGAAATAAGACACGTGAGCAGGGTAGGGTACAGATGATAAATATGCAGAAAGGGTAAAGCTACTGATTAGTAGACGTATGAGTAAATAGAATCTATAGGCGAGTAAAGAAGAGCACAGTCAGCAGCACAGCAGGAAGTGGGTAGAAAGTAAGGTGGGATGGTGTAGTTAGACATGAATTTCATACTCTTCATTTGACTTCCTAAGCAATTTTCTATTTCTACATAAAACTGGCAGAGAGTCTTCATTGCTTCCTGACCTACTTGCATATTCATTATTTAGAAGAATTATAAATCTTACAACCTGAATCCAACTAATATTACAAGATTGTACTATCTTAATAAATAATAATAAAATAAACAATATGTATTCTTTTTTGATTTATTTCCTATTTCTATTCCATATGTGAGACAGTAAATCTTAATGGAAGTCTCTCAAAAGTCAAGAGATACATGTGAATGCTAAGGTAAAATGGCAGGAAATGTCTTTTTACTGCACAAAGGCTAAAAATGTTTTGTTAATTCTGAATCAGTAATCATTAATTGGCTTTTCTAAATAACCTTAAACCTAGCATATTCTTTTTTCAGAGATCATTCTAAACACTCCTATTTGGGGTAACTAAAGCCATCTCAAAAATGAAAGCAATTCCTTAAATAACAATAATGTCACACATTGATGATGGTATATGCCATACTCATTGACTTCTAAGATCCACATTTTTAAAAAGTGTGTCCTAATTTAGATAGATATAGTTTGAAAGGTGTATAATTATTTCTTAACCTGGACTCTGATAGATTCTACTCTGTGTCTGGCCAAGGGCAGTCATACGTCACCCATGTTTTTATGTGCTGGCAAGTTGCCATTTCTTTCTTTTAAAAAGGAGAGAAAGTAAAGTGGCAGACAAAGGACAATTATAGAATGACTTCCTAACCCTATGAACAATGGAAAGAGAATGTAATGTAGGTAAGATAGAGCACACATGCGAAGATTTTACCTTATACTCTGCTTCATTATAAAAGGTAATATGAATTGAGTTAGTGAACTTTGTATAAAACCACAATTTATCATGTGATGTCTAAGATTCTTCCAGATTTCACTGAATTTTTTAAATCCATATTTAATACAGCAAATGTAACTTTTTGCTAACAGATCAAATTCCAGGAGAATGACAAAATCACAACTAATCTCCCTACAATAAATTTAAAAAACTGATTTCAATGTAAATTTTTAAAAGAATAATGATATATACACTCCTCTATTCCTGTTCCTCTTCTCATTTCTCTAAGAAGTTTCTGATTGAATTCTGATTAAATCAAGTTGATAAAAAAAAATTTTTAAAAACTTCCAAACTAGATCTCTGAGACTTAAAGTTTGTTGGAAGAAAAAACAGGTAAGTTGGAGTTGAAGGAGGAGGTGGGAATGGAGAGGCCTCAAACATTAGCTCAAAGCCTCATGGTGCCTTCCAGGAGCCTGTACGCATAATGATGCTTTACTGTACATAGAAAATTTGCATTGGAGAAGTGACTAATTTCCAAGAAGGGAAAGAAGGATGGAGGATGAAATAAGAGATGCAGAGAAGAAAAAGGATTAAGAAGTAAGAAAAAGAGAAATGGAGAAGGAGAAGAAAGGGGAGGAGAAAGGGGAAGAGAAACACTAAGAAAGGACTTGCCAAGCTCTCTTGCCACTATCTTGGGGGTTAGGATAACAACACCTTGCATCTCAACTAACTTTCTTTTAATAGATTTCTGTACATGATCTCATTTTCCAAACCATACTGTAATCCTGACAAGTAAGTAAGGTAAATGCATTCTCTGTTCTAAAGGGTTACCTTGCTAAGCCATTTGCAAGTTAGGTCAGTGTTAAGTCAGACCTAGACAGAAGTCTAGATGTCCTAATCCTCCTTTATTTCTTAAGTACTCATTGGAGACCTATTATATAGAAGTCACTGTGTTATATCTGAAGATATTGATAAATAAATCAATAAACAAATGTAAAACATTTACAAGAATCCAGTAAGGGTACGCAGACAAATATCTAAAAACCTGCACTTAATACAAACTAAAAATAAAAAGATTACTGAATGTTACAATACAATGGGGACCTGAAAGACTGCTAGGGGAGACTGGAAGTTCAGCAAAGAATTATCTTTCAAATATGCTTGGGCCAGGCACAGTGGCTCAACGCCTGTAATCCCAGAAGCTCAGAAGGCTGAGACAGGAGGATTGCAAGTTCAAGGCCAGCGTTGGCAACTTAGAGAGACCGTGTCTCAAAAATAAATAAAAATAAAAAAGGGGTTCTGGAAATGTTGTTCAGTCACAAGGCACCTTAGGTTAAATCCCTACTACCACAAACACACACACACACACAAATGCTTGGGCAGGGTCCCAAAGAAAGGTAGAATTCTACCAAGTGGAGAACCAGGACATTGCTGGGAGCAGGAAAGAATATGCAAACCAGGATGAAAATAAAATATCTTTGATGAGACATGGTAAACATGAGGTTTGGGGAATGTATGCTTTTATAACACACCCTATTTATTTCCTGATGTTTGTCATTTCAATTATAAATGATAGATTGAAATGAATATAGTGGAGTCCTACATATCTAGTGGTTAAATTCTAAAGTGAACTTGTAGAGTGAAATTCATGCACAAGACCCCTGAGCACATACTCTGTAGACACTGATATGCCTTCTTTTGATGTGTAAGTCTATCACAACTGTTCTCCCCATGACTTTGGAATAGATCACAGATGTTTGGTTGAGATTTTTGATGACGTCAGTGGAATCACATTTAAAAGGTAGAATAATCCGCTTCAGCATGGCACCATTATCACACAGTGAGAAGCCCAGGGAGACAACATATAGAATAGGAGATTCATGTACCATGTCCTGCTAATTCTGGGGGAAATGCTCATTGAGTGGAATGCAGGGATGACTCATCTGCTTTATTTACATTCTTATTCATTGTCCTCAGTCCCTCTCTCCTAGCTTCATAGAGTTCATTTGTTATCAAATGAGTACAGGATGCCCTCCACAACATTGCTTCATACATTCTCTTACTTGTGGAACTTGTTTTTTTTCTATAGGCTAAGCATTGGCCCAGGTATGGTAGATAAAAGCAGTGCTCAAAACCAGACAAAATAATTACAATAAAAATCATAGAATAAATAAATAACAATCAAATGAGAAAGGAGGAAACAAAGGGGAATAAGTGGAAAATAATTTCATTTTTAAGTAAGGCTTTATGTTAGATTTCATTTGAAAAGGTGTTATTTCTACAGAAACCTTAAGGAAGTAAGCAAGTGACCCTCTGATGGAAGCAGTGAGACCAATTAAGAGACCATGGCAGTGATCCAAGGGAGATGATGGTGGCTTGGACTAAAGCAATAGCAGTGGATGCAAGGCAGTGCCTGTGTCAACTTTGGCTATATGTTAGAGGTATTTGCAGAAGTCCTGGCTAGTGACATAAATTGGAGGTGGGGGTTTAACAAAGGAAATAAAATTATTTAAAATTTTAAAATAAATCAGGAAGTAAGGAAGCTTTATAGGCTAAATCTAAATTAACAAAGTGAAAAATTAACATGATACCTTAAGAGAGCAAATATCTGTTACCCTTTTCAATTAGCTCCACTTCACTGTCTGTGGATCTTCAGCAAAGAGGAAAATTTTCTTCCATAGTTGAGCAAGAGCTATTAATGATGACCACAAAGTGGTTCACTCTCATAAGAATATGGCACATCAGTGTGGGAAACAGGTAGATGAGAAGAAAGTTCCTAGGGATGCAAAATATTAGTACAAAAATTGCAAACAAGTTAGAACTATGAAAGTGATATATTGTAAACATATGTTGTTGAAATAGTGTTGTCTTTAGATCGTATAAAATCTACTTTCATCAAACAGAAAAACAAAGAACACAAGAGGCCACAAGGACATTGATAACACTAAAATGATGATGATATGTTGATAAAGTTGCCTTTCCCTGGAAAAGGGTCCTTTTCTTGGCCTGTATCAGCTAATTTATTACTTTCTTTCCTATCATTCTATCACTTAGCAACTCCATTCAAGGCTATGGATAATAGTGTTTTCTTTAAATTAATGCCCTAAAAGGGTTATGTTTTGTTATTGCGAGTGATATTTCCATGTTAAACATTTCCAACATCCTCTGCAGTTTCTTTCTTCATGTAACTGTAGCTTTTCTTCATTTCATCATCATTTCTTCTTCCATCTAATTTGATATCCTAGGGAGAGATTTCAGAGTTGATGCCAGCATCCAAGTTTTAAGAAAAAAATGCCATGCCCTAGAGTGTAATTGTATTTCAGTATATTGAAAAATAATTTAGATTACTAGGATGTTGATCTTAGAGAGTAATGTTTCAGTAAAGCTTGGTCTATGAATGTCTTTAATTTTTCATCAGCCATTTAAACCTCACTTTTAAGTCACTGATGGGTTGAATGAGGTAACTGGAAAAGCACTAGTTCAATATTTAGGTAATCTGAGTGATTTTCCCAATTTTCGTAGTAAGGAGCTATGTTAAATTCATCAGGACCCTTAAGATCTTTGTGTCCCTGTAAAAAGAAGCATACAGTGTTCTTCTGAGGATTAAACAATATCATGTTTTTGAAAAGTTTTGAAAGCATAAAATGTGCTGCTGGTGTATTAAATATAGCCCTTACGTCGTACTGCAAGAAAGAATTTCCTCTATGCCTCTGTAAGACATTTGAATTTTGGGCTCTCATCTGTAAAATGAGAATAACAGTACCAACTTGAAAGTGTTAGGTGATGCAGAAGATAATACAAGTGAAATTCCCAAGCACAATGATTAGTATAAAATTAATGTGTAATGGCATGGGTACACAAACAGTAGAGGGAATAAATATATATCCCAATATTTCTATAGGGACAAATTTATTTAGGGAAAACTTTGGACTGGGCTTAGATGCAACATGAATGTAAATTAAAACCAAAAGAGCAAAATATTAATATAATAAAGATAAGTCCCAGTTAATTGGAAATCACATAGTCCATCCAATGTCCATTCTAATTCAATTTTTTTAATCAACGGTGCTTACACATCAAAACACGTAGATCAATCAAATTTGGTCCATAGCATAGAGGTACGTGAACTAGAGGTACTTCGTGATGTAACACAATAGCAGGTTTGGATTTTGGAGTGCATATAAAGAATAAATAGGGCTGAACACTTGCAATTCCATTTCTCAGGTGAAAGTACTTAGACTTCATCAACTGGAGAAAAATAATCTTATCCACTTTTAGCAAAATTCAGTTGGACAAGCAGAAATCAGAACAAGCATTTTAAACAGAAGGAATTTAATACAGAAGAGTAACCACTCAGGTTCCAGATGACTGAAACAAGACGAAGGAAGCATGGTGGTCATTCAGCGATAACTGGAACTTATTACAATGAAGTCTGAAAGAACAAAAGAGAAAATGTTGAGATCCTAGAATTTTGGAAGAGAATTGCCATGGAGCTGGCATTTCAACTTCTGAGGATGTTTCCTGATGGTATCTCTGAGGTTACCAGAGTGCAAGGAGGACACACAGAAACCAGAGGCTGGTACTACCAAACTGCTGTTGGAGCAGCACTGATAGGAACAGAAAGTAGAAAGACAGTACCTTCTTCCTCCTACCCAACTTCCAATTCTCCTGTAGTGGTTCTTTCTTACCCCTGGAACCTCAGAGGAAGCCAGGAAGTCTAGAAATCTATTTGGTAGATTCTAAGCCCTACAAGCACTAACTTTAAATAGAATTAAACTGAGATACAACAGAAAAATGACCAGCCCAGAGTCCCCTCTGCCAGCTTTACTGAATCATTATTTTAATAGAAGTAAATGTTTCCACTGGTAAATTAAGTTCAAGGTCACTGTTTATAGAGCACCTGTCGTCTACTATACTTTCTTTCAGAACTGCAGAGCCACGGTACAGCACACCTCATTCCTACTATCTCCTTCTCTCCTCCATGATTTTTTCTTTTTTTCTCTCTCTCTCTTTTTTTTTTTTTTTTGGTACTGAGTATTGAATTCAGGTATGATCAACCACTGAATCATACTTCAACACTTTTTGATTTTTTGAGAAAGAGTCTCGCAAAGTTGCTCAGGTTGGTCTCAAACAACAAGCTTCTCATTTGACTACATCTGTTTAGATCCTGTAAGCCTCCTATATATGGAGTCTATTTCATTTCTAATACAGGAAAAGTTTTCTGTATCTATCTCATTAAAGATGTTCTTTATGCATTTAATTTGTATCTCCACATTCTCTTCTATCCTGATGATAGAATGTTTTAGGTGATGTTGTCCCAGAATTGTTACATATTCTGGGCATGTTCTATATTTTTCCCTTTTATTGCATTCTGTGCATTAAAGATCATACACAGATCATTCAAGATCATACCCTGACTTCAAGGTCTGAAGTTCTGCCTTCAAGGACTGAGGTTATATTTTTCTATGCATTTTAATATGTTAGTGATGCTTGCAATTGAATTCTTAATTTGATTGAACTATATCTTTTATTTCTAAGAGTTCTGCTTGGTTTCTTTTCACTATTTCAATTTATTAAAATGGTCTTTCATCTCCTATAATTGCTGTCTTCATTCATTCATTAGATTTTATTTTAGTTCATTGAACATTTTAATAATCAGTTTTTTATTATCTTTCTCTGGGTATTTTTCCATCTCACTATCAATGGGATCGTTTTTGAGCGGATTGCAGATTTGTTGAGGGAGGGGTTTGTTTGCCTGTTTTCTCATGTTTTCAGAGGTGTTGGACTTGCACATCAGTTAAGGAGGACTCTCTTACCTTTTTTGTGTATATATTCTTTTATGTGTAATTATCTTAGTTGTTCTGAGACTTCTCTCTGGTTTTGACATATAAGTGTCAAAGAGTGGCATCTGTATTCCCTGTAAATTGTTCTTCCTTGGGTCCCTGTTGTTGGTTTGGAGCTTTTTTCACCCCACTTCTCTGAGTTGGAGTAATGTCAGAGAATGTTTAGTTCAGCAGCAGAGTCTCTAACCTGTGAACTTTTAGTGTTCCTGTAGGTTCCCAGCACTTCATAGAATAGGGCAAAATAAATAACAGTAACATCCATTTCTAACCATACACAATGTACATGTAAACATCATATACTATGATGTCTTCAACATTAATTAACATTAATAAACAAAATAGTGGATTCAGCAATTGTCAACAGTGAAAACAATAACCATAACTAGATTTAGCATTAAACCAAATGTGTCAACTACATCATCCATAGCAGTAATGATTGTATTCACATTAATGGTGGTCAGAAGTATATAAACCAATTTTTCTGAAAGGTGGTAAAAATTTAGTTAATTAGGGGGAAAGAAAATCTGTTAGAAAGTTAGAAAATAATTGACAATTTCAAAAAAGTCAACAGCGAAAATAAAGATTTGTAGCAGGTAATGTTCATACAGGAGGGAAAACAGAAGAACCAAGGTATTGGGAGAGAGGGAGAGAGAATAATATGATTTGGCCATTATCCAGAGAAGATAAGAGAGAAAGGGAAACAAGAGAAATAAACAAATGAATATAAAACCAAGCCGGGTGAGGTAGCACATGCGTGTAATCTCCATTGCTCAGGTGGCTGAGGCAGGAGAATCACAAGTTCAAAGCCAGCCTCAGCAACAGCAAGGTACTAAGCAATTCAGTGAGACCTTGTCTTTAAATAAAACTACAAAAAAGGGGCTAGAGATGTGGCTCAGTGGTTGAGTGCTCCTGAGTTCAATCCCTAGTAATTCCCACCCCCCGCAAAAAGAGAAAAGAATACAAAACTAAGCCAAATAGACAATCCAAAAAACCCAAATGCTTCAAAGACAATATTAAGAAATATAACTACATTAAAAATGCTAAAAATGAGAGAAAAAGAAACAAATAAATGTATGTATATATGTCCCTGAACCAATCAGCACAACCAGAATTCACACGCATTCCCACTCACCCCCCGCACACACACAAAGATCAAAAAATGAAATAAATGAATAATAAAATAAAAAATCTTAATGAAGAATGAAGGGAACATCTCCACTGAGATGGTCAAAATTGTTGCCCAGATTAGGTGGTCCCTGTCTATGTCCAACAGCCTTTCTTTACAATTCTTGAGTTGTGTAGATAGTTGTGTAGATAGTTGTGTAGTTGATAGAGAAAGGAGTGGGGCTAGTTAATGCCTTCCTTTTTTTTTTTTCCTCACTGGGCTGCCAGTTTGAGCGGTTTAAGATTGAAGGCCTTTGACATAAGACTCAGCTTCCCTTCTCACCAGTATGAGATGGGATGGGTTAGGAAGCAGCATCAGTTAGCAGTTTGTCCATTCAGATCACATCAGTGCACTTCTAGGGTACCACTTCTATAGCATTCTGTGAGGGGAGTTCCAGCAGACTGGGCATGGTTTAGTTAGGCCTCAAGGGCTTTGTTGGGTGGGACCTTCTTTAGAAAGACTAGATTGACCCACCCAAGGTCTATACTGTAGCTGATCTCTTTTGCAGGTCTGATTCTCAGGAGACTCCAAGAAATCTATTTTTGGAGCACATGAACCAATCCTCCACTCACTGCTGCCCAGAAGCATAGCCTTCCTGGGCTTAGTCCCTGAGTGTATCCACTGCCACTCACTCAGACTCCTGGCCTACTTCATCTGGTCACGTGAGTTGCCTTTGGCTAAAGGAGAAGCAAGTGGGTTTCCCCTTTGCCCTTTCGGCTTGACTAGCCCTAAGCATAGTCTACTCTGAGTCTATTTCACTCATGTTCTGCCAGGCCCAGCCTAGGTCACAGGATAGTCACCTGCTGGGATATTGTGGCAATGTCATTCTTTTGCTTTTCTTTACTTTTTCCTGATCTCCTGGGTCCCACAGTCATAAGGTGGCACACTTGCCCCAAGATGGCTCCTGCCTCAGCTCACCATGGCCAGTTGAGATACAGAGCACACTTTTCAAGCACCAGCATGCCGTACAGTCTCTGGATCAGCAGCATTTTCTCAGTTTTTTCTGTACCAAATCTGTGTTCCCCTACCCTCTGTCAGTTCTGATGTATTCTTTCTACTTTATTATACCTAAAATTCTGAATCCTTAGCCACTTTGAGTGTCCAATATTAAATTTTAGTGAAACAGCTCTTTAACCAGTCTCACTGAGAAGCTACATACCAGCTGATTTGGTCCCACACCACAACATGGCTTAGAATGCAGCTTTCTTCTAGTCTGTCATCTTCTGTCTCTTCATTCTTTTAAAAACCAATCCATATGTGATTTTTTTATATATGTAATTATTAGATATAATTTCAATATCTGAAGCCCTTGGATATTTTTATCTAAATATTATTTCTGTTGGATTTCAGCATAGTGGCTTCTTTCTTCAGGTAGTCAGGATTTTTAAATCTCAGCTTATATTTGACAGAATTTAATCTGTCAGAATCATGAGGACATTTTCTTGGATCTATTTTTCTCTTTAGAGGAATCACATGTCATAAAGAGAATTACCAAGCTACAACTAATTTAAGTGAGTTTCTTGGCTTGACATTCTCAAGTGACATGGGTTATAGAAATTTGATCTCCAGAGTCACATGAGAGAAGCTCTATTTATGTTTGCTAATTATAAGATAAGATTATCATTTTGAAAATTATCAATGCTTTATATCTTATTATTCACCTGTGTTGAGATAATGACATACAAGTGTTTTGTAGGTTACTTTTGTTCTTCATCAAGTTCTTAGTAGCCAGGCCTTCACTAATGGCATAGTCCTTTTCTAGCATTCCAGATCAACACAGCAGTATCCAACTCATGTCTCCCTAACATGGAGGTCTAACTATGATATCTAGAGTCTTATATGCTATATAATTAATCTTTAGGATTTAAGTACCTGGTGTATGCATTCAATCTTAGAAACACCACCTAGCTTCTGCTTACTTAATTCTCATAATTAACTTCATCTCTGATTATACACAAGTGGACAAAATCTCCCATAGATCCGAAGAGAAACCACTCCAACTGTAACTCAACATGGATAAAGCCAGAAATATGTTACCCTGCCATATAGAAAACTGAAGTCATGAACTTTTGCACCATTGAATGCTATTTACAATAAAAATATGAGTAAAATTTAAAATAACAAAATAAAAATCTCTGTTTCATGAGCCCCCAAATACTTCAAAATGTATGAAATAATCTATGATTGGCATTTTTATAATTATCAAATCAGAAAATGATTTCTCTTCTAAAACCACTTTACTTTTAGATGATTAGGTGATTTTGCATTTTCTAGAGTAAAATCAAGTTCTCTGAATTGGCAAAGAGATTTGATTTAGCAAAGAATCTATTTGATGTTAAATTACTTATCCTATCTCTATTCTAACCAAATATCATCTCAACCATGTGTCACAGTGACATGGAGATAAAAAAAATAATAAATAAAAGCAACCAGGCATCCCATTCTACACATGTCAAATCTAATGATATGCTTGACTCCTGACTTACATATTTTCATCATTCCAAGATGTTATTATGTTCTACAAATATCAATACTAGGTCAAAAAACAAAATACAGATAGCATCCAAAAGATAAAACTTTGTGGCTTATCAAATCCTTCAGAAAAACCAAATTATATATTTCACTTCAAAACAACTTCCATAGAAGATGCATAATTGTAGTATTTTATTATAGTTTAATGAAAATGTAGAATTTGCGATCATTACAATTCAAGAAAGTACAACTAATGTCATTATTCCAACAAAAATTTTTGAAATCTCAATTTAAAATTACATGATAATTAATTCTGAGTTTTATGGTATAACTCTTTAAAAATCTCCCACATAAACAATTTCTTTGTCATAAGAATAAGAACTTTCGAGAACTAAGTACACCTTTTTGGTGACCTTGTTCAAGGTCACATTATAGATGGGAAAACTATGTTACATAAACAGTAATATGGTTTGACCAAGTTAACACAATCACAGAATGACTGTAGGAACCAACACTCAATCTCCTTATTTTCCATGTTTAACCTTTAATGAAAATGACTGGAAGAAAAATAAAGACTTGCACATTCTAGTATTTTCATAACAGCAAAGAAAGTACACAATATTGTTATATTGCAAGGGAAAAATCTATAGGATGATTGATTTTATTCTATGCAATATTTTGATCTTTTAGCAGTAAAAATTGACCACAAGATAAAATTAATTCTTTATCATGAAACTGAAAGACACTTGTTAGGTGGGTGCTCTGAGAGAAGATTAGAGAATAACCTGATGAACCTTATGGCAGATTGCAATCAGGAACATTTACTGTAGACAATGCTCTTATGTAAAATACAAACTCCAAGCCAGTTGATTACTATTATAGTTTGGTTTCTGACATGTTGATTAGCAACATATTTTTTTCCTAAAATATTTTCTCAAAAGTTAAATGAGAAAAATATATGCATGTAATTAGTGCCACATTGTCTACCAAAATGGACTGGACTGCATGGTGGGCGTATAATTATTTTCTTACATATAAGCTGTCACTTAAAAATTTAACTATGATATAAGTTGATGAGTCCTTGGGGGAATTTTTGAAAAATATATAGAATCTGAAGAGAACATGTATAATTAATGATAGACATTTAAAAATCTCTAAGTCACCTTTATCCCCACACAGTGACAATTTAAATACTAGCCACTTCATGAAAATGTCTTTTATAGTGTACAAATGTCATCAAATACCAAAATAAAAGAGAAAAAGAATGTTTAAAGTTCTGGCTTTTTAAAAGCAACAGTATATAAACACAGAATATACTCATATTAGGAAATATAACAGCAGTAAAGATACTTTACCATAGCTGCCTACTTGATTCTTTGCTAAGTATTTACTATGGAGGCTGGGGAGCCATTTTCCTAACCCCATCTTTGTCCCTAATCTTTGTCCCTAAACAAAATATGAAAATGACATCACTAAACTATAACTCAGTATCAGGAATGCAGTAAGAAGAGCACCCAGAAAAATCTGCTGAATTTCAATCATTATTAACATGATTCTGGTACCTGAAAAGAATATGGTTGCAAGAAATAACACCAGTGTGAAAACAGTATGTCTAAAGTGCAAATTAAAATGCATTTTTACTTCCATTTCATATCTAAGGGATTTTGCAATTCAAAGCATCCTGCATTCATCTTTACACATTTATGCTCTGTTCACTCTTATTTTTACTTCTACCAACCCTGCCAAGTACCAGATGCACATTAAATGTATTAAAATGGGTGATTCACAAATGTCAGCTTTCCTTATCACTAAGGAGTATCATATTTTTCCTTACAAGTGATAAAATAACATCTTAACCTCTAAACATCTCTCCTCAAGATATTTTGTACTTTTGTTGAACATTATTATAGTTTTCCTAGTGAGTTTCCTACTGAGGATTATATTACTTGGGGAAAAATTCATTAATAGCCCATTTTTTTAAAATATATTGAAAACAAATATTTAGAAAATATTTACAAAGGCCTGCTTAGTTTTTCAGAGTTTAAGAAAGGCAGAGAAGGCAAAGTATAAGTTGCCAACAATTAAAAAGACACCTATTTTTAAAGTCTAGTGTTTTATGGTGACACATGTCCACATGAGTCATTGGTGGCTTTTCAAATTCTACAGCAAAATGTTAGATCCAACAGGTCCTAATTAATCCTAGAGATAGTAACATAATGCTACATATACTGGTCAAAGTGTTTCAAAGTCAGTTCCAGGTTGAAATCACTCCTGAGTTTGTTTAAAGTTAAAGAAATTCACAAGTCAGTATTTTCCTAGAGAAAGGGGATTAAGCTACAGTTCTGGACTTGGGAGTTTTCTGTCCTCCATCCAAATATGGTAAGTATGGTATTTGTATGTTCAAATCATTGGTTGCTGGATATGTTTTAGAGTTGTGCACTCAACTCCTTAAGGTAAAAAGCATTAGGGCAAGGCTATAGTATTCTACACGAATCCAACATTGCTCAGCTTTCTTACTCAGCCTCCTAAACTTTCTGCCATATTTTTTGCTCCAGATTATTAATGACTAAACATTTTCAATGCTTAAAACTTGACATTATCTTAACTAGAAAGTAGAGAATATTTTCTATTTCACTAGAATGCCCCTTATAAGGAAGAGATTAACAAGAAATGATGTAACAGAGTAGTCACATGTCAAATCATAGAAGTCATATAAGCCATGGTAAAATGTGTCACTCTATCTTCATTTGAAAGATTTTTAGTTTAAATGTAGAACAAAGATTTGCAGAGGGAAGTTTATAATCAAGGAGATAAGTTATAGAAAGGAGATGGTAGTTGGGCACAGTGGCACACACCTATAATCCCCAGTGGTTCTGGAGGCCGAAGCAGGGATATTCCAAGTCCAAAGTCGGCCTCAACAATCTAGGCCCTAAGCTACTTAGTGAGACCCTCTCTCAAAATAAAATATTAAATTGGCTGGGGGTATGGCTAGTGATTGAGTACTTCTGGGTGCAATCCCTGGTACAAAAAAAAAAAGAAAACAGAGAGAGAGAGAGAGAGATAGTATTTGGGTAGGTTAATGAATATTATCAAGTGGTCAGATAGATCCTGAGTGGCAACATGGTGGTATGTGTTAGGTTGATGTGCAACATTTCCATAAGTTCAGTCAGCAAAATACAATGATCATGAATGGTTTTAGACAATTTATTACTCACTTTAAAGCAAAAGCAAGATTAGCATGGTTTTAGCTCCCTGTAACCAACATCCCACAAAATGACACAGAATTTGAAGGGCCAGATGACACACAATTAGGACATTGCTCTGCTACGGAAAGGTCATCTCTAGAATGCAGTTGAGTACTGTTTTCATATGCAGCACTGTCACCCTAATTTGGGAGTGGCGTTGGGAGGTGGGAAGTTCCATGCCCCAATCCAGGAAGTAAATGAGAAACTTCCATGTGACAGTTTCCTGCTAGACAGGGAGCTTCTCACAAGGTCGAAAGGTGAATGAGAAACAGTCTTGTGACAGTTCTTCCAAGGCTATCTACGTTACTGTTATAGGGAGGATCACAAGACATTTGCTAAGACTTGGGTCAGACTAAAAAGAAAAGTACAATCCAATTAGAAAATGTGCAAAAAGCATGACAAACATTTAATTGAAGAGAACATACATATGGTAAATAAACACATGAGAAGATGCTCAACATCATTAGTCATTAGGAAAATACAAATTAAAACAACAATGAAATATAATTACATACCTATCAGAATTGCTAAAATTTAAAATGCATCAATTTATTAGAAAAGCATAACAATTATAAGTGTGTATGCACCTAGTGGCTTTAAAATAAATAAAATACAGAATTAAAGAAGTGAAATAGATAAAGTCACCATTATAGTTGGAAATTTGAATACCCCTACCTTGGTACCTCAGTAATTGATAGAATACACACACACACACAAATACACACACATATTTATGTTTATAGACATATATTTATATATTTATATTTATAGACATTTATACATATAAATATACATATATTAAATACAATATACATATAAAAATACATATTTATTTACATTTATATTTATAAACACATACACTTACATATATTTATTTTTTTCTCTGAACAAATCTTGTCCAAATTTCAGCTTTGACTAACTCTAACCAGAAACATACAGGGAAGGAAATTTGGGCAATGTTGTTGATCTTAGAAAGATGACACATTATGAAACTCTATAATTATCATGGATGGTTGTGAAGAGCACTAAATAGTCAATCTTGGGAAATATTTTCCTGGAATCCATGCAAATTTTATCTAATGTGAGGATATCTTTTTGGAGAAAGAAAGAATTTATTTGCTACTTTTGTCAATCATTGACTGAATATTGGCCCTTCAGATGCACTTGTAGCCTCCATTATAATCGACTTCAAAGTACAAAATGGAGCTTACAATTTTGTGAGAATATGAAGATCTTGCTTCTTCTCAGAAGTGATACAAGTTTAATAAGACACAGAAATCACTCCAAAGTGGAAACCAGATACAATCTTTCTTTGAAGAGACTTAAGGCCAGAAGGTTAATGAAACATGCTAAAGTCCTACTGTTGCCACTGATCGTAAGACTTTAAATGACAATCACAGCTTTTCATCCACTTCCCATTCTCGATTTGCTACTCTGAGACAAGCCAGCCTTAGATGCTATTAAATAGGATAATACCTTAATCGTATCAATCCCAGGGGACTAAATAAATCTCAGAGGACTAACTAAAATTTTGTTGGCTACGTCCTCTCTGTTGGAACATGGTTGTTGGGATTGCCTATTTGTCGTTATTACTGGGGATAAAAGCACGACGGATCTCATGGTTTCCCAATATATTCATCCCCCTATTGTGAAGTACCAACCCAATTTTTCATGGTAATCAATACTGATTACTTGAACCAGCATTTATTTTTCTGCCCACTTGACTATTGTTGACATGAAGAGCTCAGAGTGGTCGAGTGGTAGATGTAGCTCCAAGTTCAGTACAAGACTCATTGTGTCCCTGGAAGAAACATCTGCTCCCTGGAAACCAGTATCTCTAATGTGGTTATTTTTGCACAAATTTTCTAAGTAGAACACTTGAAGTGATGGTGAGAAAGCCCAATCAGCTCCAGTGCTTGATTTTCAGATATGTGTATTTTAACTATTGGGAACACTATAGCATATTGAGGTCATTGGTTAATACTCCTGTTACTTCTTAAAGGACAGCATGCTATACTTGTGGACAGGCTATTCCACAAGTTGGCATAGTGGCTAAAGCTATAACAGGCCATTCAACCATTTCAGTGGGACAGCTATTCCTGGTGGTCTTTTCGGGGGTTTTTGTCTTGTTTTGTTTTTATTTTATGAAGCTTGGCTTCTGACAAACTCATGTCAGTCACATAAAATGTCATAAGTAGAGAAGAGCTTTCCAGAAAAATAAAGGCAATTGAAGCCCGTAAGGTCTATACAATTTTGAGACTGTAGACAGCAAGTATATATTTTTTTCTCTGCCGTATGAAAGTGAATTTCTTATTAATTGATAAGAATATATTCATTTCATTAATAATTACATACCAAGTGCCAAAAATTGTGGAAATATTTGCTAGTAAAGGTACTACATTTCTAGCAGCTATAAGGAGGTTGTTGCATGGCTTCCTTTAACCACCATAACCAATTCAGTTTTGTGAAGTCCTGTAGTTGGAATGAATTGAAATGGGAAAGTGACAGCCAGGCACGGTGATGCACGCCTGTAATCCCAGCACTTAGGGAGGCTGAGACAGGAGAATCATGAGTTCAGAGCCAGCCTCAGCAATGGCGAGGTGCTAAGCAACTCAGTGAGACCCTGTCTCTAAATAAAATACAAAATAGGGCTGGGCATGTGACTCAGTATATGAGTACCCCTGAGTTCAATTCCCCGTACCACAAAAAAAAAAAAAAAAATGAAAGTGACTATCACATCTACATTGTTTTAGCATCTGATGATAGCTCTAATCTCTGAAATACCTTAATGTGGTGTATCTTCTGGTTTACTCTCTTGTCGGGAAAGAAAGGAAAGGAAAGGAAATGACCAAACTCTTCTCTCCATAATGATTTCTTACTCTACAGATCAGGAATTGAACTGAAAGTTCTAACAGGTGCTGGTACACCCCTGTAAGTTATTCCTCAATATCCACCTCAACACAGCCTCCTATTTCTTGCTGGTACACATTGGTGAGGTCCTATGATTATTTCATATAAAATATTTCTTCCTGCGACAGGTAGTATACTTTCCCTCTCAAACTCTCCTGAGAACTGATCTTAGATATCTACCTCAAGGAAATGAGAAATGATGAGGGCAGATATTAGGAGGAAAAGTGTCATTTTGTAAGTCATCTGAGGTATGGTCTCCAAGCTTAGCATCTCTAGGAAAGGGAGAAGGATGCTTTTGCTAATTCAATTTTCAAGGGAATTTGGGATTTCAAGATTTTTTATTTCACCCACTGAAATGTCACCATCCCTGACTTCAGGGTTCTAGTTTTTTTTTTTTTTTTCTGTTTATTTCCTGACTTTGACATAAAAATCTCTTTAAAAGTGTGCATTCATCCTTTTGAAGTTCTTGCCACCCTTATTGTTAGATTCTGGGCCTGATAATATTACAGCACAATTTGTCCTGTAGTTGTAACAGACAAGAATCTCTTTATAAGCTAACATAGACACTCTTCAGTTCTCCCAGCTTACCCTCAGTTGACAACTGGTTATCTGAGCCTATCATTTGTTTTCCAAGGTTTCTGATGAGGTTAACAGAAGCCAGCCCCTTCCACAATTTCAATTGTCATAGCCGTGTGTGATTCTTAAATAAAACTACAGTAATCATATATTCTGCCACTTCCCATTTTTCCTGGAACTCATCCTAATTAAGCACAGGTAAAAGTCTTTTTACTAATGACAATGCCACCATATACTGTGTTAACATTTGCTCCTGCTACCAATTGTCTTATACAAGATTCAACAGAAAAAAATAAAATAATCTAAGGCTAAGAGATTTGTCCTACTTTCTTATTTGGTAACCCAGGCTGAAAGAGGAGGAATGACAGACAGAGAAACAAAGCACAGAAGGCTATGTTATCAACATGGGTGCCTAAGTGTGAATAATTGCTCAATCTGGCTTGGACATCCTCTAGGAAGGACACTTGATATTTATATCTCAGGAAGCCTGTGGAGGGTGGGGGTGTGAATGGAGAAAGTGTGAAAGAAATGTGAAAGTTGTCAGAATCAAAATGAAGTTGCTTTGGTTAACTCTAACACCAACTAGAAGTAAATAAAGCTGGGAAGTTATGAAGGAAAGATTCTTACACATGATTGTCTGATAGTAACTATCATAAAAGACTCTGCCAGAAGCACAACCTTTCAAAGAGGCCATCTTAACCTTAAAAAAAGAACAAATACGTCTACTGGGGAGTGACATTGGACAAATTACATTGTTATATTGTGTGCATGTGCAAACATATAACAACAAATTCCATCATTATGTACAACTATAATACACCAATTTAAAACAAAAAAATGGAAAGAAAAAAAAAGTACTGTGAAAGGACTTCTATACAGCAACTGTCTGTTAAACTGATTGATGCCACCCTTGTTACTATTATGGTCAAAGACTTTTGTTTTAAAATATCTTTGAATATGCTGATAGTTTACTATAGCACACGTTTTCCCATTGTAGTCTGCTATTCCCATTGTAATGATAGTCCCAAATGAATAACACTCTTCTTTGAAGTCTCTCTTTCTCTAATAGTTTTTAGTCTGTTTTCCTTTAGATTGACAAAAGAGAGAACATATTTACTTACCATCTCCCTTATTTCATTTGTCAAAAGAGAACTATCACTTTGACATAAGACTTTTTTCCTTTGGTCACATAATTGTGTCTTATAGTCAACCTTAGTTATTAAACTGGATGATATAAGATGATGTCATAACAGTATGAATGTAGGCACAAACACTAGGTTTTAAATAAAAGGGCAATTGGCTTATAGCTGAGATGTTTTAAAAAGATGGGTGGATTACTTTTGTTTGGTCACTCTTGAAGAATTAAGCAACACAATTTCCATTACTCACCCACATGTATTGAGTCAGAATATGCCTGGCTTGCCTATAAATAATGAAGGAACTAAGGATCATCTCCAGGACTGCAGGAGACAGTAGGACACAGTCCCTGAGCACATCGCCCATTTCTATGATGTTGCTGTTGCAAATGATGAGCTCTCTGCTCCTCTTCTACAAAAGGTTGGATGCAATTTTCCAAATGACCCATTGGTTGTCAGAATGCTCTTACCTCCTCTTTCTCCTTCATTAGCTTTTTCCAACCCCACCTGTAGTGATGTGAAACTGTAGCCTTTAACTGTTTCTTTACTTGGGTATCTTCCATTTTCTTACTCACTAGGTTTCATGAAAGTGTAATGCAGATTTAATTCACATAGTGTATATCTGTATGATAAATCAATTATTTAGTAAACAAATGGAGGTTCACACTTACAGAAATAAAAAAATGAGAGCTTAGGATAATATTGGTAAGACACTCAGTATTGATTAAAAGGATCATGAGGGACTATTATGAGCAATTATATGCTAACAAATTTGATAACTTATAGGAAATGGATAAATTCCTAGAAAAACTACAACCCACCAAAATGGAGTCAGGAAGAAATAGAAGCCTGTGCAGACTGATAACAAAACGTTAACATAGTAATTAGAAACTTCCCAATAAAGAAAACCTCAGAACTAAATAACATTGTGGCTGAATTCTACCAAACTTTCTATCAAAAAGAATTAATACCAATACTATTTAAATTCAAGTTATTTTACATTCTGTGATTTTGTGGTATATAGAGTCTTTATAGAATAGTGAGCTAGTTTAGAATTAGAAAAAGTTGTATTTCAATTATTACTCTACAACTTATTGACCATTGATTTTTAAATTTATATTTATATTTCTTTATCTAAAAAGGGTTAGTTGTATCTTCATAGAATTTTTATGATCATTAAATGAGTTAATATGTGCAAAGCACATAGCAATATTTGCAGCCATAGGATATACTTCACAAATTACAGCTTTAGTTCACTATAGGATGAAGTTTGATATATGCATGTATAAATTTTCATATAAATGCAGACTGACAGGAAGAGATTCGTGTTATCTTAATTTATGTCAGTAAGAATTGCAATTCAAATTTAATTTACCAAAACAAAAATCAGAACCCAGCACTTAATTTTAAGACAACACCTATGAAGTGTAGTGGAAATAGCATAAGATTTGGAGTTAGAGGTCTACAGCTTGAGTTTTTCCTACTGCTTACTTGCTGAGAATTCTCCAAAGTAAATTGCCTTTTGCATTTAAGTTTCATCTTTCACATGGAAACAATAATCATGTCTTCCATTTTGTATTGCCTTATCCTTTATTAATTAAATAGCCTTATTCATGCTCTTTAATTCTTATGCACCTCAGTCTCAACATCTGTGAATGGGGTTAATAATGTCTGTGCCATTATGTTGTTCAAAGAAATTAATGTAATAATGCAGATGAACTCTTGGCAGAGCACCTGGCCAGGAGCAAATGCTAAATGCCTACTGTCGGTTTATTGTCTACTAAAGCCCCAGCATTCTATGAGAATCAAATGTAGTTCATAGACTGAAAACACCAAAACAAAGTTTGTTGTTACTTCAGTGACACATTTCAAAATCATTTACTAGATGTTATGGTTTCGATATTAGGTGTCCCCCCAAAAGCTCATGTGTGAGACAACGCAAGAAAGCTTAAGAGTGAAATGATCTGGCAATGAAAGTCTTAACCTAATCAATTTGTAAGGATTAACTCGGTGGTAACTGTAAACAGGTAGGATGTGGCTGGAGGGCAAGGATAATTGGGGGCATGCCTTTGAGGAATACATTTTGTCAATGGTGAGAGGACCTAGCCCTGCTTCCTGGTGTGATGTTCCCAGCTGCTTTCCTCTGCATAACTGTATAACTTCAAATTATTTAACATTTCTGCCCTGATATTGCTGGTCCAGAGCAAGGAAGTCAGTCATCCATGGACTGAGAAATTTGAAACAGTGAGCCCTCAAATAAACTCTTCCTCCTCTAATTGTCCTTTTCAGGTTTTTTGGTCACAGTAGCAAAAAAAAGCTGACTAAAATACTACATGATTAAACAATCAAATTTACATAAAACACACTATTGGAATAAAAATATATTATCTTCGTTTTTGAGCCTCTCCCATATTCTAATAATTCTAATGTCAGATGACTAGGACTGGAAATTTGTTTAAAAATGCAAAAATTATAAACACATTTATTATTCAGATAAAAATGAAGAAAGTAATCTGACTGAAACTCTGAGATTGTACATCTATATTGACTCTAGATTATGCATGTAATAGTTCCAAAATAATCATTAGACTAAATATTTCTTTCTAAAGTGAACTTAGAGTTTTCACAGTAAACATTATGTTAAAATTAAATGGTCTATTTTATTTTTTCTTTTTCTTCACTAGGGTTTGTGAATAAATGTAAATTTGTTTTGAACTGTTTTCTGAGTACATTATGAAAAATGCATTAGACAAATTGGTTTTGGGAACATTTATAAACATAAAAGTTTAGCATTTTATATGAAAAAGAGATTTTTAGGAATTTTTCAGTATATTCATAATAATGAAATAAGAAACTATTTTGATATGCTTCTCAGATCAGAGTATATCAGTTAAAAGCAGACAAAATTGATAAAATGGATTTATTACAAAAAACAATCCATATTCCAATATAGTGAAGAAAATGAAGAACTCTTTTTAATCTCATTTAATTGCAATATTTTCTACTTTGAGGACTTTTCATGGATTCAGTGGTTATCTCAGCTAATTATTGGATCTTTTTGTATTAGTATGTATGATATATAGTGCTTTCATGACTGAATCTAAAATATATGATAGTGTATAGACATTTTTATATAAGTATGGCTTTCGCATTTGCATGTATTCTTCAGGGAAACAAAACACATCCATTATTTAAAGCTATTCCTCATATTTCATTAAATAGAATTGAACATGCTTATAATTCTAGAGCTGTATTTTATTTTTCAGAGCCTAACTTCCAGAAAGGAATGATTTATGATTCTTAATATGAAAGTTTATTTCTAGTGTACTGCCACACAGTGCTGGGAAGAACTAGAATGTAAACCAAAAGTAAAGTGGAAATCATTGGCACGGATCTAAAATCCAGTCTTATTAGGGTAAAAAAAATATATCTAATTTGAAAGCTGAAATTACCTTCTCTACAACTTTTTCAAGCTTTGGAGAAATAATTAAGTTTCATCATATGTTTTGCTTACTCATGCAGAATGTAACTAAGACTTTTTTTTTTTTTTTAATGCAGCAGCCTAAATTCCATTTCACACTTTTGCCAGGTAATTCTCAGCTCAAGCCAACCTTGGGCTTGAGGGATTTCTTCTGCTTTGTGCTCAGGGAGACAATAGAGTATAATTTTTAATGCACAGCAGTTCATTCCAAGATCAATTCAATTGTACCAAAACTGTATAACTTCAAATTATTGAATCAACTCATTTCATAAGTAGAAAACAAATGCAAAAGCATATAGTTCACTGCTACTTGATAGTTAACATAATTAATATAGTTTCTGTTTTATATTTCAAGAATCCATACCACAAACATATTCAGCAAACAAAAATTATATTTTTATTGCTTGCTACCATTGACATTTTCCACCTTTCATTAGAATATGTCTTCACTCTAAATCCTGTACTGTGAAGAACTATATGAAAATAGCCCCCTCGATCTCTTCATCATAAAAGCAGTATTACTTCACTTGGGGGGAATATGGAGGATCACAGAGTAATATATTATTTTATGAAAGAACATATTTCGTATGTTTATCTGCACTTGTAACTGGGTGTGGGTATGTATGTATAAGGATAGCTTCCTCAAAAAATCTTTATTTTTTCCTAAGAGGCAAGTGTTGAGGGTTCAATATTTCTATATCAGTCTTAAATCCTTCACATGAAGTAGGTCAGAGATCAGACCAAGATAAAGCCTTTAGAGACTCTCTGGGTTAATATTCTCCTTCATTTAGATTGCTTTTCTTTCCTCTTCTCTAATACCACCATTATAAAGAGAAAAGAAATTGTTCAATGAACTCATAATCAAACTACCCCAAATTAGAATCTCAAAAACCACTTCAAATCTCCTTCCCATTTATTGGGACCAAAAGAGGTTACGTTTACAACAGTTTGGTGGACACTCACCTGGGATTCTCAACAAAGACTGTGTAAAACCATGGTACCACTATGAAATCTCCAATTTTAAAAATCAGTTTCCAACAATATTTCCCTTAAAATATTAGTTACTAAATTTATTATTTTATCATAGCAGTATGAATTGTGTTGGATAAGTGACAAAAAGTGTTGTCAATGGAACTTTGCAGTACTCTGAATGTTAACATTAGTCATAGTCACAATAAACTTTGCACCTATTTTGGGGTTTTCTTCAAAAAAAATGTAAATTAGATTATTTTCCCACATATCTCTGTTGAAGTTCTACCACCAGAATCTTAGAACATCACTATTTTCTCACTAAGGTATATTAATAATAATTTCTTCACCTGCTTATTACTCTATAAATGGACCTAGAAATTTCTGCCACATTAATCTTTTTCCATCAAAGAAATTTCAATTTCTTTTTACATGTGTCATTCTGGAACTCTCCTCACAACTCTACAGATTAATATAAGTTCATGAAATAGGGCCTTAAAATTAAATTAATATAGAATTTGTTTTTTCTTATATTTAAGGAAATCGTAGTGTATGGCTTCTAGAAAGTAAAATATGGACATAGTAAATTTAAAATTGTAAAAAGATATAAAATAATAAGTAAAACATCTTTTGCATCTTAAGCCAATTCCAATTTCAATGGGCAACCAGTTAATAGATACTGTATCTCTCTCCAAAAAAGTGCCAAATACTTACACATAATATACACATACATTTCTATACATACATGTCCATACATACATAATACACACATACATGTCATACATGTCTGTATCATCATATATATATGAACTTATATTCTTTAATACATTTTATGAAATGGTTCACCCATACACATTTTTCTATTCCTTTTTTTTTCATATAGTACCATTTCTTAAATTTCATCTCAGCACATACAGATCTACTGTATTATATTCCTTTAATTATTATGGCTTTAGAAAGCACTCTGCACTGGGCATTTTACTAAATGCTTTACATAGTTTCATCCACTTAACCTCCACAAAGGCTTTAAGTAAAAGGTATTATTATTTTGTCCTTCACTTAACATTCCCTCTGAACCTGAGCTCAAAATCAAGTTCCCTTCCAGCTAGACATTTAAGTTCCTTTCAGTCTTTCTTTTACTTTCATTTTGTTGGCTAGCACAATCATATAACAAGATAGCTTTTGGACTGTATGTTTGTGTATATTAAATATATATATGAATGTATATGTGTGTGGTTATGTGTAGGTTTGTTTTTATAAAAAGAAAAATACATTTGTATGTATAACTTGAGTTAACTTCTATCAGTAAAATTGTTGGATGAAAGGGACATTTTTAAAATTTATTTTTTTTGTTTCCTTTATTATGAGTTCCACGGATTTCTTAGTAAGTTTATTTCTGAATAAATTTTAGTAGATTTAGATTTTTTATACTTTTTACTAGTTATTACTTATGTAGGAAACATTTTTTAAAAATTTCATCCATTTTACTGGATTTCTTATGATTTATGAAAGTTTTTCTAGGAATGTTATTCTATAGTCTTCAAGTAGTAACAAATTCTATTCTATTTTATATTTGTTCTCCCTTTTGCTTTTCATTACAATTTCATTGGCTAGTAATTCCACAATGAGATTATTTACTAGTGATGATACTACACACTCTCATCTTGATTCTAATTTTAAAAAGAATGCTTTCATTGTAATTTAGAAATTGTAGTGCATTATGACATTGCTCTAATTCTGGCACTTATTTTGTGTGATATTTTTCATAGCTTGTATGTGTTATGGTAAATTAAAAATAATTTTAAAGTTTCATTTTAGTTCTGTGGACCTTATCGTAAAAAGATTGAGAGGACTGACTTATTAACATACCTGTGACTGGTAGCATTTAGATTTTTAAAAATGTTCAAATTTTCCATTTTTGTTTTTATCTATTGCTTAATTTTAATCTTGTTTTCAACTAACAATGGATAATCATTTTCCTCAAAAATTAGCATTTATCTGCTATACAGATTTAATGCAATTCCTATTAAAATTACAATAATGTTCTTCATAGAAATAGAAAAGGCAGTCATGAAATTCATGTGGAAAAATAAGAAACCCAGAACAGCCAAAGTGATCCTTAGTGAGAAAAGTGAAGCAGGAAGCATCATCACAATACCAGACCTTAAATTATACTACAAAGCTATAGTAACAAAAATGGCATGGTATTGGCACCAAAACAGAGGTGAAGAGAGACCAATGGTACAGAACAGAAGACACAGAGATAAACCCACATGAATATAGTTAACTCATACTAGACAAAGGCACTTTATACATATATTGGAGAAAAGATAGCCTCTTCGACTAACGGTGCTGGGAAAACTGGAAATCTATACATAGCAAAATGAAAATAAGTCCCTATCTCTCACCCTGCACAAAACTCAACTCTAAGTGGATCAAGGACTTAGGCACTAGAACAGAGATCCTGTGCTTAATAGAAGAAAAAAGTAGGCCCAAATCTCCATCATGTCAGCTTAGGAAACAATTTCCTCAACAAGATTGCAAAAGAGCAAGAAGTAAAATCAAGAATCATTAAATGGGATTGTGTCAAACTAAAAATTTTTCACAGCAAAGGATACAGTCAAGAAGGTGAAGAGAGAGCCTCAGAATGGGAGAAAATCTTTGCCACCTGCACCTAAGATACAGCATTAATCTCTAAGGTATACAAATAACTAAAAAAACTTAACACCAAAAGAATAAATAACCCAATCAATAAATGGGCAAAGGAACTGAACAGGCACTTCACAGAAGAAGAAAATACAATCAGTCAACAAATACAAGAATAAATGTTCAACATCTCTAGCAATTAGAGAAAAGCAAATTAAAACTACACTGAAATTGCATCTTACTCCAGTCAATTCTCAAGAATTCAAGTAACAGTAAATGTTGGCAAGGATTGGAGAAAAAGGTACTCTAATACATTCCTGGTGGGACTGCATATTGGTGCAACCATTCTGGAAAGCAGTATGGAAATTCCTCAGAAGATTTGGAATGGAGTCATCATTTGACTCAGCTATCCCACTCTTTGGTATTTGCCCCAAAGAACGAAAAGCAGCATACTATGGCAATACAGTCAATATTTACAACCTAGATTAAATCAACCTAGATGCTGATCAACAGATGAATGGATTAAGAAATTGTGGTATATATACACAATGAAGTTTTGCTCAGCTGTAAAGAAGAATGAAATTATGGCATTTGCTGGTAAATGGATGTAAATGGAGAACATCATGTTAAGTGAAATAAGCCAATCCTCCAAAACTAGAGGCTAAATATTCTCTCTGATATGTGGATACTAACACACAATAAGTAGAGATAGGAAAGAACAGAAATGCATTGGATTAGACAAAGGGGAATGAAGTGAAGGGAGTGAGGACAGGAATAGGAAAGAATGAATCAGACATGACTTTCTTGTGTTCGTATATCAATACATGACCAGTGTAACTCCACATCATGTACAATCACAAGAATGGGAAGTTATACTCCATGTATGTATAATATGTCAAAATATACTTAACTGTCATGTATATCTAAAAAGAACAAAGAAACTCTGAAAAAATTACCATTCATCATTTTACCTAGATCTTTTATATTTGCATAATGTTTTTTAAAATTATTTTAATTCCCTCTGCCTCAAGGTTATATCTTCTGAAATATATACTTACATGTACATAGATTTTATATATATATGTAATTGTCACATACTAATATACCACTTGAATGTCAAGTTGCACTTCAAATGTGTGCAAGACTTTTAGCCCATGTTTTTTTCCCCCATTATTTAAACTTTTACCACTTGCATACAACCTTGTAACTGCCTTCCAGATCAAGCCATAGATAACAGGTTGCATTTTTAAAAGCTCATTTTAATTCTGCATGAGACTATGGATTGGAAAGTATCACTTTAATAAAAGGGGGGTGGGGAAGGAACCACGTGGCTTCTCGACGAATTGGAGTCCAGAGAGACAGAGAAAGAAGGGGTACCCAGATTAGACGATATGGAGTCTCTCTGGACGGTGGCGATCCACGGAGCCAAATTCCCCAGGCCCCGGGGTGTAGGTAAAAATCTGCTCTGCCCCAGTGAGACGCAGAGACACCCAGGACAAGAAGAGGGGACACCATCGGGGCAAGGAGCAGAAAAACACTGTTTATTCTAGAAACTACAGAAGCTTAAATACACTCTTGGACCAATCAGGCTCAAAGGTCACAAAGGGGTGCTTTCTGGCAAGAGCACAGTCTATTAGCATAGAATGGGGAAAGATGGAAGGGAGGAGTTGGAAGGTATGGAGATGCTCCTACAGGAAAGCACAGGTATATATGGCAAGCTTCACTGTGCTCCCTTACACCTCCTTAATTACCACCACAAATATATACAATATCTTGATTTCCTACCACTGTAGTTTAGTCTTCACTGTTTTGCTTTCTTGAAGTCTACATACATACCTATGTAAAAACTCTGTGAAAAGATATCACATCATGTAAAATCTATTGTGTCTGGCTTCCTCTGCTCATGTTAAGATTAGAGGTCAACCTGATTATCATATGTAGCCTTAATTTGATCTTTTTCTATGTTGTATAGTATTCAATGGCATGAATATGAAAATTTGTTTATCCATTCTACTAATGAAGAGTATTTGGCCATTGCAATTTATTTTTTAAATTATTATACTGCATAAGTCTTGACATCCAGAACTGTGAGTCCTCTCATTTCATTCTTCTTCAAGACTGTCCTTACACTTCCTGGGCCTTAGCACTTTTGTGAAGATTTTTTTTTTCTTTTGCAATTCCTCCATGTCAAAAAAATCTGCTACCCAGGCGCAGTGGTGTATGCTTGTAATCCTAGCACTTTGGGAGGCTGAGATAGGAGAATCACAAGCTCAAAGCCAGCCTCAGCAATGGTGAGGTGCTAAGCAACTCAGTGAGACCCTGTCTCTACATAAAACACAAAATAGGGCTGAAGATGTGGCTCGGTGGTCAAGGACCCTGAGTTCAACCCCTGGTATCAAAAAAAAAATCTACTAGGATTCGGGATTGTATCATCTTGAATCTATTGGTTAATTTGTGGAGAATTGACCTCTTTTTGATATTAAATCTTCCAATCCAACTCTATAGTATATTTTCCATCTATTTACATCTCCCAATTTCTTTCACTATTACTTTCTAGTTTTCTGTATAGGAGGCATGAACATTTTTAATTAGGCTTTTTTCTAAACATCACTCCTGATACTTTATGAAAGTTGTTATGTTATTTTGTTTTTACCTGCTATTACTTATATAGAAAACCACAATTAATTTTGTGTGTGTCACATCAGAGATTGAAACCAGAACCTCATACACGCTAGGCAAGTGTTCTCCCACTGAACTATATCCACAGCCCATAATGTTATGTTAGCATTTGTTATTTTTAGAACAGTGTGTTAGATATATATAGAAACAATGAACAGTGTAAAGAGTTCCCATGTACCCCATTCACAGTTTTCCCTACTATTAACATTTACATTATTGTGATACATTCATTAAAATTAATAAACCCATATAAAATACATAATATTACATAAAGCCTATAGTTTATTTTACTTTTCATAGTTTTTACCTATTGTGCTTTTTCCACCCCCAGATCCAAGCTGGGACACAATGTTATATGCAATTGTCCTGCATCCTTAGGCTTTTTTTGACTGTGGCAGTTTCTCAGACTTCTCTTGTTTTTGATGAATTTGACAGTTTTGAGATGTAACAGTTAGGTGTACTGTAGGATACCTCCTTCTGTTAGAATTTATCTGATTTTTTTTCTCATGATCAGACTTGGGCATGTGTTGTGCGGAGGAAAATCTGAGAGGGAAAGTGACATTTTCATCTCATCATGTCTAGGGCACATATATCAACATGATTTATGACCATGGATGTGGGCATTGATCATCTGACTGAAGTAGTATTTGTCAGTTTTCTTTTTTTTTTCTTTTCATCCAATGTTCCTTTTTTTCCATGTTTCCATTTTGAATTCTTTGGAGGGATGTCACTATGCACATCCCACAAGTTAGGAGTGGTAGATTTTATACACCTTTTATGGTGAATTATCTATAGAATTTATTTGAAATTCTTCATGAGAAATTTGTCTCTTCTCTATAATTGAGTTTTGTGTAGAGCTTTTCATATCCAGCAAACTTGTCAGATTCTTTATTCATTTACATTTTCTATGTTCACAAAGATCTCCTTTGCAAGCTACGATCATTTTTATTTCTTCCTATATAATCCAAATACTTTTTTTCTATTTTTGTTTTGCCTTATTGCAGGATTCACAGTGAGTACAAGTCATAACAGAGCACAACTTTGACTCATTTGCATTTTCAGGTGGAAACATTTCAATAATTCATCGTCACTCATGAAGATTGACATAGATTCTATTTATCTAAGAGATTTTATTTCTATATCCAAGTTTTTAAAAGTTTTTGAATCATAAATGGGTGTCAGTGTTATCAAAGGCAAATGTGTTTTCTGCACCTATTTAGGTAATTGAATATATTTTCTTCCTTATCCTTATAATGAGATAGACTACATTGTTTTCCAAATTTTAAATCAATATTTTCTTTCTAGAAGAAACTCAAATTTGTCTTTTTGTATTATTCATTTTACACATTTCCATGTTTGATTTATTAATGTTTTGTTAGGAGTTTTTGCATTAATGCCCATGAGAGAGATTTTTTCTTTCTTGCCAAGTCACTATAAGATTGTAGTACCACTACTGTGGTCAACTCATAAAATGAAGTGGGAAATGTTGCCTCTTTTTCTGTTCTCTCGGAGAATTTGAGCAACGTTGATTTTATTACTTCCTCTAATGTTCAACACCACTCACTAGTAAAGACAGACTTCAAGTTTTCATTATTGGATGGATTTTGATCACAAAATTCAAATGTTTAATGTAGGAATGTTAAGTTTATGTTTCTTATTTTGTTTAAGAAGTTTTATGAAATTTGTTCATTTCATATGAATTTTCAAACTTGTATAAATATCTCAGAATATTATTTTGTATTTTTAATGTTTTTTAATCTAGCGATATCCATGCAGTCATGATACTGGTAATTTGCTCACTTAAAAATATAAGTTTCACCAGGTGCAGTGGTACATGCCTGTAATCCCAGCAGCTTGGGAAGCTGAGATAGGAGGATCACAAATTCAAAGCCAACCTCAGCAAAAGTGAAGCACTAAGCAATTCAGTGAGACCCTATCTCTAAATAAAATATAAAATAGGGCTGAGAATGTGGCTCAGTTGTCAAGTACCTCAAGTTCAATCATCAGTACCAAAAAAAAAAGTATGCATTTGTTTTTGAATAATGCTTTGTAGTCATTTCAGCTTTGATATATTATATTTTCAGGATAATTTAGTTTTAGCTAACATCTAATTTCCATGGTGTTTTCTTTTATTCTTTTTAAATTGATGGCATACTTTGAAACAAGTACTAAATTGCTAACATTCTGATGTTCTTGGTAAAATATTCCATGAGGAGGAAATAAAAAACAACAATGAATACCTGCAGAGGGAGGAGCTACACTAAAGTCCAATCAAAGGAGAAACACAGTCAAGTTAAAAACTAAGAATTAGCCAAAATGTCTGGAAATACAAACCATGTCTCCATAATACTAGACAAAGGTGCCAAAAACATACATTGGAGAAAAGATAGCCTTTTCAACAAATGGTGCTGGGAAAACTGGAAATCCATATGCAGTAAAATGAAACTAAACCCCTATCTCTCACCATGCACAGAACTCAACTCAAAGTGGATCAAAGACCTAGGAATTAGACCAGAGACTCTGCGTCTAATTGAGAAGAATGTAGGTCCAAATCTTCATCACGTTGGATTAGGCTCCAAATTCCTTAACAAGACTCCTATAGCACAAGAAATAAAAGCAAGAATCAATAAATAGGATGGACTTAAACTAAAAAGCTTCTTCTCAGCAAAAGAAACTATCAATGAGGTGAACGGAGAGCCTATATTCTGGGAGCAAATTTTTGCCACACGCACATCAAATAGAGCACTGATCTCCAGGATATATAAAACTTAACACCAAAGAAACAAACAACTCAATCAATAAATGGGCTAAGGAGCTGAATAGAAACCTTTCAGAAGAAGATATACAATCAATAAACATATATATATGAAGAAATGTTCAACAACTCTAGCCATTAGAGAAATGCAAATCAAAACTACCCTCAGATTTCATCTCACCCCAGTCAGAATGGCAGCTATCCAAAATACAAGCAACAATAAGTGCT
>CM053400.1:59555491-59577418 GCA_028644305.1 Xerus rutilus | reverse complement strand
AACTTCAAATGGATTAAACACTTAAATGTAAGGCATGAAACTGTGAAATTATCAGAAGAAAGCATAAGTGAAGGCTCCACAACATCATTATGGGCAAAAACTTGGATATGATCTCAAAAGCACAAGCAACAAAAACAAAATGTGACAAATGGTGTTGCATCAAACTGAAAAGCTCCTGCACAGCAAAGAAAACAATAGGTGAAGGGAAAAGTCACAGATTGGGAGAAAATATCTGTAAACTGTACATTTGATAAGAAGCTAATATTCACATTATATAAAGAACTTAAATGATTCAATAGCTAGAAAATGAAAAAATAAAAAACAATCAAAAAAGAACAAAGGAAGTACCCACATGGACACCACTCCAGAGAAAACATACAAATGGCTAATGAATAAGTGAAAAAGTACTCATTGTAGTTAATCATCAGAAAAATGCAAATTAAAACCACAATGATATGTCATCTCACACCATTAGAACAACTACTATAGAGAAGACAGAAGGTAACATGTTGGCAAAGTTGTAGAGAAAAAGGAACCCCTGTGCACTGTTAGAGGGAACGGAAATTAATGCAATCACTATGGAAGACAATATGGAGTTTTCTCAGAAAACTAAAAATAGAATTACCATATGATTCAACAATCCTAGTACTGGGTACACATCCAAAGGAATGGAAATCAGAATGCCCAAAGACATCTGCATTCCTGTGTTCATTCTGCATCATTCACAATAGTGAAGATATGGAAACATCTAGGTATTTGTCAATGGGAGAATGGATAAAGAAAATGTGGTGCATATTTTCATATAAAACAAGTATTCAGTCTTAATAAATAGAGGAGTCTAGTTATTTGCAACAAAATGGATTAACCTAGAGGAGATTATGCAACATAAAATAAGCCAGACACGGAAAGACAAATACCACATGATCTCACTTACATGTGGAATCTAAAAAGTTAAACTCCTTAGAAGCAAAGGGTACAGTGATAGTTATTGGAGTTTCGAGGAAAAGGGCAGATGACAAAAAGTGAGATGATAATTAAAAAGTGCAAAATTTAGTTAGAAAGAAGATGGAGTTTTACTGTTATTATGAAGAAAGATGATAAAAATAAAATACATTATCTATTTTTAAATTGCTAAAAAATTTGAATATTTTCACCACCCAAAAAAACAAAAAAATGATATGAGGTGATGAATATTTAATTAGCCTGATTTAATCATACACATTGAAAACATATTGAGAGGACAAGATCTGCGCCATTTTGCAATTCTGGGCCTTTGTCCCCAACCCAGTAGCCCCCGCCCAGTTCCTTAAACACACTTAAGGGCACACTGCTCTGGTGCCAGTGAGTTGTTTCGCAATCTGGGCCAACCAATCAGGAAATTAAGCATTGGGCCCACCATAGCCAAACCTATCAGCCTAAAGATCAACTGACCTCATACTGACCACACTCACCCTTACCCAATCCTGTAGTGACAAGACCACTGTCCCCCTGCGTGCGCTTTCCCTTACCCAATCATGTAACGCCAAGGCATGTACTCCCCTGCTTGCGACTGTAATCCATAAAAATCTCTCCTCCCCTAAACTCGGGCCACACCTCCCTACCTGCTGCATCAGCAAAGGTGTGCGGATCCTGCTCAAGCTTGAATTAAAGACCCTTTTGTGATTACATCAGAATCAGACTCCTGGAGGTCTCTGGTGGTCTCGTGAGTCTGGACATTACAATATCAAAACATTAGAGTTTATCTCATAAACATATACTATTATTTTTAATTTAAAATAATATTTAACAAGTAAATAGAGATCAATGTAGCACAACACATTAACACAATAAAGAAGGAAGTCATGTGTCTATCTCAAGAAAGGCAGAAAAGGCATTTGGCAAAAATTAAACATCATTCTGGGAAAAAAGAAAACAATAACAATGTACCACACTAAACTAATAATAGAGAGAAAATTTTCAATCAGAGGAATTTGGGAAGTCTAAAGCTGAACCATACTTTATGTTGAAATACTAAGCCCTTTCCCCTGAGATAGGAGAAACAGTGCCAGAGTATTGTTTTAAGTCATGCCTTATGGGTCTGCTTGATGAGTTGGGGTCCCAAGAAATGAAAAAAGGGGATCCTCAGGGAAGGACAATGTGGGGTCTCACGGGATGAGGTTTTGGGGTGACAGTCCACGGAGTTACTCCACCTAGACTCTGGGGTAGGTAAACTGTTCTGCCGGAGGGAGACACAGAAATGCCGTTTATTCTAGAAAGTACAGAAGCTTATATAGGGTCCTTGGACCATCATGGCCCCAAGGTTACAAACAATGAGGTAAGCTCTGCCAGCCTGGGGTTCATCAGCATGGAATGGGAAAAAAGGCAAGGGAGGGGTTGAAGGTATGGGGAGTGCTCCTACACCAGAGTATTCCTTTTCTCCACTTCTATTCAGTGTTGTACTGAATGTCTCAGTCCAAATAACAAAAGAAAAAGAGTTTTAAAATAATTAAAAGACATATAAAATAGAAAATAATGCTGTCATTACTGTCATTACTTGAAGATGACATGATTATATATGTAGAGTCTACAAAAATGACTAAGATAAGTAAGTTGATCAGGGCCACAGAATTCAACACAAATATATAAACATAAACTGTTAATATTTACTATTAACAGCCAATGCCTTGAAAAGTAACAAAAATAAAATATTACAACTAAATCCAACAAATATGTATGTAACCTTTATATTGAAAATATTGATTAAAAGAATTAGTGAAGACCTAAATAAAGGGACAAATTTGCCATGATTAGAGGTTGGAAAGCTGAACAGTTTTAAGATGTTCACTCTTTCAATATTGCCCTATAGATTCAATTTAATCTCTAAAAAAAATCCCAGAGACTTCCAGCAAAATTTGGTAATAGGATTCTAAATTTTATACAGAAATTCAAAGAACCTAGAATATCCAAAATCACCTTTTCAGTTTGTAAACAGAGCTGCAGTTACACAAACTGGCTGCAAAACTTACAATAAAACTACACTAATTGATGGTTTGGTTTTGGTATAAGACAGACAAAGACACCAATGAAAATAATAAAGAATTCAAAATAGACTCACAGATTTCTGGTCAATTACTAAATAAATTAAGGGGAAAAAAGGATGTTTTGTTCTATTTTGAAATTATACTCAAAATTGCTTCTCACCTTTAGCATATTCTAAATAAACACAAAAGTTCTTTTATAATGTACTTTCAGTGCAGAACGCACTAAATATTTATATCTATATCTACATTATACTAATGACAAAAGATTTATATCCAGAATATGTAAACATTTCTACAATAAACAATAAAATAATTATTCACTGTTATTCTAAAATAATGGATCAATTATTTCAATAGAGGAGTCCCAAAATAAGATATGCAAATACAAAATAAGCACATGGAAAGGCACTCGTTAGCATTCCTGATCAGAAAAATATAGATTAAAGTGAAAGACACAAAGAGATGCCTTTCAGACTTCTAAAATGATAAACAAAGAAGTACACTAATTATAGGACAGAATGTGAAGAAATTGGAACTATCACTATTGCTGATAATGCAAAATGGAAACCACTATGGAGAGTCATTGCCTAGTTTCTTATTAAAATGAAATAAATGCATATATTCTAAATATATATTGAACATATATTCAATATTCCAGAAATTACATTGTTAGGCATTAACTTAAAGGAAACAAAAAATTATACTTGCAAGAAGCTTTGTGCAAGAATTTCAAATCAATTGTATTCATGATAGAAAAAACAAGGAAATAAACTTTGCCATCTGGGATAATTTTATATAAGGAATACTACTCGACAATGTAAAAGAACTAACTACCAATATATACAATCTCAGAAAACATTTTAGTAAAAAGAAACGTCCAGACACAACAGTATATGTTCAGTATTATTCCTCTCTATGCAATCTAATAATTCACAAAACTAATCCATGGTAAGAAAAGTCAGAAAAACATTGCCTGGGAAAAGGGTTGGAATTGACTAGAAAGAAACATGATTGAAATTTCTAAGATCATGAAAGTGTTCCTATATCATTTTGTGTTGTGATAACACCATTGAATAAAATAGTCAAAGCACCTGAATTGAATGCTTAAGAGTTGTTCATTTTATTACATGCCAATTATGTACTAATTTTTAAAACTCTGAATAATTCATGTTATCCTCACACCTAATTTTATTCTATTGTTTTCTCAGTAAGTGACAGCATAGCCAAACAGGTACTTCAAGCAAAACCTTACAGATTATCTTTGACTACACCTTCTACAACCTCTATTCCCTATCATTTAGTCTTCTTGAATTTACTTGTATATACCTCTCAAATTAGCCTCCTATGTCGTCCTTGTGCTCCACGTGCACAATCTCCTTCTTGCAATCTGCTCTCCACAATTTACATAAGATGCTATTTTATAAGTACAATGTACTGAAAGTTTTAAAAATTTCACTTATGAAAAATAAAATAGGTAATATTTGTAATATTTTCCATAAAGCTATACATATCTAGAGACTGCAATTTATGTCATAATATTTACCTCTATTAAGATCAAGTAATAGCCTGGTCTCATACATATATAATAAAAAGAATCAGTAACACTAACAATTTACTGATTTGATGATTTGTAAGGAATTTTACAAGATGGTCATATGCTTAATCTCTAATTTTATCAACTTTCCTTGAAGAAATACAAGATTAGGTGGGTTAACTTGCAGAAGATTAAGTTCATATGTGGTGAAGCTGAAATTTAAATTCAGGTCTGTTGGTTCCAAAGTCTGTCTTCTGAATTTTAATGATATAACTGGAAATTGTGTTCATGGATCTTTGGCTGCATATAGCTATGATTTATATGGCTGAGTATGATAATTACAAACTTTATACTAGCTGGATCTATACCAACTATTTGTATTATGATTCTTAGTGATCAGCTCCCAATAAATAACATTTATATAAGAATACCCCAGCAACAGGGTCTGCCTATGGGCCAATTTATGTGTTCCCTTTTCTAAATTGTCCCATTAGAAAAAGGGTGCTGAAAGGCAACAGAACCCAGGTAATTTATTAGAACCTCAAAGGAGTATTTTATAAAGTCAAGAAAATGACCATGAAAATGGTACTAACCATCAATTTCTGGGAAAGCTGTGGGGGAAAGAAGTCCCTAAAATACTGTCCAAATCCTCAGGGATAATGTAGCATTTCAAGACAATTGGCAACTTTCTTACTTGTTTGTTTTGTTCTGTTGGTACCAAGGATTAAACCCAGAGGCACTTAGCTGCACCCTCAGCCCGCTCTCTCACTTTTTTTGGTTAATTTTTTATTTAAGACAGGATCTTGCACCTCTAAATTGCTTACTGTCTAATTTGCTGGGGCTGGCCTTGAACTTGCAGTCTTTCTGCCTCTGCCTCTGGAGTCACTGGGATTATAGGCATGCTCCACAATGCCTGGTGACAATTGGCAACTTTTAAGAGTTTCATTTATCTTAAGAAAAATGAAGCATATAAGGTTTGTAATATTTTCTAAAGAACCAGCTAACATGAAACTTCCCCTTACATCTTATACTTCACAACAGTTTTTCTCACTTCAACAATTATATATTATATATATTATATAATTGTTACATAATATAGATGATATATCATGTATACCATATATAACAATTGTATATATGTATATATATATAATTTATATATATACACACACATACAATAGTAATATTCAATATCCATGCTAAGAACTAGAGAGACATTTTAAAAAATGCTTGAATAAATATAATTAGCATTGTGCACTTAGAGTATAAAATAAATTTTATGTATTTTTAGAATGTGCTAAGGGTGAGAAGCTATTTTCAATAATAATCAAATATATCTCTGTCATTTGGATCACGGAGCTGACTTCTTTTTATCACCTATGCTTTAATATAAATCTTTGTGCAAAACAAGAGTGTAAGAGAGAAAGTTAATGGGACATGTTGTACCTGTTAAGCTGTTGCATTTCACATTGTGGCTGCTGAAACTAGGAACCCAAGAGACAATGAAGTATGTAGGCCATTGTTAACAATGTGATGATCCAGTGGATTCATGTACAAACATTGGAGAGAAGTTTAAAATCTAGTATCTGCAAGAAGATATCAGTTGATCCAATTTCACTTTGGCAGACATAGAGCCTATAAAAAAGTCTAAACCATCCTGCATTTCTACAGGTTCTGACTAGTAGATATTTTGCAAAATAGAGTCACAATTAATTGACAGATATCTAATAGCAATAAATTCTTTACCAACTTCTTCCTTGTTATAACAAATTTAGATTTATTATAGCAATCTCATTCTAATTTTTACTAAAAATACCCTTCAAATGATTTTTTTAATAGAATCGAGGAAAGAGGAGCAATTATTTTTCCAAAAGAGCTATAATGTAAGTGAATATTGTACTTTTGCTGAAACATGAGGTCCTATTCCACACCAAAAAAGAGAGAGAGAGAGAGTTCTGTAGTCGCACTGTAATGTAGAAATATATTTCATTAGCAGAGTGTAAAAATCTCATATTTGCACAAAAGAAGGTTTCATGATGTAGAAACTGATGAACCTAGCCTAATTCTATTTTAAGATTGGGAGCCATCTCAACCTGAAATTATAAAAAGTTTATTTCTATTTTACTTGCTTGGACCATGTCTGGCTTTGACTAGAAACTGCCCTCCCTGAAATCTTGGCTTTGACCAGATAATCATGTCTGGCTTTGACTAGAGCCATGTGAATCATTAATTTGCTATCTGCTTCTGTATTACGCTTGCCAGAATTTTGTCAGTTGTAAACTCCTAAGATATCTACCTTTGTAACTCTGCGAGTTATAAAAACCTCCCTACTCTTGAACCAAATGCTGTCCTGGCCCCTGTTGGGTGGGGCTGCCGCTGATCAGCTATTGTATACACGATCTAAGTGTAAAGCCAAATGACCAAAAGTGCAAACAATCTCCATTTCCTTCAGGGAGCATCAAATGTGGCCCAACCCTTCTCATTCCTATCCATGGCCCCATGGTGGGTTTGAGGATTAATGCCCATTCTGTGGCCAACCTGAGCCTCAATCCTGGAGAGAAAAAGACAGTCTGCTTTTTTGTGTGTGTGACAGTCTTTGCAGGCCTAAAGTACTAAGATGACAATGTTTCAAACTATAGTCAAGAAGCCCAGCGGCGTCCCACTGTGGAGGTCGCAGTGCAGTCTGTCCAGAATAGCCAGCTCCATCCTCAGCAGCTCATTCGGGATGTAGCCAGAGCCATAGTGCTTTATGAAGTCTTTTATGCGTGGAATCAACTCTATCCTTCAAATGCAGCCCAGTGCAGACTTCCAGAGATGCATATCTCCTCCTCTTCATTCATTTTTACAGCAAGTCTCAAGAAGGTAATTGTGACAACTTGGAATAAACTTTTTTTTTTTTTTATCTGTTAGGTCAGCTCGAGGTCTTGCATTTCTTCTCCCAAAGGGGACACAGAGCGTACAATGTGGCAAGCTCCACGCGGCAGCAGCAGACACAGGACATGCAGTGTGGTGGATTCCGTGCAGCTGCGGTGGGTGTAGGGCGTCAGTTTGGAGCAGCTGCAGGGAATGAAGCATCAAGCAGCCCACATGGGCAAAGGAACAACCTACCAGACGCTGATATGTAAGCAGCAATGGTGCCTCCTATCAATCAGTGGACTTTTTCTGACTCATCCCGGAAGGACTCTGACCTTGGCAGGATCCCCCGACCAATCCCAGGGGACACAGGACTCTAGATACCTCCTCTTCCTATCTCATAGCCCCACCATTCCTGCCTTAAGCCCTCCCCTTCCTGACCGGGCCCTTTAAATTTTCTTTACCGCGGAACACGTGCTCCATTCTCCCCTACACACTCTGATGGATGGGAGAGTTCAGCCCGAGAGCATGTATATCCAATAAAGCCTTGCCCAGCGGTTTTAATTCGGTTTTAATAGACCAGCGGTTTTGGTCACCTGGCTTTACAATAAGCTTGCTTAATTTGATTTAAAATTGGAGTCGGTGGTCTTTTCTTTGCATCCTGAGCTCAACAGATACACTTTCTATATAAAGTCTAAGTGCAATTATACCGGCAAATCTTATACATATTAAATAATTCATTCTCTAACAGAGCCAAATGACATCAAGATGGTGGAACTATATGGTTTCTTATGAACTGAATTCCCCAAAATTTATAGGTTGAAATGCTAACCACCAGGTGCATTTGGTGTAACTGGAGATGAGACCTCTAATAAAATAATTAAGATTAAATGGGGCTATAGATGGGGCTCTGTGGTAGAGTACTTGCCTGACATGCATGCCTGAGGTCCTAGGTTCGATCCTCAAGACTGATAAAAGAAAAAAAGATTAAATGAAGTCATAAATATGGAGCCTTGGTCTGATTAGTGTCCTTAGAAGGGACACCAGAGATCTTGCATGTGCTCTCTCCCCACTCCCACCAAGGAAAGGCTCTACAGTGTGAAGACGGATATCAACAAGCCAGGAAAAGGACCCTCACCAGAAATCAAATATGCTACTGACTTGTTCTCAGATTTCTCAACCTCAAGAACTGTAAGAAAATAAATGTCTGTCCTGTAAGCTCCCCAGCATCTGGTATTTTGCTTTACCACATCTACAGACCAATACATGATCCTTTTAATTTCAAAGTGCAACAGCATTTGATGTGCAAAAGAATCTGCTTCCCTCACCCCAGCTAGAGTAGCTATTACCAAAAGGCAAAAAAATAGCACAAGAAAGATGCAGAGAAAGAGGAACACTATGCACTTTAGGTGGGAATGTAAATTATTACAGCCATAATACAATACAGTATGGGGGTTCCTCAAAAAACTCAAAACTCAACTCTCATAAGATCTAAATATCCCACTACTGGATATATATTTTAAAAATGAAAGTAGCTTGTCAAAGACACATATATACTCCCATGTTAATTGCAGCACTATTCCCAGTAGCCAGAATATGGAATTAACCTAAATGTCCATCATAAGAAAATAGATAAAGAAAATGCAGTAAACATGGTGGGATATTTTTAGGTCATTAAAAAGCATGAAAGCTCATCATTTACCCATTCGTGAAAATGGGAATAGACCTGGAAGATATTATGTAATGTAAAATAAGTCAGGCACCCTAGAACACCTCATAATCTCACTCATGCATGGAATCTAAAAAAGTGGATCTCATAGAAAAGTTAAGAGTAGAATAGTGGTTACCAGATGTTAGAGTTTGGATCTGGAGTGTCCCCCCAAAATCTCATGTGTTGGGCAATGAAGTAATGTTCAGAGGTGAAAAGATTGGGTTATGAAATCTCTGACCTCATCAGTGGATGGATCCACTTGATTAATAATTTGAATGGAGTACTGGGTGGTAACCATAGGCAAGTAGAACATGGCTAGAAGTCACTGGGTACTGTATCTGTCCCTAACCCCTGTCTCTTTCTTTCTCCTCTCCTTTCTCTCCCTCCCTCTCCTCCTCTCTCCTTCCTAGCTGCTGTGAGTTGAGCAGCTTTCTTCTACCACACCTTTCCATCATGATGTTCTGCTTCATCTCAAACCCAGATCAATGTAGCCAACCAACCATGGACTGAGATCTCTGAAACTGTGAGACAAAATAAACTTTTCCTCCTCTAAGTTGTTCTTGTCCAGTATTTTGGTCACGGTAACGCAAAGCTGAATAGCACACTGAGACCAGAGAAAGCAGAGGAGAGGGCAGAGGAGGAGAGATCGGGCAACAGGTACAACATCACAGCAGAAATAAGTTCTGGTGTTCTATGGCACAGTAAGGTGAATAGAGTTAGCATGATCCATTGTGTACCTCAAAATAGAAGAAAGGATATTTAATGCACTCATCATAAAGAAATGATGAAAGTTTAATGTGATGGGTATGTTAATTACACTGAATTGAAAATGTCCCACTGTGTATATGAATCAGAACATAGTACTGTACCTCACAAATACACACAAATAGTATTAGCCAATCAAAAAATATAATTAATTAATGAAAAGTGCATGCTACCCTAAGGAAAGTCATAAGAAATTGTTTCGTGATATGAGTCTTTTAATACTGCTTGTTTATTGTTTATATTTAGTCAAGTTAATTGTGAAGATAAGCACTTCCTAAAATGATTTCCAAACAATTGCAACTGAGCATGAAAGTATCTCCTCAAATTAGGTGCCAGCATATGTTGTCTATCTTCCTGAGTTTAATAGTTGAATGGATCATTTCACTGTGTCAACATGTTTTCCATTGGTAAATATTTTCTCTTTATTGATGCTAACAAAGGTTAAAGGATTAGCAGGAGAAGCTGAATATAAGCACGACTGCAGGTAAAAGTCATTTTCCTTCTTATTAAAAAAAAACTGCTGTCTGTCAGAAGTCAGGAGAAACATGGATAATTTATTATTGTGTATATACAAATCTGAAATTTACCTTGTAATTATGAAATAATTATCCATAATATGTTCAAAGAACTACCCCAAATTTATCCACCTTGTATGACAAGAACTGTCTCGCTTTTTTAAACATAAAGTGCCTGTAGAAAACTACAGTGGAAGTATGTGAATTTGAATTGAACTACATTGATTTTAAAATAATTGAATACGTTATTCATATGAAAATATAATATACAGTGAGAATATATTACTTTGACAAGTACAGTGATTGTTAACAGCCTGCTTTTCACTTAATAAATACTCCCTGTTAACCAAATATTAGTTTATATTCCTAAACCTAGGAAATAATCATTTAAGAAGCACAAGAGAGAAGGAATATAAGAAGAGATCCATTACAAGTAATCTAATTTGCCATTATTTGCTTCAATTTGGGCTTCTTTTGTAATGTGACTCAGCCAATATGAGTCTATGGTTATTTCTTACATTAAAGGAGGCTTTGAATGCCAGTTGTGATGTTATATGACAAATTTTAAGACCTGCATGTCTATCATACAAATACCAAATGAACACATGCCCAAAAATTTACTTAGCTCTTTGAGTAAATAAGGTAACTGATATGACATTATAACCAATTTAAAGGAAAAAATCAAAGAGAAAGAAATTTATATGGAACTAAGAAGGGATGAAATAAATTTGCAAATAACTTGAAATTCACTTTTTCCATAGGAGTCCTTAGAATTTAGAGATAGAATCTCCACTTGAAAAAATTTATTTACATGTTTATTGACAAATATTATTTTTCTCATTGCAAATAGTTATCTACAACTTGCAGAATGATAAAATAGAACAAAGGCAATTAAAAGCTAGAATCAGCAAACCAGAAAGATATGACACTATACACAATGTATAATCCCCATTGTAGACACTTAGCTGTTTTGTTTTGTTGTTGTTGTTGTTTACACAAAGTTATTGACCCATCATAGTCCATTGCTAGTTAGCTGCATATACTATTCCAGAGATACTGAAGCTGGACTAGATAGTGGGAACAACTGCAAGAATAGCTAGCGAAACCTCTGAGACTCATCGGTGTTTGAAAAGTACCTACCAGGCTGGAAAATTCAACTCCAGAATTTTTCTTAAATGTTTCGGCTGAGCTGCTATTGTTTTGATAGCACTCAAGCCATCAAAGACATGAGTGTCTATCAGGACCAGATTAATCATTTCATAATGTCTAGACAGTGCAGGGGAACCCATCTTCTTCAGTGGAAAACAATACATTGCATAGCACGTCTTTCTGGGTTATCTGATTCAGACTCTCTGAGAGCTATTTTACAAATAATTCTTATCTGTTGACAAGCAGGATAGAATAAAATTGTGAAGAGACAACCTCCCATGCCCCATGGAAGGTTTGTTTTGCCTTTATTTGTACATTCATTTTAATACTTCATAATCCCACATGAATTTGTGCTCTTTGATTTTTCTTCTATCTTGTAACATCTTACTATTTCCTCATTAATGAATTAAACAAAATCTTTTATGAGGTCTCATTTTTTATATGCATATGAGAATCATGATTTTACTTTTCATTGAAAATTGTTCTTCAACAAGGTGCTTTTGACATGCTCTGTGGAGTAATATGTCCTGTACCATAAATACTGCAATAACTTTGATAATTTTAAACCTAGTGTAGTGTTGAGGTGAAAAAAAAGTTTATCAGGTGCTTTGAGATTAAGGTGTCTAAATTAGAAACAAATGTAAACAAAGTTTTGACACAAATACTAGCCAAATTTCGCCAATTTGAAAGTCTTTGTTTACTTTTTACTTGTTCTGCCACATCAAATACCTTTGCTTAATATTATATACATTTACTATGATGCATGCAACACTCCTCTTTGAAATGAAATCTAACAAAATATAATTGGGTGAAGAGTAAGAGGTTCAGGGTGGATAGGATTTTCTCCAAATGTAAATTCTTCTTATCAAATACATAAAATTCAAATAAATTCATAGAATTATCAGACAGAAAAAAGAAGGGTCTGCAAGCAAATCGGACACAGTAGAAGGTCTTTCTGGTAAGAATACATCAGTCACTCATTCTAAGATGTACCATTCTCTATCTGCCACCTAATCTCTCTAGTGAATGTTTTTTGAAATTATGAATACAGTATTATTGAATTCTGCTGCTGTTGCCAGTCCCGATGGAACAAGCTATTCATCTAATTCTAAGTGCGATGACTACATGTGAAACCATATATATTCTCCCCATTATATCAGCACAAAATGGACTAAGTCCAAAAAATAATAACCCTGAATGGGCAAATATTCTGAGGATCTTGTTGTGATTTTACTTCTAATGTTTTATCCAGCGTTACTAGTTATATAAAACTACCTCAACGTAATTTAGTCTCTGGTGAAACATTTTGCCATCTGGCTTAGTACTTTCCAGTACCTTCATCAGTTTCCCAAACTGATAGCAAAGGAGAGCCATTTATTCCATTTCTTGATTATCCTCTCACCTCACATTTGATGATTCCTTATTAACACATCTCATGAGCTTATACTACAGAATGTAAAAGAGTGCAAATGCTTCGACTGATACAATTGGAAAAATATTATAATTGCCATGAAATGAATAAAGGGCCTCTGCTTATGGATGTTAATGACAACAAAAACAGAGTTCTGCTGATGATGGTTTAATGACATGAGATTTATGGTTGGGATTGTCAGTGTTTCTCGTATCATACTGTATGTCATATTAGACAATTAGTAAATTCATTCAACCTGCACAGGGTGTCCTTAAAATCCAACCTTACTTGGGCTTATTTATGTGTTTTCTTTTATACATTCTCTTATGACAGGAATTAGCCCTAAATATTGCTCAGTAAATAACATGGGCACTAATTTTCCATCAGAACATTGCTGATATCTTGGTATTAAAGTATGTCTCCTAGGTTGGCCCTGGGTTTTTAAAATGTTGCTTAAGTCATTTTGGTGCAACCCATTCTCTAAAATAAATAGAGATGCATACTCATAGGCTCAAATAGTTTATGAAAATGTATCAAATGCACTTAAAGTGCATATAAGTGCATATCCCAAAAATCACAGAAAGAAAAGAAAAACAGGAAAATTACTTTGAGCTATTAATACTTCAGGTGATAGTATTGTTAGTGCATTATGGTTTTGTCTAAAAGCAATATCCAAAATATGACTGAAAAGCAATATCCACAAATAAGAATTTCACACCTGTACATGCAAATTTATTTGGAAAAAACTTTTCTTAAATACATGTGCTACATGCGTATTCCAAATGGGAGAGAAAATTGAAAAATGTATGGTGTTTTCTCTTTCTCCTTTTAGATAATTTGATTGGTGAGATAAGTTCTCTTCATGATTTTTATTTCACAAATGAAACTGTTCTATTTGCATAATCTAGTGGTTTTATGACCTCTGGAAGCATTTTCTCCAGGAGGAGTGGATAATATACTCTTAGTACTTCAGATCTCCCTTTATCTGAAATTTCAGGCATTTGGAGAACCTGAGGGAAATATCTGAATGTCAAGATGGTCATTAAGAGTTAGCTATATGGTTTTGTATTGCTATGATGTAAACCACTACTCTTTTAAACACTGAAAAGATTATGCCAACCACCATTGGGCTTCCACAAGAAAGGAGCTTCTGTTACACTTCTGTGAGCTGCATGTAGCAAGTATAATTTGCATGACTTTATCTTGAGTGCACAGCATTTAAAGCATCAAATCATTGAGATTATTTTATCACGGTTGAAAATGAGTGCAGCATAGAATTTTCATATTTCAGATTGGTTAACTTATTTAACTAAATTTTGTCTAAAAGGAAGAAATAAAAAATAATTTATGATAATTAATACATGCCTCTTACCAGAGCTTAATATCTGAAAGGATTTCTACATGATTATGAAATTGTGTATCTTTCCAGTAGGCATTGTTCTGTCCATTTATTATATCTACATAGTAATTACAATTGTATATAATTGCAAACTGAATTTTAAAATAATGTTTCAGAACAAAGATAATCCCATGAGTGTCATTTCTTCATTTTACTTTAAGGACGTGAATATTCAACTAGAATTTTCATGGTCAGTCAGGAAATGGAGATTGTTGCCCTAAAGCATACTGCCTTTATATACAGTTCTACTGGAAAAATACAGATTATTTACTATTTATAAGGTATAAGGATGAGAGCAGTGATAAAGGCAATGAATAAGGCATATGCCTTTTCATTTTAAAATTTATGTATGAAAGATAATTCCCAAAGCATGGTGTGATGAATTTAAAGACTTAAAATGGGTTGATCGTCTACCACAGCAGTGTGACATTAAACTGCACATGGCTGAGCCTGGATTTCAATGGCCAAGTTAAGACTTAACTGTGGACACCCACAAGGATATTATAAAGATGAACTTGTGGCATACAGTGTGCAATCTGAGACACATTTTTGGTTGCTTGTATATTCATCTTTATGTTTTTAATGCAATGGGGAAGGACAAATAGGAAGAGGTTGAAGGAACAAGAAAGAGAAGAGATAAGCTTAAAGCACAGATTTGGGATTAATCTTACTTTCCTAAGAGACTGGAGAGCAGAATACTCTAGATGCAGAAACCCATGGAGGAGGGAGAAGGAGGGGGATTAGTAAATGGCTTCTGCTCTTTCTCTGGACATCAGGGTTGCAGAGGACTCAAGTTGCAAGGGAACATAATCAAGTATTTCATGTGCAAGAGAAGGATCAAGGTAATTGTTGAAATAAATGAGAGAATATCTCTTAAATTTGTGATTGCCTCTGTACTCAGGATTGGGAATGTAGAAGGCAAATTTTAGTGTTTTTAAGTTTGCAATGGATTTTAAGGGAGGACACAGAAAGGCAAAAAGACAAAGGGATTGAGACTGTTAGCTGAAGGACCCTTGAAGTAATGAACTGTGTGTTTAGAAAAGAAGGAATGCCTGAAATAAGCCGAGACTGGGGAAAGTAGTTGAATGTCAAGGAACTGAAAGTTCCAACAAGATCAAATAACATTTGTGCAGGGATGTTGGAAAAGAAATGATGCTGTGTTCAAAAAGGAAGATGATGGAGTTTAGGCTTTCTAAGCCTGCTGTATTGAGGTTCAATTTTCAGGGGAAGGCAAAGTTCAGGATATGGCCATGGAGATAAGTAACTAAAGAGAAATAAAATTGAGAATCATGGCATAGTGGAAATAAGGAGCAGTGAGACTTGGGTTACTTTGGGGATATTTATATGGTGAACTCACACAGGATAATAGAAGTTAGAGGGATAAGGAAGATTACAAGATAGAAATCAATGTCCTCAATAATACCTGAAATGTGAATGAAATCTTTTTTATATTTATATAATTTTACCTAAATGTATATGACAAAACAAAGATTCCTACAGAATAACAAACAGCCCTAGTTTCATGTTGAAAATATTTGTATGAATTATTAAAGGCCAAGAAGAATGGCAATACTCCCAGCCTCCAATACAGTGAGGAACCCAAGGAAATGAGCCATCCAACTAGACAGATCTGAAGGAGAAACTATGCTGTCAGGGAATAACCAGGTCTCTGACTAATTCTGAAAATGATCAACCTTCTATAAGACATAGATAACATATATAACATAATATCACTTATAATATCATATCATAATGTACTATTTGTGATTCCAAAAATGTTTTTTCTAGTCATAGACAACATAAAAAATTCACAAACCCTGTTGTACTATGTGTTCATTAAGAGTTCAAATAAGTATTGAATTGTGCTGAACCAAAGTATCACTAAACCTTAATGACATCAACATTTGCTTCTTTTTATTATCTCTTTTATCTAACTGAGGCATTTGCTACAGTGAACTCAACAAATACTTGACATAATACATTTCTTTGCATTATGGCCTTTATCAAACAGTTTTGCCTCTATTGTCCATCAGTTTTTACATTCAAATTTGAGATTTGCGTTAATATGATAAAATGATTTCCTTCCTATGTTCCCACAAACTGCTCCTCATTTATTTAAATACTTCTTCAAGGGGCCAAGACTCCATTGATTTCAAAGTGAAATCAGCATGCAGATGAAATTTTGAGACCATATTGAAAAATGAAAAATTGGACTCCTCATCACTCTTTCCCAAGAGGGAAAGGCTGCAGCCAGCAGAACCAAGGAAAGAAAATACCAATGCAAAAACTTAGAAACCCAGGGAGCAGCAGGTAGAAGAATTAGTCATGGTTGTTCTGAAGTATAAAATTCTACCTCCAGTATACTGCCAAAAAACTGAATGATTTAATACAAAATGTTATTCTAGCATTACAAAATATGGGTTTCTGAGGTTTTCTTCCTTTTATGCCCCTGTGTTTTCTTGAATTTTTTACCTGATTCCAGTTTCCTTAGATATTTGTAAGGGAGAACAGTTTTTGAGCACTTTGCCAAGACTTACCCACATGAGTCCTATTGACCCAGATCAAGGCCACAGGGCAAAATCCCTTCTCCTTACTTTAAGAAATTAACTTGGTATTTGCAGACATATTTTCATCTGGTTTTGCTATTCCACATATGAGAATTATTTCTCTGAAAGGTTTGATTTACTTCTATTAATTATTATTCAAAAATATACCCTGTGAAACAATTGTAGCCAAATACCAAACAAATGAAAACAGATGGTAGTGTAATCTAGAGGAAGGATTTGACCCAGGGGGCTGAAAAAGGGAGGGAGGATATAATGTAGGTAGAATTTTCTTTAACTGCCTCAGAAAGTCTATATGAAAAGTGACTGCATTTTGCTAGTAACTCTCTCAGTTTTAAACTTGTTTATATTTCTAAGGTAAAACATTGATAAAAATAATCCAGAATTCAACTCGCAAAAGTATTTGGTCTCTCAGTTATAATATCTGGGTCCATATTGAAAAGCTAACCAAAGAAAGATCTACCGTGTGAATTGGGAAAATGTGACATCTGAATAATGAAGTGAGTTTGAGAATTTAAAAAATAATTTAAGGAACTCATTAAAAGATTTCCTTTGCCATTAAGAAGCTTATGAAGGCCATAGTTATTTGAATATTGTCTGTGTCGGGCTTCCTACTGTCAACATCAAAATGAATGGCCAATTTCATCAGCTCCTTTAAATAATGCATGTAGAAAATGGAAAGCAGCCTGTCGGAGGACCAGACCTGTCCCTAGGTAGAGAGGGCACTCCTTTGTTCTCATGAACATCCACTAAGAAAGCCCTGAAGTGGGGGGGGGGGGTCTTTTCTGGAAAAGTAGACCTCCAGGGCACAAGATGGAGAGGTAAGGTCAAGTTCACCAGATTTTAATCACTCACAAGTACCTCCCACTGAAAAGCCAAGTTCAAAATCCCCATGAGGCAATGTTCTTAACACCTCCCAACTCCCTTTCAGCACATTTCCCACTACATGTATAGCACCAGATGGAATCTTGAAAAAGTGTTGCAATGTAATCAGGCATCCAAGTTAAAATGGATTTTATAAACAGCACTAAGGCTAACTGAATTTCCAAACCACATTTGGCACATTTATTTGGTCTCCTCCATTCATTTTGCCAGCAATCATTGATTTAAAAGGTTATATGAATGTGTATATTTTTTTCTAATGTAACATTTACAGAGAAAGCACTTATGTAAATAAACCCTTGGAAAATGAGGTTGTTATGATTAAAGTACAAATGTGGGCATATGCCATGGAAAATACTGTTCTTTTTCTTTAATACTATCTTTAAAAAAGTTATATAAATACATTTCATGTAAAAATTTTATACATACATTCTATATTGTAGATGCTCAATTCTCCCCAATATTATAAAAAAGCATATGAAGGCATTTAGACTACAAATAACTATTGGATTTTCCCTGCTACAAAGATCATAAGGAGCATACTTTTTTCATATCTGTATATTATTTCTTTAATGCTAATACACAGGAGCCAACTCTGGCTTCCCATCTTTACTATGCTATGTAATTCCACAGGTATTGACATGTGTCACCTGTGTTGCAGCCACATTTGACCAGCTCTCTGTCCTCACTAGGGAAGAATCAATCTTCAGCTTTCATTAGGTGGTAAAAATAGACCATTGGCATAAAAAATTATTTTTAAAAATAAATAACAGAATTTTCTGCCTGGGGACTGTACCACTACTCTTCTCCGGTAATTTGAATTATTGAATGGACTAAATAAAAGCCATTTCTATTCTTTTATTTTTGCTCAGATCAGCCACCTGAAATGCAAGTTGATGTTTTGAAAGAATTCTTTTTTTCCCTCCACTTGTTAGGATTTATCTTTGAATATTGTTTTCTGCTCAATCTGCATAAGGTACTATCATGTATTTATATAGCAAGCTCTAAAAGATGGAGAGGGAGAGAGAATGAGCTTTTAAAGAAAATAAAGGCTACAAAGTCCATAATATTTCCCAAATTATTAAACATGATGTGCAATTGTGAGACTGCTTGACAGAAAACTTCACAAAAAACTGAAACTTTTCATTTCTGTAAAATCTTTTCTGATCAACAGCCTCCAAGTTATTCTCACTGTCTTCATGGCAGCAGAATATATGTAAGACAAAGAGGAAAAAGTGTGCAGCCATATATATATTTGTTAAGCACCTACTATGTGCAGGGATTTGGCTTAATGGTACTGTACACTATTTAGTCATTTCTTCACCTGTTAATTCAGTAATAAAACCTCAACTAAGCATTAACTCTTCTCAGAAGTTAGTTTTATCCTCCACCTCCTGTTCCTCAGCTAAGTGAAGTTTATCTTCTGCTTTTGTCACATTTGTGTCTATGTCATTTTCCTAAATCCATAATTTAGGATTATAATTGTTTAAAGTAATTTCCTCCCACACTGAAAGATTTTCCTTCAAAGTCAGGAATTTTGTCTTATTCCACATTGTACAGAGATTGACACAGTGGCAGAGAGTTTAATGAGAGTAAATGAATTCACAGTTGAATGAACAACGAGTGAATTAAGATAGAGTCAAGAAGTATATAATCTCATAATGCAGATAACTGCAGAGATTGTAATAACATGAATAGGATTTAATAAAAGGATGAGAAGAGTGAAATAAATGTTACTAAGTGGTCTAGAATAGTAAAAAAGGTGCATTTGTGTTGTCTTAAGAAAAAGTTAGTTTTGCAATCAAAAATATGAGGAGTTCAATATGAAGAATCAAGTATTTGGCAGGGAAGATAGCTCAGTGGTGGAACATATGCCTTGCATGTACAAGGCTCTGGGTTCAATCTCTAACACAGAAGAAGGAGGAGGAGGAGGAGGAGAGGGAAAGAAGGGGAAGGAGAAGAAGAAGCCAGCTGCAGTGACCCATGCCTGTAATCCCAGCTCTTTGGGAGGCTGTGACAGGAGAATCGAGAGTTCAAAGCCAGCCTCAGCAATGGCGAGGCGCTAAACAACTCAGCAAGACCCTGTCTCTACATAAAGCACAAAATAGGGCTGGGGATGTGGCTCAGTGGTCGAGTGCCCCTGAGTTCAATCCCCTGTACCAAAAAAAAGAAGAAGAAGAAGAAGAGGAGGAGGAGGAGGAGGAAGGAGGGGGGAAGAAGGAGACGGGAGCAGTAATGGGAAGGGAAGGAGTGGGAGGGGAGGTTTATATTGATTAGAATTTTGAGGAAGATTACATTCATTACAATATTGAATTTTCCTATCTAATAACAGAATTGACTTAATGTTCCTTATTATTTTGCAGTTTTCCATTAGGTTTTACACATTCCTTGAGTTTATTCTTAGGTATTTCATAATTTGTTGTTGATGGGACCTTTTTGAAGTATGCATTTTATTTTATTGAAGAACCAAGTAGTTAAAGAACCAAGTGGAATTTCTGCCTTCAGGGTCTCATCATGTTGCCCAGACGGATGATCCTACGGTCTCATCCTCCCAAGTAGCTGGGACTACAGGTTTGTGCCCCTGTACATGACCCCAAGTGATTCCTGTAGAGAAAAGATAATAGCTATGTCTTTCTTTGAAGATGGTACAGCATGACAGTTAGCAGCCCAGTTTCTGTAGTCATATGACCCACAAAAGAATATTAGTTCTGCTGTCTGCTGGTTAAGTGCTCTTGGGGAAGTTTCTTCACCTCTCTAAGTTTCCAATGTCTCCATTGGTAAAATCGAGATAATATCTTGATACAAAGGACAATGGGAACAATTAAATGAGATTTGCAAATGCTTGTCTTAAAGGAAGTGCTCTATAACTGTTAGCTATTTAGCTTCTGGTACCAGTGAGATGATGGGGATTCACATTTATCACGTTACCACTTTATTACAAAGGATATTCTAAAGGATACAAAAAATGCACAGATGAGGAGATACCTAGGATGAGGTCTGGAAGGTCTGGAAGGGTCCCATGGAATTGGAGTGTGCCATCCTCCAGGCATGTGTTTTTGTTCACCACCCTGGAAGCCTCCATGTGTTCAGCTATCGGCAAGCTTCCCAACAAAACAAGTCTTGATGGCAGAGGAAGGCATCATCACAAGGAGAAATGACGACAGGTCAGAAGCAGAACACTCAGAAAGCAAGAATTTGGCATGAAGTAGTGATTAAACCTACAGACTCTGAGACCAGCCTGCTGAGGTTCATATCCTGACAGCACCAAACTTTACTTCCATGACCCTAGGCAAATTGCCTGATTTTGTGGCTTGATTTTTTTCCCCGCTTTCTTTCTATCTGTAAAATGACCATAACAAAGATAACTACATCACAGAATTGTTATGAGGATTATATGATTTAATATGTGTAGTTTTTGACTTATGATGAGCATTCAAAACATTGACTAACGCTCCTTTAATTAGAAAGAAGCCCATCTCACTAGTGTGGAACCTCTGTGAGGGGAAACGATGGCAGTAGAACTTAAACAGGCTGTGGTCCTACTGTGGTGTTTGCCCTCGATGTATAACACAGTAGAGAGAGACACTGCTCTATTATGTTTAAGAGCATTAACCAGCACTACTGGAAGGAGAGAATGGACAAAGTTAGAATTTATTAAATGTCAAATAAATAATTAGAAATCAATTCATGTACCAAAAATGTCAATATATAATTGGCAATCAGTTCCTGGACCATCAATTCTTTAGACTTCCACTGTGGAAAGCTAAATAGCAGATACATAGTTTTTCCTTCTTTATTCAGAGGTATTAACAAAAACCACCCTTAAAACTCATAGACATTTGAATGACTAGGGCACTGCCAGAATCAAGATATAAAACAAACATTTCCATCTCAATAATATTTTTTATCTGCAAGTTTATTCATAAAAATATAATGAAAATTAGAAAATACTTATCTGTGTTACTATATAGTGGATGTAACTTTACTATAAATTTTTACACAATTTATGATACCTATTAACCTTATATTAACAGAAAATTTGCCCTAAAGTATTTTAGTATATTCACATATTAGATCATTAAAGGCAAAGAATAAAAATCATTATAAAATCTGGAAAATATAGA
>CM053400.1:59524869-59554991 GCA_028644305.1 Xerus rutilus | reverse complement strand
GAATCTTTCCTTACTAACATTAGTTATCAAGGCACTTGGCATTTTTTCACAGCATGCATGAGTCACAACACAGACATCTCTATCCTCAAAATAAATGGATATTGAACTTTGAATAAAACATGCCACGTTCATCTCAGTCTTGTCTTCTTTCTTAGTCTGTTGTTCCATTCTCTTCACCCCCTTATGCATTCCAGGTTGAAACAGGATGGACCAAGGTTTTCCTTGGGAATCATCTGTCTGTGAATGGGAGACTTGGAAAAGAAGTACCATTTGATGCACTGAAAAGACCCAGTACCCCCAGACACTTCTTTTAAGCTATGTTTCTGTGAGATGTGAAGTTCTAAGAATTTTCACAAATATACTTCTCTGATGGTAATTTAATTTTCTAAAATAAAGTGATTTTTATTTCCCTGAAACAGTGCCATTCAGAAAGCTTATTTCTAAAAGAAAATATGGAAATACCTTAGTCAAATAAAACTATACTTCATTTGGACTGTTTATTGGCTATTATAGTACTCACAGCTTTTACATGTCTACTATCTTTTTCCTACACAAAGAATAACTATAAGGTGGATTGAATGGGCACCTTTTATCCCATTTTTATAGAATAGAGACCTGAAATAGGCAATGACTTCAGGCACACAAAAAGTCACTGGAAGAATCACAGTTAAAACTGGAATCTCCTGGTTTTTCACCCAGGACTATTTTATTTATTCATCAGTCTAACACCATTGATTGAGTACTCATTATGTACCATACCAGATACTGTCCAGGACTGTAGGTATATCACTACACTGCCTTTTGTCCTATTGCTAGCTCTATATAAATATATCAATGAACAGTATATAAATATTTCATGGAATATTTTGCCCAAAGTCAAAATATTTCAAACCAAACTGAAACTACCAAGATTATTGGCCCATTTTCAATATTATTTATCATTGTTAGTGACTCAATTTATCAACATGATGAATTCAGTTTTAATTGCACTGAACTATAAACCCCACAGAAACAGATATCCCACCCTTTCGTTTTAGTCAGGTGTTTTAATTTTTTTGTGGGCGGGGAAGGGTACCAAGGATCGAATTCAGGGGCACTTGACCACCGAGCCACACCCCCAGCCCTATTTTGTATTTTATTTAGTGACAGCGTCTCACTGAGTTGCTTAGCACCTCGCTTTTGCTGAGGCTGGCTTTGAACTCAATCCTCCTGCCTCAGCCTCCCCAGTCACTGGGATTACAGGCATGCACCACTGGGCCTGGTTTACTTTATTTTATTTTTACTGGTTCTTTTTAGCTATACATGACAGTAGAATTCATTCTGACATAATTACAAAAATATGGAATATATCTTGCTCTAATCCAACCCTCAGTACCTTTCCTTTCCTTTCCTTCCCCTACCCCTACTCCCTTCCCTCTACTGATCTTTATGCCATTTACCCATTGTTATTTTTTTTTTAGTTGATTTCTTGTGGATGTACACAGTGGTGAGATTCACTGTAATATATTTATATATGTACATAAGAATGTTATGGCAGATTTGGATTACTGTGACCAAAATACCTAACCAGAATAACTGAAAGAAGAAAAGTTGATTTGAGTCTCACATCCCATTTGAGGTCTCAGTCCATAGATGGCTGACTCTATTGTCCTGGGGCAAGGTAAAGGAGCTCATCATGGGGGAAGGACCCAGCAAAGGAAATCTGCTGAGCTCATGGTGGAGTCAGGAAGAGTGGTGGAAGGGACCAAAGGGAATATGCACACTTCCGGGGCAGCTGGGGGTGGAGGGTACCCGCCCGATGACCCACTTCCTCCAACCACAACCCACAGCCTGCAGATACCACCCAGTCAGGATAGACTGATTAGGTCACAGCTCTCATAATCTACGCATTTTACCTCTGAATATTTCTGCATTAACAAGAGCTTTTTGAGGACACTTCATGTTCAAACCATAACATCTTTTCATCATTATTTCAGCTTCTAGAAAAATGTCTACAAACAGTAGGCACTCTGGAAATACGTTTTGTCTTCATTCACTGACAGTTGTTAACTGCATTCCAAAGCAATAAGCCCCACTTAAAGTTGACATTAAGGGCAACTAGAAAGTAAGTTAAGGTCATCACTGGACTTATCCTTTCCTCTCTAGTATCCTTCAGACTGTCTCTTTCCTTGGGCCTCTACTGGGTTCCCTGATTGCAAGAGCCTTTTCCTAGGCTTATTTATATTTATATTGTATTTTACTTCAGGCCTCTTGAAGCTTCCAAGCTCAAATGAGTAAATTTCACATAGAAGCTGAGAATAAGTGTCTAGAAAAGAACACTGTCTGCCCAAATAAATTTAAAACCATAATTCAAAATATACTATCTCTTAATTTGACTTTGGTCCTTGATGAACTTTTGTATGGGTTAAATGATTTGAAAATTAATACTGAATTAGCTCTAAAATTACATACTCTCCAAAGCATGGAAAGATTCCTTTTTAATATATATACATATATATACATGTATTCCTTTAAAATATGAAAATGCCTTCATATGGACATACTACTTACCAGAATATATATGTATACACACATATGTATACACATATACATATACATGTGTGTATAATTTACAAAAAATATATAATTTACATATGTAATTGATTAAATTATTAAATTTATTTAAATATACATTTTAAAGGACCAAAAATTTGCTTTGAATGGAAAAATATCACCTCAGCATATGTCAAGAATGTATGAGGAAAACAAATCAAAGACAACTAGAGATTCAAGCTTACCTTCAATTGTGTAGATGTGTTTTCAGGAAATTATTGCCAAATGATGGACTGCATTTCTTAGCCCCCGTGGCATATCACTGGAAACATGTGACTGGTGTAGACAGAAATAATGTGTAACACTTCCCAGGGGATTGAAAAAGGAGTGAACTTTCACCACCTTCTCTTTACCTATCCATCAAGAAAATTCAAAAGGGAATCATGGATCTAAAGGAGGACAGAGCCCCAAGAGGCATGAATGTTGGATTCTTAAATGTGGAAACTGCCTGCCAAACAAGAGCATCAAATGTGTATTTTTATGTAAGATAAATAAAACTGTTTGATGTTTTCTATTTGTTCCATCATAACAGCATTATCTCAAGTAATGAAATTCTCCATTGAAAAAACAAAATTGAGAAAGATATTCATTGGTGGACTATGGAAGCAAGTAGAATATCACATGAGTCTGTGTATGGAACATTTCTTTCATTCATTGTACTTTATAACACTAATAATCCTTAGTCTGGTCTTTCAACATTTATAAAATAGGAAATGCTATAGAGCAAACAGATGAGTGAAATTTTCCTAAGAATTAAAAATGTATTTGAAAAATAGCTCCAGGATATAAAATTTTGCACAAGATTTTTAGAGACCTCTATAGTAACTTTGTAGTCTCCTAGTTTCCATGAATTCCATAGAGTCTAATCCCAGAACATAGATGGTGCTTCCAGTGGATCCTGAGAAGGTTTCAAACATATTGACCATCCTCAAGAATGAAGGTGAAGCTGGGTGCGGTGGCGCACACCTATAATCCCAGCACTTTGGGAGGCTGAGATAGGAGAATCACGAGTTCAAAGCCAGCCTCAGCAAGGGCGAGGCGCTAAGCAACTCAGTGAGACCTTGTCTCAGGTGTGGCTCAGTGGTCGAGTACCCCTGAGTTCAATGCCCAGTAACCCCTCAACAACAAAAAAAAAAGAATGAATATGAACTACATTTAACTGGCCCTCTCCCTTTGGCTTCCAAAGGCAGCTGTGCTTCAAATCTAGCATCTCTATAGAATATTGTATTAGTAGCATCATCTTTAGTTGCTAGAAATGTACTAGTCACAAACTGATAAACACAGCAAAGCTAGTGCACTCAGTGTAGGTCAAAAGATATTTGGATTAAAAATCTTTAAAATGAATTCAAACTGAATAGGAGAAATTGATATTACCTTCTTATTGATTTGGTTCTAAACACTGTTGAGAAAATAATGCAAATATGCTTATTGAGTCTCTGAAAATGAATCTTTCTTAATTAATGAGAAAATGCTCTACGCCAAATAATGATTTAAGCCTCCTGAGAAATTCTGTAATTTTATAAACTGTGATAACAAAGCAATAGTTGTTTACTACTCTTCATGCTGTGTACATTCTTGTTTGATTATACCAGTTCATAAACAAAGAATTAAAGAACAGAGAGATATGTCACCCTTCTCAACCCTCGTAAACAACTCTTATAAAAATGAAGGGCAAACCTAGTGGTAAGAAAATAACTCCATCTAATGTAATGACAGGGTCTCTTTCATATTTTTTCAAATGCTCTCTTTCCTGTTCTTAAAGCAATCTTATCAAAAGACCCTGACAAAGGGAGATGTCTCTTTACACAATTTGCTTGGAGCACTTACAATGTTTAGTACACTTGTAGAAGAAAAAGCTCCATTAAGACATCCTGAAAAAGGAGCAAGTTGACTGCTTTTACCTACTGAGAACATCAGAGATAGGATTTAGAATTCAATCTATTGCAACACCTTGGAGGAATTCTGTTACTTGGTATTAAAAAAAAAAGTCAAGAATTCATTAAGAATGGCTGAATTCCAAGTAAGAATTTAAAAGTATATTCAGGTTCTCTTAAGATTTTGCTTAAGTATTTTTATATATACAATTTTCAAATAATAGTTTTCTGGAATTAATTCTCTATCATGGATTATGTCAAGGAAGTCTAAATCTTTAATTTGGGAGAGGTGAGGAGGAAGGATTGTTCTGAGTCTGCATCTTCTGGCATTCACTTCACTCATTAATTCACTGCTTTGGAAAGTTCCTTCCTTCATAATTGCCTCAACCAGAAGTCAGAGAATTCTTCATTCCATCCATAGTAGTTAAAAGTTCAGACTTTGGGTAACATAATTTCTGATGCACTATATGAATTGAAAGTTCATTGGTATGTTTATAAATTAATACTCACATGAAATACCCACATGTTAGGAATTCTCCTTCATGGTTTCTCCTTTTATTCAAGACTTCCAATTTTAATAGTCTGGTCACAGTTCCCAGACCTCTTCCCACTATCTCACTGTCTCCCTTGATGGTCACATCCAGCCACGTGGAGTTATACACTTCAATAGGCAGATGACTCCTAGATTAATATCCCCAGCCCAACCTTCTTCCAAAACTCGAGTCACAGCCAGCTAGTACCTACTTTCCACCTCCACTTTAATGTTGAATAAGCTTTGAAGCTTAGTATGCTTGAAACAAAACTTTTGATGTCCCCTGAACACAAAAGAGCCTTGCCCACAATCCTTTTTATCTCACTCAACGTCACTAATATTCTTCTCTCTCTCCTCACACTTTGTCTTTACTTTAAAACGTTTTCTAAACTGGAACCATTTTTTATTGTATCCATGATTAGCACCATGGTCTAGCCATGTAATTTCTCCTGGAGTATGAAAACATCCTCCTCACCTTCTCCTTGCAATCATTCTGTGACACAGTCCCCTTCTAGTCTTCACACCTCAGCCACTGCAGTAAGGTCTCATTTACTTGCCTTTTGCTGGTCCTCATACGTACAAAGCTGTTAACTTTCTGTGGGTTCTTAAATATGCAAAGCTAGTTATTTCTCTACATGTTTAGAATGTTCTTACCCCAAATCTTTTCATGGATGGCTCCTTCACTTTGTCCATAGCTTCCCAAATGTCACTTCTCTCCCCTAAGGGCTTGTCTTTAACCATACCTCCAAACCAGTTGTCACTCTCTAACCCCTGACTCAACTTTCCCTGTAGAATTTGCCTCTACCTCAAGTTTCATTGTTTATTTTTAAATATTGTTTGTTTGTGTCCCTCACTAGAATACAGTACTTTGTCTTTCATCACTACATCTGCAGTACCTAGAACTATATGCAGCACAAAGAAGACAATCAGGGTTTGTTGAATTATCAAATGAATGAATGGAAGATAGTCTTCTTTGCAATGATCATAGGGACGTTTTGTAGCTACACAGAACCTGCCCCTGACCTCTGGCATTATCTGTTTGCCTTGGTAACTCTGTGTGTGTATGTGTGCGCGCACGCGTGAATGGTGTGTGTGTGTGTGTAAGCCTAGAGATATCTTTATCTTTAAAGAGTTATTACACTGGAAGTCCAAACTAAGACTTGCACGTAATGACCATGATTAAATCTAATACCAGGGGAAACAGACTTCCATCCTCTCTGCTGATAATGGTATTTCCAGAAAAATTATTGAATAGGTAATGGTTGTTAAGGCTACTATCTTGGATATAGAAACTGGAATATGCATAATACAAATTTTTTTACATAAAATTACTAATATTTTTAGTTTTAAATAACTTAATGAAAAAGGAGCAATCTTAGAGATATTAATCTTTTTGGAGAAATGAGTAAACAATGGAAAGAAATTATTAATTTAATTTGAGCTTAACTGTGGTCCAGTAAGAAATATATGGACCACAGTTAGAAATTTATTCATCCAGAATATAACATACAGAATTTACTGAATGGTACTAGTATCTCTTTATAAAACCAAACAAAGATAAAGAGGGGGAAACAGCAAAACCAGAACACATATACACATATTTTAATTGCTGAGGTATGTTTTGCAAAGGCAGCAGAATGTAAATTACAGAAGTAATCACTTGTGGCTATGGAGTATGTGTTATTTTATGTAGTATAGTTCCTAAATATCCTTGTCCTTTTTAGATGTCTCAGAGTGTGTAAAGGGAGTAAAATATTCAATTACTTTTTAATGTCTCAAAATCATTCCCAGTAAAATGAAATCAATGCAATTGCCAAGAGCCCTTTTTATAGGATCAGCTGTATTAATTCAAAATATGTCTCCCTGTCTCCCTCCCTCAAGTAACTTTAGTTCGAACATCGTTTACTAAGCTTAACCCTTGGTAGAGATTCAATCTCCCATGCTTTTGAGAATTAATAAAAAATTCATAATCTATGGGCTATAGAATTTTATCAAGTTAGTGAAGAGATCGCTAGAAAGTCATAAATTCAGCCTCTTCTCCACAATTTTATATTCTTAAATCCTGTCTTAATGGGCAGATAAGTGATATAGAACTGTAGGAAACCAATTAGTGCTGACATATTTCAAGAATCTGGTGCAAATGCTCCTGAATTTCCTGGAACAAGTCCCAGTAAACTCATCATAAGTTGAAAATATCATAATAAGTCAAACCTGCACTTATTATACCTAACCTACCAAACATAACAGCTTAGCCCCACAGGGCTCTGTAGAATTAGCAGCTGTTTCCCTTTATAATCATGTGGCTGACTGGGAGCTTGGCTTACTGACACTGCCCAGCATTACAAGAGGGTACCCTACCTCATATCACTAGCCTGGTGAAAGATCAAAGCTCAAAATTTGAAGTGTAGTTTCTACTAACTGCATATGGCTTTCACACCATTGTAAAGTCAGAAAAATCATTAAGTTGAACCATCCTAAGTCAAGGACGTCTGGAAGCAGTAGAACAGAACAGAACTGTGTTCAACATTTTAGAGCATTCACTGTGTACTCATTTCACAATAGATAAATTATGGCCAATATATCGCTCATGGTCAGACTTGGCTCATTGGATGGTTGGTCCAAGCAGAATTTGCAATTTTCTGAACTGAATTAGTATGGCAGGAGCTATTTCACTTCTAGGAGTCAACGATGTTTTCTCCACGTGCTTGGCAAAGGAACTCAGGATTTGGCTTGATGAGGGTCCTTGGTGGTCCTTAAAAGCTGGACATCATTCAAATTATTCCATGTACTACTTCAGATCTAATGCCATACAGATCTGAATGGACCCTTGGGCTATATATTCATTGGCAAAATATAGTAGAAAAATCATTTAGATTTCACAATTTACAGGCGAGTTTTACTTCAGTTCTTCATTTCACATGTTTAATATCACTTTGAGGAGAAATTTGCTGTCAGGACCTAGAAATTGAAATAAGTACATTCCCTTTGTCTCAGTTGCACAAAAGACCTTTGCAGCGAAGTTACACTAACAGCTAGGATGACCTTCATGTGCTAAAGAAAACTCCTTTATATATAATATGTATTCTTTTTTTGGTGGGGAGGTTTCTTTGTAGAATCACATTAATACTAAACAAAGCATATTCACCTAAAGGCAAACATAGTGACTTGCTGGCAATTAGCTGATTTGTGAACTTACTCTTAAAAAAAGAAAAAAATAATCCTAACTGCTGTATAATATTAAGCCAAAAATTTTCTGGCACTGTTTGCAGATTTTGAAGGTTTAATTCAAGGTGAAAATTGCACTGGTGTGTATCCTGGGATAAATAGTTATGATTTTGTTCATTCTTTCGCCCTAAATAGGAAATTGGTTTTCTGAGTCTATACTATTTAAACAGTAGCATAAATGCTTTTCACTGTCCTGAATTAGGATGTAGTACCCTATAATGAAATGAGGACAACAAAATGCAGATCATATGCCAGATTAGGGTAAGTCAGTTAGGCAAAAAATAACAACACAAAAGTCTATCACCAAATCATTAGTTAATATTTTAAAAAAAGAGCAAGAGGAGATGGTATTTATAAAATCAAAGACCACCTGTCTTTGGGCGGGCATACTAAACATGTTAATACAGTAAAAATACCTACTAATAATAGTTATAAACTGGAAAGTGAAAAAATTTTAATGACCTCAAAGGCTTTTGTATTATATTTGCCTGAAGTAGATCTGTGAAATATTGTCTACACCTTGCTGAACTTCAAAGGTGATAAAAATTACAATTACAGCTGGGCGCAGTGGCACACACCTGTAATCCCAGGACTTAGGGAGGCTGAGACAGGAGAATCGAGAGTTCAAAGCCCTAGCCTCAGCAACAGCGAGGTGCTAAGCAACTCAGTGAGACCCTGTCTCTACATAAAACACAAAATAGGGCTGGGGATGTGGCTCAGTGGTCGAGAACCCCTGAGTTCAATCCCCGGTACCAAAAAAAAATTACAATTACATCTAGAGATAGCTATATTGGTAAATTTACATCTTTCTTATGACAACTTCTTTGGCATGATTAATTTCTGCCTTAAACTACTCATTTCCAACAGGGAGAATATTTTTTAAAGTGAGAATCTGAGCTCTAACAGAGGATGAAATATAGGGAATTAACGACATCCATCCTTTCTTCTATTGCTGATTCGTTGAAATTGAAGTTGAAAGCCAATAGTATTAGGGCCAGATACACCTAGGTTCAAATTTACACTATCATTTTTAGGGTAAACATCTTTAGACAATTACATAACTTATTTGGATCTCAATTAAATTGACTATAAAATAGGTATAATAAAATATGCATTTTAGACTGGGCATGGTGGCACATGCTTGTAATCCCAGTGGCTCAGGAGGTTGAGGTAGGAGGATCAAGAGTTTAAAGCTAGCCTCAGCAAAAACTAGGTACCAAGCAACTCAGTGAGACCCTGTCTCTAAGTAAAATACAAAAATGGGGCTGGAGATGTGGCTCAAAAAATACCAGTTCTCAAGTACACATGGTTTGGCTCTAGGAATTTATGCTTGCCACACAGGAAGAAAAACTGAAGTAAATATAATGCTAATGTGAAATCAGTGAAACATTTAGAGGCAGAGATAGACCCAGAATCTGATCTAATTGGATCACACATACAGTGGGTCTCAAAATGGCCAGATCTCACAGGGGTAAAACTTTGGAATCAGATCAGTGCATGGGTTTGGCAAATCATCTAACCTTTCTGAGCCTGTTTTCTCAGCTAGAAAATGGAGAAAATAGCTACCTCACAGAGTTACTATAAGAAGTAATGGAATTATTAGATATGAATCATAGAGCAGTGTTCAGCACATGATCAAAGCTCAAAAGAAAAAGATAGTGATTATTATTGAAAACTTTATATATTAAGGAAAAGTGCACTGAGATACCCTCAAATGACAAATGTCTTGCCCTGGAAGGGGTATTTAGGAAAGTAACACAAGGAAAAATAAGTACTAATGCTAAGCAGTCTTTAAATGACAAATGATACAGATAAGAGAGTAATAAGTTAAACTGCTTGAGAAATAGATCCTTTTATGCTGAAATGGTTAGAAAACCCTCACAGAGGAGGAGAAACTGAAGTTGTATGAAAGAGCAGGAGCAGATTCATCTGATCAAAACTTAAGTTGACCTTTCTATTTTTCATATAGAAAAGCTGAAAAAACACTCAGAATGACAAAATTATGAACAAAAAACCAAATTCTCTTTGGGATTTTTTTTCCTTTCTTTCTTTCTTTCTTTTTATTTATTTATTTTATTTTATTTTTTGTGCATCTCAATTTTACAGAATGGTGGGTTTCACTGTGGCATTGTTTTCTGGTTCAAGGCTGATGGACAATATTCCATCTTGAATATCAATAGGGAAAGCAGCACATCAGTGTGTGTGTGTGATGTGTGTGTGAGTTGTATGTATATGTGTATTTACACATACTTGTTCACAAGTTTATGCTTTAGCTCACTTAACCTTCAAAAACATGCACTGTTTTCTAAGTCAATGGAATGAACATCTTAATAGTTCCCTTTTCTGAAGCACAGCAGAAAGTCTCATCAAGTTATTTTTCAGCAACATCTCCACGGACAATTGATACACCCATTAAAAACACTGGCAGTGTGTCTGGTTTGGTTGATTTTTGATGTGCTTTCTAATGGCAGCTGCTTGCCTGGGGCAATATTGTAATTCAATTTATGCATCTACAAAATCATCCCATCCTATTGCCTATGCAGTATCACAAAATAACGTCTCTCTTTAGAGTTAATCAGCCTTACATTGTCTGTTTTCTATTACCTAGATTTTGCTACATCTCCCAATAACTTGTAACAGGAACAAGCTTGCATTCAAGAAAGTAAACACATTATAAAATGACCAACCAACAATAGTAAGAGATACCAATCATAAAAATGATGACTTAGCTGTACTATAAAAATTGTGTGTGTGTGTGTTGGTCTAGATAAAGAGAATTTTTGATCTTTAATTGTATAAACACAACTATGTTAAAATTTAAAATAATTGTGTGAATAATTCCATTTCATTTTATACAAGCTTTGAAATGTGGTTGAAAACTTTTCTCAGTGAAAATGTTGGACATCCATAACTAATTTGTTGAATATTCTTAATATTGATAAATATAACTATGAAATGTTTTCTCTAATCACTGCTTTCAGTTATATTTTGTATAATCTTCCTGTCCTTTGATGTCATTTCGAGTAAACCTGGCAGAAATTCATGTACTGCCAGGCATTTCCTACAGTACAGCGTGAGCTGTGACCCTGACTCCTTGGCATAGGCAAGTGAAGTTAAAGAGATGCTCTTCTTCATCTCTTCCCAGGCCCCTTTTAAGACGTGCTCCTGCAGGATTGGTTTTCTGCTCCAGTGATGTTACCTTACTAGTAATCAATGTTTATTATGTATCTGCATCCAAAGGTTGATGCTCTCGTTGACAGCATTCACTATAGAAAATGTAGTCCTTAGACTGGAAGCAAGGACATCACCTGGAAGACTGCTGGAACCTCGAAACTGCTAAATTAGAATCTGAATTTTAACAAGCTCCCCAGGTGATTTGTATGCACATTAAAGTCTAAACTATTGTGGCTAAAAGCAGTTCTCTTTATCTCCCTTCTGTCATAGACCAATATGCTTTTAAAGTATAATAAAAATATATTGCTAGAAAAATAAAATTTTTAAAAAAGTAAAGATAGGTAAAGCACAAGACAAAGTTTTGTGATTTGATTCAACAAACAGATCATGATTAGAGTAAGGAATAATAGACTTGCCATCCTACCAGAAACATGTATGAGACAGGAACGTTCAAACATTAGACAGCAAGCAACACCAGCTTTTGACCCTAACTGAAGGAAAACAAAAAAAGCCTTTTTATCACCAAAGTATCTTGCGTACAGACATGGCGCAGAAAAGGAAACAAGCAAAGCAGAGCAGACTCACAAAATTGAGGAATCCGAGATTAGAGTTGAGTGAGGTTGAAGTGACTTAACAGGTGTGTAGCATATTAGAAAGAAGGTATCTAGGAATAGAAAGAGCACAATAAATTTCTCTGATTTTGTTGCTGGTTTCTGAGCTATGCATTAAATTTTGCATGAAATTGGAACTCCTTAAAACTAGGCAAAAACTACCAGAGTCCTGTAAGTTGGACTAACCCAAAGCTTATCAGATCTTAGGAAAACCTGTCTTGAGCCATGGTTTTACTCTACAATGGCCTCACTATGCCTTCAGTATACTAGTGAGAGATGAGAGGAAAAGGAAATTATACAGAAATTAAGCCTTAGAGTCAAATTACTATTAACTCTATTTTTAAGTTGATATTTATAAAGGATTGTTTGAAAACTGTCCATTACAAGAGGTTCTAAATTTTTCAAAGTTTGTCCTGGGGTTCAGTTTGCCTATGATGATGTCCTTCTGCAAAGCCATAGATTGATCCAAAAGGGCAAGTCTTTTCTTTCATTCTTAATATTAAAAGACATACAATTCCAAAACCTCATTTTCACATGATTAAAGGAACTTTACTAGTAACTGTTGTTTCTAAATTTGGTATTTGTAAACCAACTTAAGTGCATCATTAAAATTTACTGAGCATTATTATTTCAGGGTTCCAGGAAGAAATTCAAGTGAGCTCTTACTATTTCTACACGTGTTCAGGTACTTAGAATTCCATAAGCCACTAGGATGGGACAGGATGTGTGGACTTCAGGTTCTTTTGACCCATTTATTGATAATGTGCCATTATCAAAATCTTTGAAATATGGATTTTTCCAAACTGTGATATACAAAATTTTTCCCAAGAATTACTATGTGTAGAAAGATTTTTAAAAAATGAGTTTCCGGATCTATACTTTACGTATATAATGTTTCTCCCTAGATTTGACTTGAGAGTGTCTTGATCCCAAGCTTTTTTCCTTACCTCTTCCTTCACAATTATCCTTCTCTTATTCTCTCAGGATACCACCCACTCATCTTAAGACAATTGGAAAAAGGTCCCATATATCTCACAAAGAGGTATTTTGCTTTTTATACTTATTATTCATCAAAAATTTGAAACTACATGTGTATTTGATCCATTATCTCTTAATCATTATTATGAAATCTCAATTTGGTAGAAAGTTCCAACATTTAAAGGAGGGATTTTTTAAATAAATAAAAATTATTTACATGCATGCTTTTGTTGTTTAAGTGGTCATCAGAAAGTTTTAGGAAAACATTTTGCATTAGGATTAAATTCTGTGGGAGAAATAGAATGGAATTACAATTTAAATAATAAAAAGAAATGATGCAAAATTTGTGTCTAAAATGAGCTTATGGGTGATGATGAGTCTCAGGCTCTTGTTGGGTAGTGTGATGATCTATGTTACATGTCAGTTTGACTGGGTTATGGGAGACCCAGATAGCTGGTAAAACATTATTTCTGGATGCATTAATAAAGTTGTTTCCAAAAGAAATTATTGCTAAAGTAAAGAAGATCCCCCTCACCAAAGTGGATGGGCATCACCCAAGTTGTTGAGGGCCTGGATAGAGCAAAGAGGTGGAGGAAGGATGAATTTCTCTCTCTCTCTCTTTCTCTCTCTCTTTCTCTCTCTCTCTCTTAACACTGAACTGGGACATCTATTGTCTTCCTACCTTCTAACATCAGAGCTCTTAGTTCTCAGATTTCCATACTCCTGCATTTATACTAGCACCCTCTACCATACACTCACCTTAGTTTTGGTGTCTTTGGACTAAGGTAGTGTCTCAGTCTATTTGTGCTTCTATAACAAAATACCTGAGACTGGATGATGAGTAAATAATAGGAACTTATTTCTCACAGTTCTGGAAGCTGAGAAATCCAAGGTCAGAGTACCAGTAGGTTTGATGTCTGGTGAGGCCCCAGTCTCTACTTCCAAGATGGTGCCCTATCACTGAAACCTCAGTAGTGAAAGGCAGAAGTACAAAGGGATCTAACCATTTCCTCTAGCCCTTTTATTAAAGCATTGTTATGGTTTAAATATGAGGTGTTCTCCCCTCCCCAAAGCTCACCTGTGAGACAATGCAAGAAGGTTCAGAGGAGAAATGATTGGATTGTGAGAGTCTGAACCTAATCAGTACATTAATACATGATGGGATTAACTGAGAAGTACCTAGAAGCAGGTGGTGTGTGGCTGGAGGAAGTGGTTAATTGGAGGTGTGGCTATAGGGTATATATATTGTATCTAGAGTTAAAATCTCTCTCTCTGCTTCTGTATCATTGTGATGTGACCTGCTTCCCTCTGCCACACTCTCCCACCATTGATGTTCAGCCTCACCTAGAGCCCTGAGGAATGGAGCCAGACTTCTATGGACTGAGACCTCTGAAACCATAAGCCCTCAAATAAACTTTTCCTCCCCTACAGCTGTGCTGGTCATATCCTTTAGTCACAGCAGCAAAAAAGCTGACGGAAACAAGCATTAATCCATTCATTAAGACAGAGCCATTCATGACTTAGGCATCTCTCAAAGACCAAACTTTCCATTACTGTTGCATTAGGGATTAAGTTTCAGCATGAGTTTTGGAGGTGACACAAACATGCAAACCATAGACGAATGATACTTACATCATTGACTTTCCTGGTTCTCAGGCCTTTGGGCTCAGACTAATTATACCACCAGGATTTCTGGTTCCATAGCTATTCTGCAAAAAGCACACCACAGGATTCTTCACCTCAATGATCATATCAGTCAATTTCTGAAATAAATCTTCTCTTATTTGTACACGTTTATAAGTTATAATGAATTATTGTATGTAACATATTTACATATTGTAAATATATTTAATCTATTGGTCTTGTTTCTATGAAAAATTCTGAGTAATGCAGGTATAGTCCATGGAATCTACATAAAAACATAATTTAGATTTTATTTTTAAATGCCAATATTCACTGTATACCAGATATTACAATATTTGTTATAATTTTAACTTAAGATGGAAAAGTTGAATTCTACCTAAAGATGAAGGAGAAGGTATGCTTTTTCCAAAATTCTTCTAAGTTCAAAGATCATTGATCTAGATTCCACCTTTTGCTCATATTTGGGCAGAAGATGTTGTACACTTAGACCTTGCTATGATGACCTTGGAGTACTGCTTCCCATGGATTTCATTTTAGCATGGTCTTGGCTTTTATAAAGAATAATTAGTAGAAACAGCCATGTGGAATCTGTCACTCCACAGGTATGTTATTAATGGTTACACATATGATATAATATCCTTTAAACATGGTCCCACATAAAATTTTTGTTTTGGAATTCAGTTCTAGGAAAAACTATGCATCCCTTGAGTATTCGGTGTGCTTCTCCCTTTCTTAACATAGACTTATAGTAGTTATCTTGTTTCTTTTTCCACAATAGCCCTCTGGAAGCTTGCATCTTAATCTTACATTAATCATTATTTCAGACTTAACAGACTGATTAATTTTTGTTGCCAATCCAGTCTTACTTATAACTTCTTGGTTGGAACTTTTATTCTTGATTTGATTTTATGATGTATGTTTTTTAACCTTTCTCCAAATCTTATTTGGAAGGAAGGAAGGAAGGAACGAACGAACGAACGAACAAACGAACAAACGGACGAACTTAAATAACACATGTTCTCTTCCTCTAGGTATCCACAGGTAAATCTCCCACTTGTCCCTCAGCATATTCTCATTGTGTGTGATGAGTAAATAAAATCACCAAAGATGAGGATTCTCAATGAAGAAAAGTCACCATCACTATTCCCAAGTAATTCTCTATTTTATCCAGTTTCTTAAGTGATCATGCCCTGGGCATCAGTTTCTTCCTGGTATGATCATTGGGGTGAATCTAGCCCTTAATTTCTGCATGTAATTAACAGGTTTTATAGTTTCCATGAAATAAAACTTTGATCATATTAAACAGTGACAATAAATGTCAGTTTGTCCTTTGTAAAGAATAACACATTTATCCAAAGAATATGGAGTAAAATTTTGAGTCTAAGAAATACATGTTTTTTTCAGGAGACAATTCCTTTTCTATGTTAATTTCCTCAACACTTAGATTCTTCCATAATATCGTGTCTTGCTGCCTTCAGATAACTTTCAGTTGTCTTTTGCTATGCATGCTATGTCCTCAAGTGTTAAGTTTCCTCTCAAACAAATATACACTTCATTTAGACTACAAGTGACAAATGGGTTTCAAGACATTTATGACTAATTCATAAAAATTTATAAAGTTAAAATGAAACTTGCAAAGTACCTTCATCTTAAAAAATAAGGAGCTTAATTTTGTAATGTATGTGAAATCAAAGATTTTTCCAGGAGATAAGAATATTGATAAAGACTTCTCTGCAGAAATGCCACTTGTATATCCTTTTAGCAAAATTTGGTCTAATTTTACAATCTCCTTTCCTTGAGGTTTTGTCTCAAATGGCAAAAATATCACAATCATTTAATTTGCTGGAAAAATTACTGTTTATGAATGAAAATTCACACTTCCTCTTCTTCCAGAAAATAAAGAATACATTTACATCAAGTCATCATTTAACCTTGAGATATTGGTAAGTAATTTTGAATATAAGACTTTATGTATCTTTATTATTTTTTGCCAAAAAGGAACTTGAAACTAGTTATTTAAACCATATATTACTACAACCTGTAAAGTAGTAAGTTCTGTTAAAATATTTAAAATTTCCTTGTTTTTAAGTAACTTTCTCTTACAAATGAAAATGCACTGTTTAAATATAACAACTTATTTCAAATTTTAAAAAAATATATTAGCTTTATAGAATGCCATTTTTAATGTTATAAAACAGAATTTTCCCCTTAGGACATAACAACTTCATACTAATATGCTAGAGTTTATGTGCAATAAAAGAACAATATCTGTCCCTATAATTATATAATTCAGATATAATTATATCTGAATTATAATACCATGTAACATTCATTTAAAAGTTTAATGCCCTTTTATGACTAGTGTTGTCCATCTATGTTTGTTCATAAACATCAAAAATAGGGAAAATCTAAAACAATGTTTTTGTTACATTGAAAACCATCTGCTAAATCTAGAAAGAAAGAAAGAAAGAGGTGGGGAGGAAAAGAGGAAGGAAGGAATGAAGAAAAGACAAGAGTAGGAATTATCCATGTGTGTGCAGTAGGAAAAAATGTGTTAGCACAGTGGTTCTTAACGAGGGGAGATCATGAGAACGACCCATGAACTTTCTTAAAAGTACAGAGGTCTGCATCAACTCCATGAAATTAAACAGTTATGCTGATGTGATCCCACGCTTGTGAATCATGCATCTAGGTGGGGATAATGAATGGCAATGTTAACACAGAGAAGTTTAAACTAAATGAATGAAGGAGGAAATATAACTATGAATATACAAAAGTAATCAGGAAATATTCTCTATATTTTACTTACACATGTAAACTCCTGAGATATGGAATGATATCCTAATGAATAATGATTTTAAATTTTTAGTCCTTCCTGACCTCCTTCTTCTTTTCTTTGGTACTGGGGAGTGAACCAAAGGGAGTTTTACCACTGAACCATATCCCTAATATTTTTTATTTTTTATTTTGAGACAGGGCCTCTCTAAGTTGCTAAGGGTGACCTCAAACTTGTGATCCTCCTGCCTCAGCCTCTCAAGTTCCTGGGATTACGAGAGTGGGCTACTGAGCCTGGCTTTTAATGCTAGCCTATATATCATTAATGTTTGTGCAAATGAGTTCAATTATTAGTTCTTTCACAAGTATTTTTTGCTATCTGCTAGATGCCCAAGAACACATTAGTACTAGAGTTATTTTTTAAGTAAAGTAAGCCTCCTCTCAATAAGAAACATGATTTATACTTGAAAAACATGAAGAAAAATCACTTTTATTTAAAATTACATACTTTCATGTCTATAATTCATCCAAGTCTGTGTAGTTTTGAAATTCTTATTATATAACAAATATTCATCAATACATGCTTCAGTAACATCCATACCATATCTCAGCCTCCTAATACCTGCCATTCCTTTCCTAGCCTCTCAACACCACTCAATTGCTAGTTAGCTTTTTATGGTAATTTTATTTTGATCTTAACATCTTATTTGTTTCATTTTTTATGGTTCTGGCCATAATGCCAGATATATAATGCATATATCTTACTTTATTTAATACCTTGGCTAGCAAAAAAATTAACCTTCTCCTTAGAATGGTAGTGGTGATATATCTTTTCCCCATTTCTTCCCCTTCACTTCATTCTACTTTTCCTTCTGCTTCTGCTTCTGCTTGTGTTTTGATTGGAAGTTTAACCTGTTAAGAACCTAAAAGATGAGTAATCAAGGAAAACCTGAAGACTTGAACAATCGGAGCTCTAAGAGAATTTGGTTCCTCTAGCAAAGGACCTTAGTAAATTCCAGACCAGGTACAGGACAAAAGTGAACTCTGGCTAAATGAAGTAACAATCGCAACTGCTCCAACACAATCCCTACACAAGCTAATGGATATCCATTAAGTAAGTGCCCAACATTTATTTATAAGTGGGTTACTATATGGAAAGTCCTTCTAACAATGCCTGGCACAAAGGAAGTGGCAAATAATATTAGCCGAAAGGAGAAGGAAAGAAAGAAGAAAGGGAGAAAAGGAGGGAGGGAGGGAAGGAGGACAGACACTGAAGAAAAATAGAAAATTAATTCCCTTGGGAGGGTGCTTATCTTCTATTCCTATATTGGCCCAGAAATTTTAACATGGAAGTCTCTTCTTATCTGCGGTTTCATTTACCCACATCAACCATGGTCCAAAGCAATTTATCTTTACTCTTTCAAAATAGAAAAGATAATAAACACATAACTTTTATTATAGTATATGATTATAATTATTCTATTTTATTTCAGTTATTGTTGTTGATTTCTTATGGTGCCTAAATTGTAAATTAAACTTTATCCTAGACATGTATAGGAAAAAAGCATAGAATATAAAATGTCAGTACTGTAGTTTTGGAGATCCACTCAGATCTTAGAAAAAATCCTCCCTAGAAAAGGCAAGACTACTACTTTGGCTCTCCCTTGTAATCTTTGCTGTACAAAACCAAGCCTGCCATCTTAGAGGACAATTCTTTTTCCAAATGTTGTCAAGTGTCATGCCCCATCCAAAAAAATTTTATCAGTGTACTGTATTTCTTTCAGCTACATTTAATTTTTCCCTGAGAAGTAATGATAAATATAATTTTCTATATCCCACTAAGATTCCATCACCTTAGCCATGTTTCATAGTTTGTTATGGATTAGAATCTGTGATCTTCCTTGTCTTCTCATTAATTCTCATTTATCATTAGTAACTTCTCATTTATTCATTTAGTTACTTAGTATGAAAACTAATCCATAACAAGTCACTGATTTGCCTGAATTGCAGACTTAGTGGTTTGATGGAGACTTAAATTCAAATTTCTGCCATGATCTAAATACTATTGCCTTTCCATTATAATTTCTTAATTTATATTTCAAATGTTGAAATTAAAAATAAATCTCCTAAAATTATTTTTAAAAAACAGAAAATATACAGGGAGCCTTTCAAACCTCTTTTTGACTTTACTACTATCAGTATCAGTAGACTCTGTCATAATAGCTAGCACATTAATTTGTATGTGTACCACACAAATAAAACAAACTTTTTAAAAATATAATTGGACAGATCTTATTCTAGATTCTATATCTATCCTTGTAGGTTTTTTCTTTTCTGAACAGATATAGTATGATCCATAGAATACAATTTTACTTCTGTATAATAATAATGATGTTCAAAGGCACAATAATAATGCATAAGATCAGAAAGTTATGATACATTTTCAATGATTGGATTAATTATATAGTTAATTAATAATACAGCAGAAAATCGTTTTAAAGTTTGCCATAAAATTTCCATGTTCTTCAAATATATATTGTATCTTCTTATGTTTCATATTCTTCAGATAAGAATAAAATATAAATTTTATTTCATTTCCTCCATTCTAAAAACTATAATTTTCAAAAATTAAAAAGGGAGATGTCTAGTAAAATGTAAATGATCTTTTACCTCCCTTAAAACATAAAACAGGAAAGTCACATTGAATAGTGTACAAAATGATCTTGTGAAAATATTAAGATTATTATTCACTTGAGTTTTTATGGATTTTTCATTCCTAGAAAGAAAAGAGGAAATTTCTGACTAAGAATCCTCCTCTGCTTTCCAAAGGAAATAACAATATGAGGTTGAGAACTGACAACCTGTATTTTTCCAAGATGACTGTACCCATATATGTTGCTGCTTAAGATGAGATGTTCCTCCATTGAGTGGTAGGGTCTGTGTGTCTTTCCCATTAGCCTGGATAGGCCTTTGTAACTGCCACCACCAACAGAGCACAGTCCGAATGTTATGTTACTTCTGAGGCCAAGCTATAAAAGATGATTCAGCTTCCATCTCTTTCTTGAGTCACACACATTTAAAGCTCTGAACCACTATTTAACAACTCTAACCATAATGAAGTTGCTATGATTTTGATATGTTGGAAACCTGGCCCCCAAAATGACAATATTGGCAGATGGTGTGAAACCTTTAAGAGGTGGGGCCTAGTGGAAGCTCCTTAAGTCACTGAGGGATTAAGGTAGCTTTCCTGAGACTCCTGAACTCTCATGAGAGTGAGTTGTTATAATCACAAGCCTGACTTCTGACTTATTCTCTTGCTTCTCAGCTGGCAATGTGATCACTTGTTCCCACATGAACTTCAACGATGATGCCACTACTATTAGGCCCTCACCAGAGGCTATGCCAATTGGGTTGCCAAACCATGGAATATCAGCTTCCAAAACTGTGAACCAAATAAACCTCTTTGCTTTATTAAGTACCCTGCCACAAATATTTTCTTATAGTAATGAAAAATGGATTAATACAGAAGTTGTGATGTAACAGAAACCACTTTGAGATAGAGACATTCAAGAGTCCCCAGCAATTCTAGTATTCAGGGCTTTGGACCCCTAAAGCCGCCAAAAGTCTTCAGAGGATTCTAGCATCCAACTGTGGACTGCTTCAGTTATAATGAGTGCAAAGAAAATGAGGTATCTCTCTGAGCACTGCCGAGGCTGATGATTCTTACGATGTAAACAGAACAAAAGTTGTTTAAAACCACTAAGTTTTGGGTTTATTATACAGTCACTGTAGCTATAACAGAAATAGCCACTCTACTCAATTCAGAAAATATGACAAAGAACTGATAGATATTTCACTCCATTTATTCCTACCATCTCACAAATATTTATAAAATCCTCACAGTGCCAGTCACTATGCCAACCAATGACTGCAGACTGATAAACAAAATAAGTAGTCTTGCTTCCTGTGACATTTAAAGCATCTATAACCAATTTTATAACCTATCCTAGTGGAGATTATTAGAAACATCACAAAAATGTCCCTGGTGCCGGGCATGGTGGCACACACCTGTAATCCCAGTGGCTCAGGAGGCTGAGGTGGAAAGATCTCAAGTTCAAAGCCAGCATCACAACTTAGTGAGGCCCTAAGCAACTCAATGAGACCCTGTCTCTAAATAAAATATAAAACAAGGCTGGGAATGTGAGTCAGTATTTAAGTGCCTCTGGGTTCAATCCTCAGTACCAAAAAAATATCATTGGGATGGAAATGGAGATGAAAATAGCAGGGATTTTCCTTTTTTCAGTAGTGGCATATACTCCTCTGGTGACCAAATTTTTTTCTACAAAGGAATATGCAAATCTCATGCAAGAATTTGTATCCAAGGACAGCAGGAAATAATAGATGAAAGAGATGACAATCTGGCAATCCGATCCAATGTTTCCTAGATATTTTCCTCATGATATTGAGTTGTATATAACAGATTCCATATTTGTTTTTTTTTTAATTTTTTGGTTGTTAATAGACCTTTATTTAATTAATTTATTAATATGTGGTGCTGAGGATCGAACCCAGTGCCTCACACATGCTAGGCAAGCGCTCTACCACTGAGCCACAACCCCAGCCCCAGATTCCATATTTGGATAATATGACATTTTAGGGCATTTTGAAACCTTTAGGTCAGATTGGTCAAAAAGTACAATTCTAAAATGACCTTAAATTATTTGATTCAATACATAGCTAATACTGGAAGTTTCAACTCATATTTATGGCACAATTTGAATTTATTTTTAACTGTCTTTATATGCAACACATTTCTCATAAAATAGCAAAGCCAGGAAAAAAAATATTAGGGAATCTTTGCACATTCTAGTTATACAAACTTAATCCAAGTGGAAGCTCTAATTCTCTTCTCTATACTGTGATAAACCTCCAAACAGCTAAGAATTTTTATTGGGAGGATGAATGATATTATTCCATGTAGATTATTTCAGCATTAAGGGATATGGCTTATTCATGCTGCAGATGATCAAGCTGTGTGGTCAGGTTAATGCTAAAACTGACAAATGCTATGCCAGATTTGAAAATATATGGAAATTTTAATTAGAAGTTAATAAAACTCTGAAAAATCTCCAAAGGGTTTATCCTTGTGAATGAACTTAAAACAAATTTAAAGCTAATGTATTAGTTAATATGCAGGCTGTGATAAAGGGAAAACAGGTGGCTGGCGGTAATTTCCACAATGGTCTTCCTTTTGAAGCCTGGCTATGGAAGCCAACTCTGTTGCCTGCAGGAGGCTGTTTGGACTCCACAAAGAACAGTCAGGAGTGTGCTTTGCTTTGTCAGAGAACATGACACACTATCAAACTTGATGCTACTTTTGTCTGACAGACATTTGACAATAAGTCTGCAAACTATTTTTAGATCTGTTTATTTCTCCAACTATTAATTTATAATCATTTCACTTAATTCACCGATCTGTCAGTGAATTTGACTGACTAGAAGATTACAGGAGAAAAAGAGGCATTGTTCAAGGAGAAAGACAGAAAAAGGAAGACTAGGGACATTGATTATTGATTTTGCATGCTTCTGTGACCTTTTATCCCCTTCAAAGTATCTTACAGTTGCCAAACCACTATTACCATAGCATAATGCCCCAGCTATAAATGGATTATAATATATACACAATAAAAATTTTTAAATATTCCCTGAAAGAAAGATAAATCCAATGCAATTCACATAAAGCCTAATACATTATGTACAGTCTGTAGTTAATAAATGCATTACTCATAAAATATACATTCATAAGTCTTTCTTATCAATAAAGCAATCAAGCTGAGCATAAGATTATCCAGAAATTCAGCACCCTCCTACACAAAACTATAATCACATTATCCTCCTTTTAAATCATGCTCAGATGAAAAGAAACATGAGACAGCTAGCTTAATATTTCATTGTATAAAGTATTTCATATTTAGCCTACTAATAAAGCTGAACTCATTTTTTGTCTTTCATGTTTCCCAGCAAAGAAGAGAAAAACATAACAGTTCTTTACTCCTAACCCAGGAACTAATCTTAAAGTATAATACACATCAGTAATTGAGACTGGTTAGAATTACCCTGAAGCATTCAGGGACTTTTTGTGCTACTAAGATGATATTTTGATTATCAGTAAATGGACACAATGCTAGTTCCTGATCTCTGAAGGAATGTGACTCTGTGTTTGTTTCTTTTAATATTCTCCTCCATTTGTCAGATTGAACAGCTCATACCACTGTATGACACGTTAGGCATCCAAATCACATTTCCCTGGCAGAGTTTGCCCAAAGCATTTCTTAAGCTAAGATCAAAACTCTGTCTTCAGAATGAGAATTAAACTGTGTCTGGCAACATGGCCCTCTCAGATCTACTATTTTCATTTATACAAATGACCCCTCATGTCTGGGTATTTCTCTACCCCTGAATTTTTCAAGCCCCATTCTACTAATAAACAGTTAATTATCAGGTGATGATTCATACCAGTATACAGTGGGCATATTTTATAGAATGCCTGAAAGATCGGCACCATTCTTGCATTATGGGGATAAGGGAGACTTCAGAAAGATGAAGTAATGCAACAGAAGCTTTCATTTCCTTCTATCCTCTTCCCCATCATTCAGGTTTTTAATGATTACTCACTGCCCACAGGCAGACTATATAGCTTTCTCCAGTACCTGTTAAAGCATCTTTGTATACTTTGCTAGCAAAAATGTCACTGGGAAAGGCAAGTATCAATTTGCATGAGGCAGGACTTTGTATATCTCTCACATTCATTCCTTTTTCATTCTGACAGGCAGGAAACCACAAGTCTCATTTTCCTGTTCTTACTAAAAAATGTGATCCTGGTTGTTTGGAAGGTTCATTAGTGCCATTACCTGTCATGGACAGCATATCTTTATAAGAAAGATAGATTGCATGGATGCCTCAGTACACCAGCCAGAATGACACTCAGGTGTATCTTCTATGGGCCCCAGAATTTAGATTTTCACTTACTTTTGTGAAAAAATGGGAGTTAAGACCATGGGCATTTGAAAACAGAGTTAGTTCCTTGTTTCCCCAGTAATAATAGAAATTCACCATTGTATTTATGACTTTGAGGGAAAGCATTGGAAGAAAAAATTAACTGTAGAATATTTTGCAAGTAGAATGCTGAGACAACAACTATCCTCAAAGGGAAATTAATGATTTCACAGGAATAAACTAGAGACTTGCCATGTATCTAGAAGTGAGGAGCTCGTCTCTTACATGATGGAGTCCAAGGCACTGAATTTAACTCTAGTCTTCAGTCCACCTTTCAAAAATAATAATAATAATAGTAATAATAATACAGTGGTTTTTTTCTAGGTCGCAAACTGTCAAAAGTCATTTGAGTTTAATGTAACACTCTTTTTTTTTTAATAAAGGTAGTCATAGAAATAACCTTAAACAATAAAACAATTTGATAGTTCAGATCTCCAGGGAAAATGAAGCAACCTTGCTGCTATAGAGTGAGTCATCTAGAGTTCCTTTTTTTAAAAAAATGTGTTTCTCCACCTCTAATAAGCTATCTGTATGTGTTCCCTATTTTTAGAGTGTGTAGCAGAGGAGAGCTCCACAGGATGAAAAATACACTGGCCTTGCAGTCCTAAGACTATTTTGCCTCGGTCTACCACTTACTCACTGGGTGACCTGGATGAATCATTTAACTCTACTGGGCTTTACCTATCACAGGGAGATACCATTTAAAAATAAAAATAAAAAACAAAACATAGGCGAGGGATTTCTCGAATTAATTGGACCTCAGAGACTGTATCAGCTGCCTTATTTTTATAGGGCAAATTGAAGCAAAAGGAAGTTAACTAACTTTACCAAGGTCATCCAGTATTTTAGTATTAAAAATGAAATTAAAGCCAAGTTTTGATAATCTATTGAGATAATTTGTATATTATTTTCAGAATTCATATAGTTACATAAATTAAACCTAATAAATGGCGTTTATCCAAATTAAGCTGAACTAAACACTTAAGTGAAAATACATAATAATATTTATAATGTTTATCATATCTCTCTTGAAGGTTAATTTAAAAGATTCTGACCGAATAAACAATTATACTTTCTGGGCTTTCTCTGCTTATTTTATCTAATATCTTAGAAATATAAACATGGTTCCAGACACTATACACATTGGGTACAATTGTATTAATAGAATACAATCATGTTAATGTGATTAACATAATTGTTAATTATGTTGAACTTTTGAATTTTTTATTGACTTGTTTAATGTACCAAAATCATCGTGCTATAAACAAATTATATCATTTTGGTTTTGTTTTTTTTGAAAATTTTTACTTTCTGAAGATATTTTTCTTTTATAAATAGAAATAATTAAGTATAATGTAGCACTCTGAAGCAAAAATAATAAATAGCACTATTGCAAAACTGTTGGAATTCAAATAGTCTTTAGTTATACTAATGTTAACATCTTAGTTTTGATAGATACACATTAATTTGGTAAGATGTGAACTTTAGGATAAAGTATATAAAGGGTGTTGGGAAATTCTGTTCACTATCTTTACAACTTTTCTACAAATCAATAATTATTCCCAAATAAAAAGATTATTTTTGAAATATAGACATGAAATTGAGAAATATTGGTGATAGTTGGAGAGAAAATTTCTGACCAATGAACACAATCCTAATTGATCAGAAAAACAGCAGAAGATGGTAACTTTAAGGAAAGAAGGGACGGAGGGAGGAAGAAGAAGGGATTGTTCCACCTCTTTATACCTGAAGCAATCATAGGGCTATATTTCTCTAAACCCATATTTGCATATTTCCTGTATCTGTCCACTGAATACTAACAAAACAATGGAATAGTTCTCCTTATTTTTACTCTTTTAGAGATGAGTAAACTGAGCCAAAGTGAGTGATCACATGGTTAATGCACTACGGTCACTTGATTAATACATTGCAGGGACAGAATTCAAACACCAGCCTATCAAACACCAACCTTGGCAAGAAAGAGAATGACTTACTTCCCTTTCTGTGAAACTCTGGTGGGCTTGTGCCCTACTAATGTTTTACAGTGCTTATAGAAATTTTCTTTCAATTTTTCCTGCAGTATTTTCAGCCTCTCTACCCTCTCAGGAAGTGGAGCGTTGGATGGAGTTCTATGAAAACCATTAGTCTATCCTGACAATCATACCTTTTGAATGTTGGCTAAGATGAAGCCAAGCTACTACAGGCAGCAACCAAAGGAACTCCCTTTCCTCATCCTGCATGTTTTATCACCTGGGATCTAAAACAGACTCTGCAATGTTCCTCCTGATAGAAATCTCCAGTTTTTTAATTGTAACTCTCTCTAAGGCTCAGAACCAGTCAAGGGGTCAAGACTGAGTAATAGACACACTATCTTGTAATTTACCCCTTTCATTTTATTGCTTCCTCCTGTTCCATTTCCTGCCTCTCCTACTTCTACCCTCAGGCTTTTGTGAGATTCTTTCCCAGAGGCTGCCTTCTCTACTGCATAGTGACTTATGTAAAATGGAGCCAAGGATCTCTGGGCCCGCATGTCAGTTGACCAGCAACTCCAAATCCAGATTTAAGCTCAGCTGGGACACCACATTGTATAATCTAATGTGGTGGGCAAGCACAAAGTAGAGAAGAAAGGATGGTTTTCTTGTGAACTTAAATAGCGAGGCCTTTTAAGTTTATTCCTTGAAGTTTTCTGAGCTAGGCTAAATATCTTTGAATAGAAACATCTTTCTGTACATCTGGCAAAGCCTCAAAAAATATCCACAGCTATTTAGCAATTTCAAATTTACAAATAAAATAAATGATGTTTGAAAAGGTGCAGCATTTTCCCCAAGGTAGTTCCAGCTGCGTGTATGTCTGTATTTCTGAGCCAGGCTAAAGCAAGAGTCCCAAGAGACACAACTCGTTAAATGATAAAATATATCCACACTTCCACATCTGCAAATGAACCCAGTCTCAGAGGGCCATAGTGAGAATTAAATGAGATGATGTGAAAATACCTGAAAACACAAAAAGTCTTACCATGGAAGGTAAACTATTGTTGTTGCTAACATATGATTTTCTCATCTTCTAAAACTGCTAAGACGTGGTGTGGTGACAAGACATTAATTGCATGATTTTTTCTTCCCCTTATTTTTGTCCTGCTCAAGAATGAGTAGTAACAAAGATGTCAAATTCTTGGTTTGAAAGACCAAAAATCTCATTCCTTTGGCAAACCCACGGATAAGAATAGAAATATTGAAAATAATATGAGGAAAGACATTTTCTCCTGCCTCCATGCAGCCCTTAGTAAAGAGCATCCAAGCTTGGAAGAACAAAGAGCTGGAAAAGAAAGGACTTCAGTGACTGAACCAGGTGGCCTGTGCCCTATCTTCTGGCCTCATAGTCCTTGTGCAGAGATGACCTAAAGCTGAGAAAAATATGAGATCTATGAGCTGAAAGGTCTGTGCCTTGTAACCATTCTGGGGACCTGGGGGAGTACAGAGGGAAATGGATAAAACAGCTGCATGGAGTGCCCATGATGAAAGCCTGAAGCCCCCTCACAGAACTCCAGCATGCCCCAACAGGATACTAAGAACTTCCAAAAATTTGTTTGTGTTTCAATTCTCCTGAATGGCATGACTTTGCAGAAATGAATTATACCACACTAAGGATCCTCAGAGTTGAGATGGGGGAATTTACCCATGGATGAATATTGTACACTTGAGTTCCAAACTCAGATGCCACAAAGAGATGACCACCTGAGGACTAAACATGTGGTTTTAAAGTATCAGAAGATGCCAGCACAGGGCAGGCTCCTCCATCTGCTGTCACCCACCACAAGCTCAGGTCATTGTCCCAGGACTGCAAAATTCTAATCAAAGAAAAGAAAAAGTAGAGCAAATGTATTGATTTTCTTTTAAACTCAAAATGAAAAACCTTAATCTCTGAATTGAACTGAATTTACCTGTAAAAGTAAATGGAAAAATAAATACTATTCCTGGCATTGAGAAAAATAACATGACTTGACACAAAAATTAAGACCAATTATAGCAAAATGAGATAAATTTTTGCACAAATGATTTTATTCTGTGAATATTAATCTCGGCTATACTGTTATTTCTGATTTTTAAAAACAGCATAAAATAAGACAGACAGGTTTCACTCAGAGATTCTACTTTGTAGTTCTTACATGCATTTATCCTTTCAAGATTCCACCAGCACTGCCTCTATTGCTTTGCCTAGCCCATACATATTATCACATTAATTGATGACAGTAGTGATTTGATGGCAAGCAATAACAGACCAAAAATATGATGGTACATCATGGACATTATGAGATTTTCCTGGCACTGTGCTCACCTGACAGTAAATGTGCTTGGCCTATGTGGTAAGAGGGGTATAGGTGCATGGGTCTGCATTTGAAAGGGGAGTAGGAAATGGAGCTACAAAAGGGTGGGTGGCTGGACCAGTGAACACGGATATTTAGGATAAAAGGAAATTTTCCTTCTTTCTACCATGTCTCAACATCTTCCAAACATTTACAGACTTTGGACATAACCAAACACACAAGCACATACAAGCAAACAAAAACAACAATAAAACAGTAAAATGTGTCATGGAAAAGTGATTCTCTAGATTCCATGGAAACCATTCTTTTAAACCCATCTTCAAACAGACACAAACTTTGTTATTTTTTCTCTTAGGAACGTGATTTTTTTACAAATTTTTTTCAAAACATAATACATTTTCTGAGTAGGCTTACAGTAATTTTATGTATACTAGCAGAAAATGAAATACAAAGAGTGAGGATTAAAACGTATATGATATGGCACCCAGTCATATGGCAAGTGCTTGTGAAGAACAAAAGTTTAAATGTTTTAGAAATGTTCAAAGAAATAACACAGGCCATATTTTCCCTTTACTAGGCATAAGGAATTCCTATAGAAAACAATGGGGTTTTACATAAAATCAATGGCAAATTATGGTCCTTAATGAAAGAGGAAATTATAATTATAGCGCTGCTGGTAGCATCACTATGGTTAAGGCTGAGCAGTCTTTCCTATTATCACTTATCAGGATTTAATAGCTCAGCTGTTTTAAGTCCTACTTGGCTGAGGTGTGATACACAACTCATCAGGTTGGATGTAATTAGTTATTATCATTATTACATAAACAAATATTTTAATAAGTAAAGCAGTTTGTAATTATAAGGTTCCAAGAGAATTTTCTTCCCTAGTGACAGGTGTAAGGGTGGGGAAGGAAAAAGAAATAAGGAGATATGCTTCAAAGAAGGTAAGTTAAATGTGGCAGGTCCCTCAATTGGAATAAATCACCTTCTTTTGATTGTGAGCCCCAGTGTGGCCTGGAAGAATCTCCTGGAGAAGCAACAATGCAGAAGCCTCAGGCAAGACCACTCACTGGCTCCTCTCAGCCCAGTCTATTATGGGGATGCGTGTGTGCAGTGCAATTAATTGGCCACATTGCAGCACAGGGCTCCTGGAATTTCTCAGTACCCACTTGACAATGCCAGTTTTGCTTTACAGGGTGAGAATGCATCATCTTGGCTTATATATGATCTTTTAACACTCACAATCTATAGGGATGTACTCCTTGGATGTGGATCACTACCTTTGATAGATACCAAGAGTTTTACGTCTATGTTGCAATTGTCCTTTTGCTCATCAT